>VZRL01003197.1:5502838-5591209 GCA_013397895.1 Origma solitaria
TCTGTTTCTTTCTTTTACTCTCTTTCTACAAATACAAACAAGCCCTCTGAAAGTATCACAGTAAGGGAGCACTAAATTAAAAGAGCCAACCACAATAGCATTAGCATTAGAGGTTACAACAAATGAAATCATTGCTGGGAAAAAATCCTAAATGCATGCATCTCCACAAAGAACTTCAAAACAATGACTTTACTCCATAGGGAAATGCTGTGGTATATAATACAGTATCATTACAATAAAAAAGGAGCCATGAGGCACATCACTAAGAGAGAAAACAAATCAAAACAAAACAGAGAAGAAAAGCAAGCAGCTTATTGTGTCTCTGCCAAGGGTGAAGTAAACAGTACATCTGTTTCAAAATTCAAACCCCTGCATCTGACCAGGAGTAAAACTGTCCATTAGAAAACAGAGTCAGGAAAGGTTAGTGACATTCTGAGTTTCTAGTTCCTTTATGTTTGTACCTTGCACACAGGAAAGCAGTTTTGACTGCACATATTGATAATAAATCCAATTGTTAAAAGAAAGTAATTTTACAAATTCCCTTTTACATTAAAATTACTCTTACCATAAACATGGAACATACTGTGTACAGGCAGTCTGTCTGACTTATAGCAGCTCAGTTCAGCCTCTGCAAGATAACCAGGAGTAATGGTTTTTGATAATCAGGCCACAGAATTAATATAACATGAACCATAAATGCTTTTGTACTACATCTCTGGTTAAGCTACCAAATCTCATTGGAATATTAAGGAGGAAAAAGCTATCTTCCACTTTCTCTTCTAAATTATAAAATGTGCTTCAGAGTATTTCTCCACATGCCTATTTTGAACAGACACTACAAAAGCAAGTATGTGGTACAGGTGATTAATGGCTGTATCTCTTAATAAACTCCTGATCGGTAGTATCCAGTTCAAACTCAAATGTTGCTTGCTGGGTCAGAGTTTTGGTTCCACGGAACTTAGCTGTGGGATTTCAAGTGCCAGTTATGCTGGCAGGGATCAGTCTTGCTTGGGAAAGTGGAACTCAATTGCTCTAGAAGAAAACTCCATTTCACAAACAGCTTTCTTCAGTCCTCTGCTTCTATAGCATTAAACTGAAGGGACTAATTTTGACTGATGCCAGTTGTGGAGAAACTCTAAATAATGCCCATTTTCATCAATGCTATCGCTAAGTTACACATTAAAATAGTAGTATCAATGCTGAGGTTTGGGGAGTATTTTACAGCATATCAGAATAAGGTTACTCAGAAATATACCTTATGTAAAACGTACTGCAGTTCAGAAACACAACCCATACATGTTAGTACAACTAAATTTCATAGCAGTATGGGGCAACGGTAACTACAAACCCATGAACTTTACACAGAAGCTGCATCATGATAGTATAATGCTTACAAGAACCCTGTTCCCATAAAAGAAATAAATATATTATATAAATATAAAACAAATGCACCAAAAAAATTTGATAATACAAAACAAAATTATGGTTGAAATATATTATTTATTCTTTGAATTGTTGATAAGGTAACTCCACACCAATGGCTGGTGGAATACAAATCAAATAACAGACCTGACTTTCTTGGTATTTTGCATTTACTTATGGTAGGTGAAACAGAAAGTCAAGACCCATTCCTAACCAATTTCGATCATTAAAAAATCCACGGCAATTTTAACAAGAATATGGGTGTTAAATTAATCACAGTGAACTGGCCAAATTCCAGTTCTGGTAATTACATCCTGCATACCTAAAATTCCCCCTGCAGTTTCAACTGGAGAAGTTACTCTGCTTTTCCTCTAAAAAAACATTGCATACCATGGTGCTACTAACATAATTTTTGGTCCAAAAAGTTTCATTTCAGTACCAGGCAAATAGGCTGAAAAGCTTTTGGGTCTTCTCAGACAAAAGATACCTTAAAAACATAACTGTTCTGGTATGTTACTTCATCCAACTATTTTTTTCCTCCTCCTCACAGGCATATTTATTCTCTCCCCTGAATGCCGAGGAAGCATATATTTATCCATCACTTCTCTAGTTAAGAAAACCTTGCCTGTGCCTTCCACAATCCTAACCTGCAAAATCAACCACCCCACTCACCTGACATGGAGTCAGGTGAAAGAATGCAATGAGCATCCTCATGGGCTCTCCACACAAAGAGCAAGAAAACTCACTTGGCATCTTGGATATAGGTCTTACAAAGTGCACAGGCAGTTTCTGCCTCTACTCTTTCAGAAACAAACAAATAAAAGGACTAGGGTTCTTCCTCTACTTTTAGACACCAGAATAATGGCAGGCATGGTAACAGTGCTAATTCTTTCTTTCCCACCAATAGTTACATATAATAATTCAAAGTCCAGCATCTATATAACCAATTAACCAGAAAGATTTGGACAGAAACCAACTGTGGAAGTTACCATTAATTTTTAAAACAGCTGAACTATTAGGCTTTATGGACTGCCAACATTACATCAGAATCCTTTGTGTAGTCACTAGAAAAAGACTCTTGCTTTTACAGAAGCATAGAGCATAATATATGTAAATAGATGTAAATGTAGAAAAGCCAAAGACAGGGAGTAAGGGACCAAGAACACATTGCCATATAGAAAGAGAACGTCCCTGTTAAGGTAAGACAAATACAGGGAACAGGGAGACACACAGACGCTGGGCTGCTCCAGGCAGGTAAGAGTAGGCATCTGTCAGTCTGCCACTGTGGCAGCCTCCTCTGAGCTGGCCCTGCTGGCTCCTTTCCAGGTAAGCTGCTTTCTGAACTGAGGACAAATGTATATTGTACAGAATGCTGGCTAGAGTTTTCCAAGTTTCTATTAAGGCACATTTTGTCAGTGATAACGTCTCTAAGTGTAACAAGCAAAATATTATGAATTGATTCTAGCATAAGCTATTCAAGATAAGATGGAATAGGAACAGTGGCTGAAGCAGAAGTGTTTAAATGAGACCCCGTGTCTGTTCCTTGCTTCTGACCTCTGTAGATAAGCAATAAAATTATACATGGCTGCAATGGTATTCTGTGTCAAGAGTATTAAGTGGACAGCTTCTAATTACCTTTAGCTCATAAAGCTGGAGAGTTTGATCTATTGCTTAAAAGCTTTTTAGTTTAATTTATTTTAATCAACAATTCTATTTTTAGCAGTTGTTTCTAAGATTGTTTTTCCAGTAAATGGGTGGGTAGAAAGGGTTGAGGGTCTGGTTAGCCACCTGGCTCACCTCCCAAGATGCACAACCCCAAACCCCCAGCTGAGAAAGAATCGGTTGATGTAAAATGAGATTGCGCTGGTTTTAACACCAGCAGGAAATTAAACTGCAATAAAGCCACGCCCCTTACCCTGCCCCTCCCCATGAGGGAGGGGCAAAAAGGAGGGACTATGGGTTGAGGTGACAATTTACTAAGCGCAAAGCAATGGAATATGACGTGCACAGTATAGTTAAATTAGCAATAACAATAAATAATTACCATAGCGCTATTAATAGCACATGTATACAAAACACGTGTCTTACTCACAGCAGGCGCTCGGCTCCGGGAACAGGACCAAGATGGCGGCCGCTCCGTGCAGTGAGGCCCGAGTGCTGCCCCACACACGGCGAGGGAGGTGTGACCGGGCCTGTGCCGCCCTCACGCCTTTGGGAACAGGGGCGACATGGTGGGGGAGCTCCCGGGGCGAACGCTTCCCACCCCGGCCCCAAAGAGCGAAGAACGCTGACCCCTGCCTGCCGCCTCCTGCCTGCCGCTGCTGCTTCAGCACGAGGAGCAATCGCGGTGTCGCCGCTGTGCCTTTCAGCACCAGAGCCCACAGGTGCGCTCCGGAGAGCACAGGAGAGACTGGCGGCATGGCAGAGGGACAGAGCCTGCAAGAGCTGATGCCAACACTCTGCCGGAGCAAGCCAAAATGGCCCTTTCTGAACAAAACCATGACCCCCAGCAACGACCTGCTATAAAATAACAACCTGCTCACACCCACATAGCGCTAAACTCCCCCCTCTCCCATAACCAGAACAGAGATAAAGGCACTGGAGTCTGGGAACCCTACAGCAGTGGCCATATTTTCTAGAAATATCTTTTTCTTTCAGTTGCAACAATGTCCAGTAATATCTAATGTATTTTTTGTCAATGCGGTGGGATTCAGTGAGAGGACATTAATGTTCCCATGCTTTTCTAAGCATGGTTGTCATCCCTGGCAACATTTTTCTATGTCCCTGCTGGTGGTGTCGGGATGGGATGGGAAGGCCTTGACAAGGTGGTTATTGGGCATGAACAATCTAATAACTTTGGAGAGGGAACGAATGGCAGTTAGTGCCGCTAGTACAAGCGTACTGCTTGTACCTTCTCCCAAATGAAAGAAATGGCTCAGGAAAAGGGCAGTTTTGATTGCATTTCACAATCCCTCAGACTCTGGGAAAAACCATGGTGAAAGGCAAGTGAAAAGACATACAACTTCTGAGACTCTGCCACAGGATGCTAGTCGTCCACAAAGATCCAAGACTGTTTTCAGTAGCTAAACTTTTATTAAAGGTTGCAATGTTATTCTTGGGATCAAATTTAATAATCCGAGGTACTGAACCTCCTTGTGCTTTTGCTGTATTGATTAATCCTTTGATGCTCATTTGGCTAATATGCTTGTGGGCTATTCATGTACTAATCTTCATAAAATTCGGACCAGAACTGTATCAAGCTATTCTCTCACTCCAGCACAAGCAATCTAATGAAAATATCCCCATATGTCATAAGTCAGATATTAAAAAGAGGAAAAAAACAACACAAAAATCCTGGACTTCATGACTCTCATGAGACTACAGAAAAGATTCATCCTTAGCTATAATAGGAAAAATGACCTTGGCACAGGGCACTTCCTGAAAAACGAAGGACTGGCTGGGGTTAATGGCCTACAGCTTTGCCTGAGGCCATCAAGTCTCCCAGTCAGTCATTAATCCCCCGGAAGTACCCTGGTGCCTTGATCATTTCTACTTAATTAAAGTCAGTGATCCCCAGGATGCCTCCATTTCACCAGGAGACTCTTTCTAGTTACTTCAAGGAATGTGCCTCTCAACTCCCTCCCTTCGTTTCTCTCCCTCTCTCTCAAGATATTTGACATGACATGTTCCAATTTCCTTTTTAATGGCCAATGTTTAATATGGCTTACAAATAATTATTTTTTCTTTCATCTTTGACATGAACCCTTAGTCCAAAATTGAAAAATTAATTCTTTTTTTTTCCAAGGGAAAAAATACATCTGTGGTTCCCGCATGAGGGACACTGAACCCAAAGTAAATAACTACCAAGGTTTAAAGAGCTTCCATCTTAAAAAACAAACAAAACCAAAAGCAATACATCTAAATGAGGAGAAAAAAACCCCAGAATTATGTCGTGGGGATGAGCAGAAATCACACAGGATGATTTAATGGAAAGTCAAAAATGAGACTCCGCTCTTACTGCCTTTTTTCCCCATCCAAGTCTGTAAGTCTGGAAGCACTTATGAGAGTTAATGATTATCAGTGGCCCCACAGACTTCAGTGGAACTACGCATATGCAAAGAGGTAAGTACTTGTGTTTTCAGAACCAAAGCCTACACTTACACAAAATAAAACAAACAAGCCAGAAGGGCCACCAGTGTAGCTGTCTTCAGAGAATCAATTTCATCCCACTGCCACTTTGTTAACAGCCTGTTTCAGTTTACAAGATATAGACCTAGACTTTGAAATTTCTAATGGTGATCTGGAAACAGGGTACATATTAAAATGTACATCTGAAATGTACATTTCTTACGTACATCTGAAAATTGAGGTACAGAGTTATGTCAGCATCATATGCAAGAGCCTGAGATGCATTCACTATCCCAAAGATCTGATAACCCAAGTCCTGATCTTTCAAATCTTTGGTATCCCATGTGGTAGGAGGCTGCAGTGCATCTTTAAATTAATATTCACGCTTAAACATGTACTTACTGTACAGGGTCCATGCACCTGATGATTTGGAGTATTTAAAGTCCAATTTAGAACTTTGCAGCCTACTTCTAACTCTATAACAGACTGTACCAACACTATAGGTAATAGTTCCCTTTGTTGGCCTAAGTTCAAACCAGGATTTTCACTTTGTAAAGAAAGCCAATGGCTATTCCAGACAACAGCTAAGGAGGCATTACAGTAGCCTTTCAAAACTCTGCAGTGCAATAGGTCATGATGTGTAGCTACTTTGGCAAAATAGCCAATATTATAAGTACGTGCATGTATGAATGGCCCAGCACACACAATGGACAAATAAATACCTATATCTGTGTGTACACACTATACACTTGTGTGTATGTAGAAAGAAACAGAGAAGGCATGCATAATTTTGTAATTTCTTAATATTATCACAGAAAGAGAGTATAACTAGACTGATTCATTATCCTAGCAATTTTGCAGAACAACTTGACAAGCTTATGGATTCTCTACAGTCAGACTGTTCCATAAAAATAAGAAAATAAAACTATCATAGGATAGTAATATGTATTGAGTTGGTATTACCAATACTTTATTGTGTGCAAGTCAAAAGCAATGACTTAGTGAGTTTGACTGTAAATCCAAATGCATGCACACATTGCATCATAAGTGACTGCTTCAGTCACTGACAGCGTAACTGAACTTGACTGTGATCAGTCTGATCACAAGTGTAAATTTTTCTCTTGTGATTATAATAGCAGTGATCCATGTTTTTAGAATATTTAAGTAACTATTTAACACCACTTTCAAGGCATTTATGGCTGCTATAAGAAGAATTATTATTAATTATTCCAACTGAAATAGCCTGTAGGAGTCCCGGTTCCTGGAAAGCCTTGTGTGATAGAATTTCCCAGTCACAACAAAAGAAAGCTCACATATGTATTGAATATACAATATTCAGATCATCACCTCAGTGATTTTTCAGCAACATTATGGAAGTTACAGTTATCATGGTTTCCTTTTAAAGTTGCCTTTTCTGGATATAAATAAGCCTTGACAAAGTCTGCCCAATCTTTTTATTATGTCAAGTTTGACATCACTAATACGGGAGGTGAACCCTCTCCAAGGAAGGACAACTGTGCTATAATGAAGATGTCATGATCTTGACAAACATAAAGAATTAATTTAAATTTCAACAGCTGCAGGTCTGAATCCAAACTTTTTCAGGATACTAACTTTGTCATCTGTTGTTTTGGTTTACAAACAACATGCAAAATGAGCCTATGCTGAATAAACCTCCTCTGTCTTGAATTTATCCCAATGGCTGAAAGAGCTTTATGCCTCCCAATTAGCACTAGTCAGAAAGAAGTACATCCCCACACAATGCAGAATATTTGCATCCCTGAGATGGCTTCTATCCCTGAATAAGTACACCCTGCTTATGAGTTCTAACTGTTCATATTTCATTTGCTACTCACCTTTCAACAATGATGCTTTTCTTACAATGGAACAAGCTAGGGAAGAATGACACCAAATTAAATGTAAATATTTTTGGATCCCCCTCATACCATAGTATTGCTTAAACATTACTGTTTGTTGAACTACACTCACATCAAGCACAACATAGCATAAAAACGTCTCCATTTCCCATCGCATGCTCTTCCATTAGACAACAGGACATTTCAAAAGTTTGAGATGGTGCCTGCAGGAGCTCAGTTGTGACCGTAGAAAAGAGATATTTTGTAGATTAAAACTCTTTATTGGCATTAACTTGGTATTGGTATTAACAAATGGATCCATGTATTATAAAAAGAGTAGTTTCACTAATCATTTTAGTGATCAAAGAAATCACTTGCTAAGTGGTCAAACTTTAAGCCTCTCAGTGAGGACAAACTTTGGACAGTTTAATGATGTTCTGGAAGAATTCCTTCTCTTGAACTACAGCTAAAAGACTTGTAAAAAAATGTTATTCAACACTGAAGCAGTTTAAGTGACTGACTGAAACCACAATGTATAAGAAGTATAACTCGAGCTTGGCAGATCAGAGCTAAATAAAAAGTGATGATAAGCGACATATCTTACAATGTACTCTCAGTGTCTTGTCATTAACACAATTATGTCAGTACAGTCAATCAGCACATTGCCTTGACTTTAAATTAAGATTCTGAATACATGTTTCTGGAGTTGGAGGGAGTAGGGCAGAGAAGAACCATTGAATTTAAAGTCACAGTTATTCATGGCTTTTTAGGAAAACAAGGTTATCCATTTATTATCTGCTTTGTGCTGGAATAATGTTAAAATGATTCCTAAGAGTTCAATACCATCTGTAATAGCCCTCTGGCTATACAAAACAAAAGGACTCAAGATGAAGCGTTCCTTTCACGAATGAGAAACTGATTTACTACCTGAAGTGATAATTAATGCCATTCAGTTTGGTTTTGAGTAGGGATGAATAGGATAAAACGACAATGCTTTCCTCATGAAAAAGGTTCTGTGTTATGTGCTGGGAGGACTGACAGACATATGCCATCAGCAGTGGCAAGTGATGGCATCTGCCAGAATTAGCTATCCAAAGCAAATGGTTATGAAATGGATCACCTTTGTGGCTTAGAGGCGAAGTCTGTTTAGAGACCCGAATAGGCAGAAGCACATTCACAATACTGAAGCAGGGATATAGCACCTATCCTACTGTAGTGCCCAACAGCAAGAATTTATTCAAGAATGTTCTTCAGGTAAAATTTGCCTGCATAAAGACTTCCACAGAAGATCTGCCTGCTTCAAAATATTAGTTTATTTTTAGATAAATTATTACAATAATGCTGAGGCCCTGGCCATAAGCCTCCAGATGTTAGGATGTTCAGAAGGTAAGCTGCCTAAAATCCTTAGGTTGTGCCTTACAAGAACAGCCACCCTGAGAAATCTCTTGGATTCCAAAGCAGCAGCTAGGACAATATCCAACAAACCAAATCCTCACAGGATATAAATTAAGAGCCTTGGTTTTGCTAGTGAATCAGATCTGCCATATAAGATGCTAATATTCCTGGTACTTCTACCCTTGGAGTTGCTCTGTAAGGGCTTCTGAACTAACTGCAGTATTCTGAACAACAGGCATCATTCTGCCCCTCTGGCCACTCTGACCAAATCTCTGTAAGCTTTTCTGACCCACTCCTGGCTTTCCTGATAGCTCTACATGTAATCCTTTTCTGATCCCCACTCAGCTCTCCTGATACCACGACTTCTGCTCTATCCCTCATGCAGCTCTAGTATTTACTCTAATAGATCTTTCTCTGCTTCACTTTTACTTCCTTCTCCATATGCTTAGGATCCAAATACCACTTCCAGTACTTCTGATTTCCTCTCAAACCTTGTGTCAGCCAGGACAAAATTGGTCTGATCCTGTCTGATCACACATTTTTCTCTGACCAGTATTGTATATAGCTACAATCCTCTCTTTTCCTTCTCCTTGGTATTTTGATCCTTTCTACCTCTATTTGTCCTGTTTTGATCCACTTTCATCTTCCCCTGAGCCTCTATACTCCTCTCTGAGCCTTCTTTCGCTACACTGGATCCCTTCTCCACTCTTCCTGTGTGGCTCCAATTACCCTTCAACATTTCTTTTTCTGTCAAAATCCCCTGAATCTCAGCTCTGTAACATGTAGTATATTCAACATATGTACTGTGAAATCAGTGGGAATTTAACAGCAAAGAAATAACCCTGCAACTACTGCTGTAGAACACGACTGCGGAAAATAAAGAAACCAATATTTACTACCCATTCTCAACATTTATTTTTCAAACTTAAATATCTATTTTAATTGCATTTTGCCTACATTGTTAAGATACAGGCTCCTCGTTCTAGTTTTAAACAGACACTTCTAAATCCTGGACCCTGTAAAGCTCTCTTTTACACAAGTTACATCCGATTTTCATCATCACCTGGCCACTTTGCTCAAACAGGTACCTGGCACTAGCAATGGACATGCACAATAAGGACTAGTGCAAGTTCCACCAGCTGCTATGACTGAAGAGCCATTCCTGGGTGGCCTGGTGCCTGTGAGCCGTGTCCCTGCAGTGCCCTGGCTCTGGTGGCACTCAGCCTGCATGTGCTCCTCAGGATGGCAGGGCGGGAGCTCAGCTCAGTGCCCATCCATTCAGTCACTGGAGTCAGAATTATTTCTTCATTTGCCAGCGGAGCACATCAAGGGGCTCCCCACTGAGCACAGGCACAACACTGCAGGCCGTGTACGGACCCACACGCTCAACAAAGCACAAACACAGGTAGGTTCTCACACTATGGCGAAGGTGTGCTAACAGAGGCCCTTTGCTAAGTGCTCGTACACAGGTATTTCACGTCAATAAAGGGGAAGTTTCCAAACAGCTGATGGCTCAAGTACATGTTGAGTTAACATTTCTCTCCATTTAAGACTATACTGCATCAGCAAAAATCCAGTAAGGAACATTAATTATCAAATGTGCCAGTTTTGTGACTATTAAGTACCTCGTTAGATTCAGTTTTGGAAAACGCATTCATGAGCACTTTTATACAGGACAGAACAGCACATTTGGCATTGTTTAACCCTCCAACATGACCCAAAAGATTATGTTTCAAATTTATTAGGGTTTTTTTTGGATAATTTTCATTTTTATTTTGAGGGTTTTCTCATTATACAAAATTTTAAATGCATTTAGGCTGTTCTTGAAAAACAGGCAAACTAAAGACATTTAAAAAATGGCATTCTTTTATTCAGTTGGAATAAAATTTATCTCTAGAGCTGCTACATGATTTTCATTCATACCTACAGCATTAAAAGCTGGTTAAAGATAAAAACATTGTCTACATATTGTATATAAAAATTTATTCATAAACACTCATTGCTGACAACAACACAATTCTTTCTTTGTGTTTATATTAGCACATACAGAATCAAAATTTTCAGCTACAATATATTTCCTTTAATCTGTCAGAAAAAAACCTCATACTTCAACAAAGGCAAAAAAAAAAAAAAGAAAAATAAATTAAACCCATATTTAAAATATATCATCTAGCCTAACCTTTACTCCATTAGGGAAAATATGCCTGCAAAAAAGATTAAATACAAATTTGCTTTGCTTTTAAACCTTCTTAAGAAGCACCTATCCTATCTGTTCATATAAATTCCAATGGAAAACACGATGACATGCAATTACTAATCTCAATGTACACAGCTATGCCTCGGGGACTTAGTGGTTCATATTTTACTGTTCTGTAATCAAATACAGAGCTAATGAGTAAAAATATGCTTCCCCCAATAAATTTCCAGCACCTGGACAAGTGTCTGACAATGAAATGGAGGATGCTCACACAAAATTCATTCTGCAGAGCTATTAAAGTGTTATACTTGCCAACAAGTGTTCATTAAACAAGAATGAAGGATCTTTACGCCAGTTTCCTACCAAAGGCTTTTTAATATTTTAATGGAGAGTAAAGACTATTTATCTGAACTCTGATCAGTTAATGTTCAAATCTGTTATGAAAAAACAAGGAGTCCTTTATAATACCTTTCATAAAAATCCACTTTGCAATGCTTCAAATAAAGACTAAGAACTGTAAAAGATTATGTTGCATATAAACTAAATCAGTATCATTTTGAAATTATATGGTTATCCGTGGAGCTCCTTGGCATATTAGAATCATGTTGTATTTTTATTTAAAGAGTGGTTAGCAACAACCATGATACAAATGAAAAATAGGATTAGAGATGACATGACTTGTGCAAGAGCATCTTCAGAATGCAGAGGAAGAAAACCAAATTTAATGGGACAGATGAAAGAAGTGGGAGACTAATAGATTATGCAAAGCTAGGCCATATACCTGTTGGGGAAACAAAAGCACTAAAAGAAACATGCCACGAAGACTGGCTGACACTCTCTTCATCAAAGGAATTGAAGTTTGAATCTAAACCAAACCCACCTTTAATATAACCTACAAAAATAGAAGGACAGATCTCTTAGAAATAAAAATATGGATCAATGCAAGACTTCACCAACATTTCCTTTTGCAAGAAGACTGATGACTTTGGATTTGGGATTTTGGTTTAGCCCTTCAGAATAACATAGACCTGATATATCTCCCACATTGAAGAGTGAATAAAAGGTGCCATTCATTTTACAATTTCAGGTTTTTACCCAAGGACAGAAGAAGCAGAAGCCAGGTCCTCTTTTACAAAATCCAGTCAGATAGGAAAAGGGAGGATCTCAGTTATTGGTGCTTTTCTTCTTGGGCCACCTCAAATTCCCAGCATTTGGGGCAGTGTATTAATTGACAAGTCATGTAAGGATATTTTGGACAAGGTTTTCCTCCAGTTTTCCAGCAGCCAGCATAAAAGAGAAAATAGTGTAAAAGGTGAAATGCAAAAAGATGTGGAATCAAAAACTGACTGATCTTTTGGCTATTAATTTCTGATCCCTACTCTCAGGGTGTTGATGCATTTTAATTTAGACGCCCTGGCTAAAAGCAGGAGGAGCACAGAGAACAGGAATGGGAATCTGCTCCCAAGACCTGCTTCCCACACATTTTCCTTGAGCTGGCAGCTTCTAAACCCATGTGTTTTAAAACCTGATTTATATGCATTAAAACAAAAAAAAAGCTAGTGAAATTGGTGGTATTTAATAGCAAATGCTTTGAGTTGGTCTCAACTATCTGCAGCATTTTGGAGGAGACCTCTCTTCATCCTTGATTCCTGTCTCTTCTCATTAAGCCGTATGTACCTTCTGAAATTGATGGAAAAATGACATGAGAACTAACAGAGCCGGGATGTGCTTGTTGCACAGCTGCTAATTGTCCTCTGCAGTCCATTTTCAATGTCGTATCACATATGTGGCTATTTCACATTTGACAAAAAAGAGGAAGATTTCTTCATGCTCAAAGAAAGTAATGTGTAGCAGTGTGGAACACAAATATAAAGAGGTGAGCACTTTAAAAGCTGTGAAGGTAGCAGTGTGCAAATATCCATTTAAATTGCAAACCCAAACAATTATGTGGCAAGTACCCAACCGTGTACAGGTTTCAGTTATACAGGCACATGTGCATACTTTTAAAGGATAATAATTCTTTTATTGTTTTAATTTAAGCCTCTGCTTCTGAATGTTTCTGAATTCTTTTTAGGGGAATGCCAAGATTTCTTAGACTAAGCAGGTGTATGGTAGACTCTATCAACAGTGATGCATATATTCATAAAGAAAACTACTGTATTGTGGAAAGAAATATTTTAAGGTGCAAGAAAGTTAGGGTTTAATAGGGTGTGAAGTTGTCAGGGAAAGATTTGTGAGGTTGGGAGTTCATTTTAATGCTTACTAATTAGAGTAGAATTGGCAGCTCTAGTCCTGAGGAGTGAAGTACCTCTGCCAATGGACTACATTAACTGGCACATAAACAATACCCACTACCCTCTGATGTGCAGAAGAAGAGGTGGCTAAACCAACAACACGAGCCTGGGCAATGCCAAAGTCTGTGATCTTTCCAGCATGAAAACCAATGAACACGCCCAGCACTATCTCACAAAGCTCAGACTTACTCTTGACCACATATCCAGACAAGTCTCCTGACTTCTTACTGAAAGACAAAATATTTACAGTAGCACGCAACCCGGCTCCAATTAAACTTTACTATTGACTGAACTAGGGAAAGGACCAGAACCCTCAGCTCAAACAGTAAGCACCTTGTTAATTAAATACTGCCCTGAACAATAGGTTTTTCTGATATTTAAATGATATTTAAATTATTCTTATCCACAGAAAAATAAAATAACTTAAAAAAAATCTGAGACAGTTTTTCTCCACCACTTCTATCTAGTTCAAGTGTTCCTTTATGGAGAAGATTGACTATCAATAAGAACAATTTCAAGCAGATTCTTAACCCAGTTATATTATCACCTAGTATGATTACTACATTAATGAATGTGTGGTTCGAGTCATTCCCATGTCAGCCTTGGAATACTGATGCAACGCTGTAACAGCTCCATCAATGACCAGCAGTCACATGAATGCCCTCGTGCATATGCCAACGCTTCTGTGGAATAAGGCTCTGTAAACCTTATGTTATTTCATTCATCAGCTCCAAGTAGAACCTTTTAATTAAATTAACTTGGTAAAGTACCATGCACAATGATGGAGCTTTATAAGTTTATAAGCATAATGATGATCAAGTAGTGTGTGAGGGAAACGTCATGTTAAACTTATATTTAAACAGGTGAGACACAGTCCACTAAATTCTCTGCATGAGTTTACTACACTGACAGCAGTTATTCCTCAGTTGCTCTTCTAGTAGTTGGAACTCACATCCTGATTTTGTTGCTGAATTCTCAGTATTTCAGTGTCCCACCCATACCCTTGCTGGGTTGAGCAGCTGTTTGGGTTAGTGTATGTAACAGCTACCACAAGATTTAAGAAAATCAGTGAAACATAGGCAAGATCCATTGCATGACTGGCACTGCTACATATGACTGGCATATTTCCAATATTTCATTTACGTAGACTTTAATCAGTATGTACAATATCTCTTTCCCTAAAGCAAATCCATTTTGTAATCTTTCACATGTAATTCTACATGTGCCCTTTGTCATTCTCTCCAGTGAAGCTGATTCCTTATGTGTCTTTTTTTAGTGCACCAAATAATGACATTTTGGTGTTAATGATACTTCCTTCACGTATTTCAGAATATAATTGTAAAAAGTAAGGCTTTCTAATGGTCAGATAAGAGTTCTGAAGCTCTAAAAAATAGTTCAGTTGTATCCATTCCTTGCACCTCTCAGTCCCTCAGTGAGGCAAGAATAACTCCTTTTTTCACAAATGGTCAAATCAGCTATACAAATCTGTGACCGCAGGTAAGACACTGAGCAATTTATTTGTAGTAATACGGCATCCCAACTGCATGGTCCTTCTCATAAACTTAAAAATAAATGGCAAGAGAGGACTGATGCGTCATATTAATTTTTTTAATATTTGGGTCAATATTTTGCACTGAGTCACAACAGTTACACACAGTCTAATGTGTATCTAAAAGACGGACCTTAAAAAAATTATAAAGAGGAAGGACTGTTCAAACCAACTTTTTTTTAAAGGAAGGACAGTTTTTCTAGTCTACAACCAGACCACTTTACATACGAAAATGTCAGAATGCTTGTTGGCTCAGGATAGCCAATGAATAAATACAAGATGACACATTTTGCCAGGAAGAAGGGATGTACCATAATAAAGTTACAAAGTAAACAGTTATCATCAATTGCCCTTTTGATATTCAGAGGTAAAGAGGATCACACTCTTCTTTACACACAACTGTGTCAAGTAAAAATGAATAGTAATTTTTTACCTCCCCAATTTCCAAGAAGTCCAATAGACTGCTTTCATACTAAAACCTGGAACAAAAATGTGTTTGTCCATGGCATGACAATATTTTACCATATAAGGAAGCATCTGACAGCCTTAGATTAAACTCCTGAAAGCTAATGAAGATTCCTCCTTAATACACATTTCTTTTTTCCAGTTCGGGCTTGAAGTGACAACATTACAGAAATACCCTGAAGGTTTTTATTTAAATAACATCCTATAAAACAATGCCCTCTTGTCAGTCAACACTAATTCAGCAGAAGTCAAGCTATAAATCTGTCCAAAGGCCAGCAAAGTGCTTAACTTGGCACATCCCTAATAAAATTAGGAATGTGAGTTTATTATATGAACCTTAAGTAGGTTTGGCCAAGATATTAAGATTTTTGCTCATGGCAACCATGGCTAATGTGGATTGGTATTTTCATTATAACGCACCCCACAGCATTTCTCAGTAACGTCTCAGGTTTCCAAATTGGACAATAATTTTCTACACTATCTGACACATCACTAGGTGTTACAGATGAAACTCTGTCACTTAACTAAGTACTGTTTAACTTAAAGATGGCAAAGACTTTTCAATAATACTAATTGTACTGAAAAATGAGGCCAAATTAATTAATACTTCTATTAATGTAACGTGATTTCATTTTGTTCAAGTAAAGAAGCACTTACAGGCTTTTAACCCAAGCCCGGATGCATTGTTTCAGCTCAAGGCAATTGAGAAGTGATTTCTACTGAAATAAGCTGAAATGCACATTAAGAAAAACAGAAGGTAAATTATGCAGTCTATATTTTAGTTGTTTTTAGGCAAATATGCTTCTCAATTACATTGATGCAAAATGTCTCTTCAGAATGGTATTCTGTAAAGCAGCTTCATGTTTTAACTCCCCTCTGGCCATCTTCCACACCAAATTTTTGTGTCACAGAAACATCTTTCCTTTGAGAGAACCACCACACTCTGAGGTCAAGGAATGGAAATCATATCAATCATGTTCTCACCTGGCTAAAGAAGAACATACAATCCCTGGCTTCTGCAAAACAAAGGCTTCTGGCTTTGACTGCCTGGTACCACGTGTGGTTCCAAGCCACACACTGCACTGCAACCACTGCAACAAGAGAAGCTGCTTCTTAAGATGCTGTAATCCCAAACACATGAATGTGCAGAGTTGTTGAAGTTCACTTCATGAAAAATACAATACACTCTGGGAAGGAAATATGATTGATTTCCCTTGAGTAGACTGTTTATCAGACAAACACATTTTGCAAACTTTGACATAAATTGTTAGTTTTCTTATCGTACTGACAATATAAAACCAGTGCCTTTGTAGAAACTTCCTGAAAACTCTTTAATGACCTCTAAACAGTGTTATCTTATCATCATCTTACTTTCTACTTCAATAAATCATTTTAAAATAGGCAAAAAGAAAAATTGATATAAAAAATATGAATTTATTTTCCATAGCTTTAGTATTTAAGATGTGAGGAGTCTTCTCACAGAATAGTTACGATGCTGATAAAGCACACTCTGCAGTCATTTTGCAAGAAAAGAAAGAACAACTCACCAAAGAGCTTCAAGAGAAATGGAACGAAGATTTGCAGTTTCCAGATCCTTGTATGTAAGGGTCTGACGGCATTGTTCACTTTGAAAGGCAATCGCATATGCAAATCCCAACCTGATGTCCATAACAGAAAGATGCAATATGGTAACATTTTGTGCGTGCAGCCTGCCTGTGCACACGTCTAGTGACCTGCATGCAGAGGAGGCCAGAGCCAGCACACACAGAGGTGTCCAGAGCACACTGCCAACACTTGGGCTATCACACAATAAATAACTAATATTTTAAAACTTTAAAAATAAATTTTCACTACAAACAGATAATCTCTTTTTGTGCCTGCATTTGCAGCTGTTATTTTAGCTGTCCATACAACCTATGCAAAGAATGCATTGAGTGACAAATGTTCACCAAATTAGTGATTAGATAGAAAACATGCAATGGACACTTCCCAGCCAAAATAAAATAGTCACTCTGAGGAGAATCAACCTTGCATAGCCAGGGACAGGAAAAATACCACATAATCTAAGGGACTAACAAAATGCGTATATGCTTCTCAGAATCTGAAAAATCAGTCTTTTCAAAGAATGTGTGTAAAACAAAGAGTATTTGCTTGGGATTATTCTCAGTGGAAATTCCAAACAATAAATATTTTCAAAGATGTTGGAGAGCTTTTGGACAATTTGAGAAGACATAAAACATGTTAGTTACTTGTGTGAATAATTTAGAGCCCTCTGCATGATACTAACATCACAAAAAGGCTATGTCTAACTACTTAATAGTAGACAACACAAAGTGCCTGCAAACCAATACAGCTCTAAAATTTTCCTGTTTTCTTCTGCTCTCTGGGAAGAGTCTGCTGGTGACATTTTAGTCCCAGGATGGCAGTCTTCACCTGTAGCACAGACACACTTGAAAGCACCACAGCAGCTTCCGAACTGACCAGGCATCCTGGTATCTACATGCCTTTTGCTATGTTTTTTCCTGCAAGGTGAAGGTGCACCAAGGGTGAAAATTGAAGTGATGAGAAAGGCGCATCCTGACCTCTGTGGAATGATCTGAATGAACTCCCATGTCTGGATACCTCAGAACACCGTGGACCTCAGTTCAGACCAGAGCTCCACAGAGTAAGTCACATTTTCTTTCAGGGCTACAATTAAAGCATCTCCCTTCTTCTGTGAGAGATTTTTGCACAGCATTGCACTGGATACTAAAAACCTCTCTCGATCCTTCTGATCCCCCTCGATATCTCATTAAATTGACAGACCAAAGCCTATTACCATACTTTTCCAATTGCACAGTGGTTGTGTGATCTAGAGAAGAACTCATCTGACATCACCAACCAAACTAATATTCCCTACCGACCTTTATCCAATTTACAAATCCCCCTCTCTCCAGAGATGAAAGGCCAGAGCATTACTCCATGCTCCCCTCCACAGCCGGTATATCACATGCAAAAATAAAGGAGGTAGAGAAACACTATAAATCTTGGCTTAGAGCTCAAAAACTCTCTCATTGAGCAAGATAGTTTATTTCAATTTAATATGAATAATCATATGCAGGTATGGAGTTTTTATGTCTTACAGCTCTCCTTAATTGTACATCTGCTCATTGTAGACGGTACAGGTATAAAATATTTCATCATGGTTTTTAGTAAAAGTGTTTTGAAAACCCCACCATTCTGCTGCACATAAATTCCTATCCAAATTCCTATCCACATTAAAACTACAGGATTTTGTATGTTGGGATCAGAAAACTGCACTGACATGACTAATTGAAACGGAATTAAAAACTACATTGTACAAAGCTAGGGGAAGAAAAACAAAATAGTGTTGCATTTTTAAGGCATGATTTTAGAGAATAGGAATTATAGACAAAACAAAGATTCAATTAAGAATTATTTTAAAGCTGCCTTTAAAAAAATAATTGTTCCCAACCATTTGCTTGAAAATAAAATAGCTGATTTTTCCTTCCAGTATTTACCATCTGAATTACACATGTAAAACATCGTGTTAAACAAACATACATATTGAAGAAGAAAGCCCACAGTGCAGTGTGTCATTAAATCACCTTAGTTATCAAAACTTAATGAGCTTTGAAATAGATACAATCCCAATATTTCAGGTCATAAAAAGGATTTTACTTGTGACCTACATCATTCACATAGAAGAATTAAGAAATTAGGACATCTTTCCATTTTCTATTCACTGTCTAAGTGCCTATTCACAGCGTATGACTCCTAAGGGCAAGGAAAAGCACCAGATTGGGCAGGTTTTCCCTGTATTGTGAGATGTCATTAGACAGATCTGTGAAAGCTCTGCTCTGCTGACCACAGTCCTGCACCAGAACAATTCCCACACACACCACCGACATGGGCAACAAGTGGCAAACGTCATTATGCCTATGGTAGGAAAAAATTCAGTACAGCTTTCATTGTAAAACATAATATGGAATAGAAGATCAAGTGGAAATAACAGTCCTCCAAAAAGCAACATGTAGCTGCAATTTCAGCATTTTAGCCGCATGTTTGGCATTTACAGAAAAACACAGTTTCTAAGTACCTGATCAGCTTGGTAAAATTGCTGAATTGAAATGTAACAGTGAGTGAGACCAAGCCATGGAGTCACCTCAGACCCAGCTACACCAACTGGACACCAGCACAGCTCCCCACCCAGGTCTAAACGCTGGTGAAACACGTCAGGCCTGCAGCAGGCTGTAGAAACCAAGATGCCAAAGCTTTGTGCCCAGGGATTATAAGAATTAAACTTAGAGAATACAAAGAGTCAAGCAATAGGATTTTCTATTACAGAATATTACCTATACATATATTAATAATAAAAAAACAAAACTTGCACTTCTCAGTTTGCTGTATTGTGCCAGACTGCTGAAGTCAAGAAATCCATCATCTACTTCCACCGAGATTTACTGTTAATTGGGGAAAGCCAAAAAAGCAGAGCATCTGAGGCTGTCATGGGTGCAAACAAGGATGCAAACAAGGAGACCACTGTTCTGACAGGCCTCAATCACTGACAAAACCAATTTCGGATTACTGAAGGGATGGCCAGCATGAGAATTTCAATGTGCTTCATTTATTCCATGTATGTACAGTGACAAAACGTGAGTGCCTCACTTCTGACTAGGCTTTAATTCAATTGTGGTAAGATTAAGGAGGAGAAAAGTGGAAGAGAAACACAAAATCAGCCTGCCAGGTTGTTTATATTTCAGCAGGAAGTACTTAACAGTACTTTGCTAATTTTCAGCTACTGAATGATCAACCCTCACTGCTCTCCCATAGATATCCAGCATGGCATCTCTTCCAATGTAACCTCTTTCAGCTGGGTAATATGAATCTAAGCAGTCAACTGCTGGCACTCTACCCCACCCTCACCCATTTCTAATGGTCATCTGTTCCTGTCCTGTCTGCTATAAAATTGAAATTATCGCTTTCTCCTTGAAGAAATCTACATTACATGCCTGCAAGAAAAGGATATTATATCCATTGTATGTAAAAATAATCACTTGATCATAGTACTACAGCACATTTTAGAACAGAATGGTGAAAGCTCCCCTGGATAAAAACATGAGAGCAAAATCACCTAAAGGGCCAAGAAAATAATTTTGGAAGGACTTGTTTCTTAGATTCCCCCAAGTAAAAATAATAATTAAAAAATAAATTCCATACACAAGCAGAAACACTGTTAAGCTACACAGTTCCATCTTGAATACGTAAATATCAGACCTCAGTCCTACGTCACTTTGAAAAGATAATGTCATACAGAAAATTAAGATCATCGATGAAATAATGTTATGAAAAGTAGTTTGAGAAGGCAACTTCTTGAACATAAGTTTCTTATATTTCCACACCAAAACACAAGTGTGCAGGCAAAAAAAAGTACAAGACTTTAATATCTTGATCACATTTTGCTTTTCCTTTACAGAGAAGCAACTGGGAAATTTGGATATATAAAAGGATATTTTTAATTAAATCTTCAGAGACTGGTGTATTGAAAGGAACTAAATGTTTCATCACCCTATTAATTTAGTGATATGAAATTAATTTCATGTTAATGTGGATAAATAAGGCTGCCTTTAATGTTAATTTCATAAAGCTAATGTCCCATTCAGAAATTTAAAAAAACCAACCCAAATAACAGTGTTTGCAAGCTCTCCAGTGTTCAATGCTGTACACAAGGGCCTTGAGTAAGTTAGAATCCATTTGTGGCAGCCTGAGAGATGAAGCAGGTTTGTCTGGGATGAAAAAGTGGTACTGTAAGGGAGCAGAATTTAAGTCTGTTCTCATCTTATGGCCTAAAAGAGGAATTTATGTCAGGACATTGTGTGTTGTAAATGTCAAGTCTTTCTTTCCTCCCCTATTCTTCTCCCTGTCTTCACTAAATCAAAAGACCTGATCAACATTTCCTCTTGCCTTCAGTTTCCATCCAGAAAACTCACTCTTAAAAAATGACAACAGCTTTAGCATAATAAAATTACTGCACTTCAGAACCTCCCCATGCACATCACACAGTCTCTGTGGACCTAAGAGAAGCATATTCATGGTAAGCAAATACAGCAAATATGTTATGCTATCTCTTTCTCTTTCCTCTTCAGGGGATGAGAAAAGGAGAGTTGCAATTCAGCAAATCCCTCTTCGTACAGAATTTTTCAAAAGGGGTTTATGTCCATTTAGAAAGCTAGAACTGCAGCTGTATAGTGGAAAGCACTTACTAATAAAAGGAGTAGAAGAATGGGGCTGAAACTCTGAATCTCCTGACCAGTAAGGAGTCAATTCCTCCTGCCTTGCATGAGGGGAGAGCAGTGAAATCTTAGCAGCGGTGCTCGCCTGGTTAATGGGGTAGCAAGCTGACACGGGCCCTTTGCAAAGTGGATTACAACAGGATGAATGACCTGTGCTGGATGAATTATTATCAGATAGTTCCTTGAAATATTATGTAAGTTACAACCTTGTTAAACCACATTCCTGGAGTCTCGTCCTTCTGTCAGAATCTGGGACAAAGAAAAGGTGAAATGCAGGAGAAACTACAAGTGCATTTCCTAAGTTGCTACAACAGTTGTTTTGATTTCTAAGGTTATTTCTCCAGCAGGAGAGAAAGCCTGACAGGCATTTATTGGAACAGAAGTTATTGTACTGGATTTATGGAACGAATTCATTTTAGGAACATAGTTAGAGGAGAAAGAAAAACATACATACAACTAGTTCACACAATCAAATGAGTTCTACTGTCTTACTACCTTTACATGGCTTAAATCTGTTCTTTCATTCTTCCTTCAACCCAAAAGCCAGGAGTGTTTGCAATAGGGCAATAAAATACAAGTAAAGCACCAAATTAAAAACATTACAACTTCTAGATTGCCACAATTCAGCATTTTTCTCTTCCTTGTGGTTTTTTTGATTGTTTGCTTGTTTTGTGGGGGTTTTTTGGTATACCTCAGAATGACACACTGACAAGGTCAGATGATAACAACACAGGCTCCAAGAATGAGTTTAACACGGGAAAGGAAATTTAATTAATCAAAGAAACAGATTATTTCCTTAAATTTATTTGATCTGTCCTATTCTACTTCATTCCTTACCTCTCCACCTTTTTCTGTCTTGACTTCAAGCACTTTTAAGGATGCATCTTTACATTCTGCATCTTTCTCTTGTCCAAGGCATGGGAAGGAAAAAGAGGATGAACTTGCCCTATGAGGTCACTCAGCAATTACTTTTTTGAAAACCCTGCACTTTCTCTGATACTGCCAACATAAAACTGAAAGCTGAATGGGTTGGGTCAGAGTTTTAGTTATCCTGGCAAATAATGACTTCTGTTGAGAAAGATTCCAAATGATTCTAATGCACTGTGACACATGACAGCTCCTTGTGCCCACCTGGCTGAAGAGTTGTACACGTACACTCTCAATCACGCTAATGGATTTGGGAGGAATGTAGTGTAGATGACGCTTTACTAATTACACAATTTAATTCAGTTGTATGCTCTATAGAGCAATAGAAAATATCCAGCTTGTAACTAGTAAGTGTACGCCAAGAAAATTTCATAATTTTAACCCTGGAATTTGCAGCTTCTTCTGTTGCTTGGGAGAACAGGCCTAACCAGTGTAAGCAGAGGAAATGAGGCAGTGCTGTAGCTCCCAGCAACTCTACTGGCCCCGAGAGCACTGTGACAGTAACCCCGTGGGTACAGATGTAACCCCGTGGGTACAGATGTAGACAGCAAGCCAAAAGTAGTTACAGCAAAGCTGCATATCCTGAACCCAGCGCCCTGCACCGTTTGCACAACAGAGACCCAGAGAAGCCTTCACTTATTGTTTTCCTGCAGTCACTTACAAGAAGAATCAGGCACCACGGCACTTTTACAAACTGAGACTTAGCGAGTTCACTGAAACCAGCAAATCAAACTAAGAAAACTTCACTGTGTGGTATGAAGTATATTGAAGAAAGTGTTAAAAGAAATAGACTTTCTTTCCTCAAGTCTTTCTCTTTCCTACCAGACAGCACAGTTTCTTTCTGAGAATCCATGTCATCATTCAGCTGTTTCTTCTGACAAAGCCAGAATCCAGAACAGAATCTTCATGAAAGAGAAACCAATAAATTAGAGCTCTTTGTGAGGAATTTGCCATTAGTTCTGTTTCTCCCCGCCTATTAAGATTCTTTATTTGCTTCACCCTGAGATTTCTGCTGACAAGTCTATTCATTTACTACTAGCCTAGATAAAATGCTAATAAACAAAATGTCAAAAACTGTAGTCATATGACTTTCCCCTTTACACAGGGCTTGTTTTTAAAGAGACCAGAGAAGTAAACATTAACATCTGGTGAAATTAGGATGCTTGTTCCCCCTAAAGACTATTTAAGGCTTAAAAACAACTTGTGAAAGAACTATCTGAGGTTTCCTTACCCCTCTGTTCTGTCGGGCATGCACAGACAACTCTGCCACCCCACTAATTTCAGCAACTATCCCACCTCCCATCAAAACCAAACAAGAAAACCTGTATGGATATATATTATACAATGCTACACTTTCTACAGACTTTCTGTGGCATCCCACAGATGTTTTATAGTGGGATTATAATATTTCATTAAGCACCACAGATAGGTTGTCATTACTTTCACAGAATCAACCAGAAGAACTCTCTGGAACCTTCTTTTGCTTCCATATCAGTTTATGTTTTGCTAATGCCTTACTCCCTCCCATTAGACTGGTGTGGAACAATTATGTCAAAGTGCTCTTTGGTTGGATATTCCAAAGGGAGTCCTCACTTCGGCAGATTTGTGCCAGTGAAGTTCAAGTGTATGAATGGGTGGCATCCCGAAGTAACCACCCCTGAACAAAGACACATCGGAAAGTGCAGCTATGAATTAAAGAGTCCAGGAGTGAAAGCTGCAGGCAGCTGGCCACTGAGAACTGAGAGAAGCTCTTATTAGCTGGGCATAAAACAACTAGGGAGAGAGACAAACTGAAAGGACTTCATAGGAGACTCTTGTGTGTTTTCTCATTAATCTTGACCATTCAGGACTTCTGGAGACTGTCATTTTCTCTGCATAAGATTACTTGTTCAGCCTCTTTAAATAGACATGAAGTCAAGATGTAAGACGGGAAGCAGTGGTGAGTCACAGGTAAGATATTCCTTCTTTCCTCACTCCCCAGTTCCTTTTAACCTGGATCATAGCATCCCCCAGCAATAGCTTGATGCTCTGTGGGGTTGGCAGCACTCATCTCTCCAGCCAAAACTGTCACTTGTCCTAATCCAATTTGCTAGACATACATTTTCAAAATGAAATGGATGGGAAACACAGCTTCACCTACTTTTATATGGAAGTAGAGTTCTGCAGTGAGAATGGCTGATATTTTATTTTTAGAGCATGTTTTGTGAACCATTCAGGTGAGAGGAAGAAAAAGCAGCCCGGAACATTTCCATCTTGCTTGGACTCTAAATGAGACACCTACAATAGCAAACAGAAAGGTAGCCTCAGGACACTTTTATACATTTATTATAAAACAAAGATTAAAACAATTATATGGAAATTAAGGCTAATACGGGATAATATGGATAATTTGTCTTCCTCTCAGTCAAATAGTAATACAGCCTAGTTCAACAAATAGCTTCACAGCTTGAGGCACACTGCATGCAAAATTATAAAATGGCTCAGGCTGAGAGGACAGCCTGAATGGCTCAGCTCTGGTAGGTGTGTCTCAGGGAAGATCGACAAAAGAGGTCAGATTTCACTGCACTATTAACCTTTGGCAGAAAAAAACCAGCAAGTTTTTTCCACAAGTTTTCACTACAACACAGATGAAAATACAGATACTGCCCTTATTCACCAGTTCAGAAACCTAAAGAACCAGCATGATGAAACTAACAGAGCTTTTCTCCCCCAGCATTTTCCACTCTATTCTTCTCCTCATTTCTACCAAAAAAAGGCAGCTCCTAAATGATTCTGCTCTTTACAGAATTTGTTGTGATTTTCCTCTAGTTACCAGTGGCATACCTATACAAGTCATTTTTCTCCAAAAGGAAAGTATGTTTGATTAAAGAAACTTCTCTTTCTAAGAGAGAAATCCTTTTACAGCAGTAGAGTTGGAAATAATCTGGTTCTGAAATATGGGACCTCTATTCTGCTGGCATCAAGTGACAGCCATAATCCAGAACATTCCTCACTACATAAAAGTTAAACTTAGAAGAAACTTCAAAAATTTGGGCCCAGATTTCAGCTCAGATAGAGTTAATTTTCTTCTTAGTTGCTGGTACAGTGCTGTGATTTGAATTTAGTATGAAAATAATGTTGATAACACACTCATGTTTTAGTTATTACTAAATCGTGTTTACTCTAAATCAAGCATTTTTCATTTTCCCATGCTCTGCCAGAAGCAGGTGCACAAAATGCTCAACCAAAACACAGCCTGGATAGGTGACCTGAACTGGCAAGAGGGATTTTCCACACCATAGAACATCATACCCAGTATATAAACTAGGAGTGGTTGGCCAGGAGTTGCTGATCACTGCTGGGGAGCAGGCTGGGCATCGGTCAGCAAGGGGTGAGCAATTGTATTGTGCGTCCATCCATCCATCCATCCATCCATCCATCCATCCATCCATCCCTCCTTTCACTGTTTTTAATCTCAAGGATTACATGTTTTTTCCCCTAATTCTCCTCCCCACCAAGGTGGGAGGAATGGGGAGTGAGTGAGTGGCTGTGTGGTACATAGTTGCCAGCTGGCATCAAACCATGACAATACGCTATTCTTGGTGGGACAGACTCTCTCCAAGTAGATGAGGTTACAGGGAAGGAAAAAGCAATAATATAGAAGTGACAAATTTAGGGCAGCCTTGATGTTCCAAACAGACAACAACAGGGGTTGAGGGAGAGAAGGAATCATCAGTAGCTGGAAGAAATCACCGAAACTCATAATACCCTCAAATTTGATAAATATTCGCCTAACCTGTTACTATCACTAGCTTTTCTTTTGGGAACAGTTTTCCACAGCTGGAGATAAAAACATTTATTTAATTTTCATACTTTTAAGAATGCAACTAGTTTTCTGCTTTTAGACACAAAAGCTTAGAGAACTTGTGAATTATTGAGTTACAACACCCTTTGAGGTACATTAAAACAAGGTTTTCATTACTGCCAAATACTACTTATCTCAAAGAAACTTATTGCTTAATTACACATCTTAAATGCTGAAACAATAATGATTTTTATGACTATAAATAAAATTTTAAAGTTTATCCAAACAATAGAGCAATTTGCCTTCACAAAAGCAACATAACGTTATCACTTTTTTTTTTTTTGCTTTGAGTAATACTGTCACAAACAGTCTTCTTGGTGTTAATGGATACACTCGGAGTATGGTGATGTTACCCAAGTAAGACTGTAGTAGTTTGTCCCTTCGTGAGTTTAAATGTGACCTACCCTATTAAAGAATCGCCAAGTCCTTTTCCATCCATTTTTACAAATGTTTTGAATATAAGAATTCATCAGGATTTAGGGGATTAAGAAATCACTGTCCACAAAAAAAGATCTGCAGAAATTTTCATTAGTTCTTTTATGAGTTGGCAGCAAATACTCTAGCTGTGAACTTTTATGAAGCTATAAATATAAAGGACCTTCTGATACTGCTATGATGATAATTCTAAATTTCCTTTTTGCAGCTGCAGTTGATCCCTTGTATTTGGTTAAAAAAAACCCCTCTCTTTATGTAATTTAACAGAGAAAGTTGGCTCAACTACTGTATTGCCTTTGAGCACTCTGAGTGGAAGTTCATGAATTAAACCCACATGGCAACACAACCCCCATCCCCACCTTTCCCTTAAGGTGGCTATAAAATGTCAGTAGAAAGCCAAGCTGTTTATTTTACTTAGCATTTGATTTTGTAAGTAAATGAGTTTCTAGTGGGGCATATCTTTGTAACCAGCTCCCTTACATCACTAAACTTTTATTAAACTATGTAATAAATGCTAAATCAATCACTAAATGTTTAAAATCAATACTAAGGGTGAAAAATAAGAATATGTAAGTAACAAACTTGTAGGCAACCTATTCCATAAAAGACTAGGATGTTTGATCTTGGGGGGAGAAAAAACATTCTTTGCTACTGACAGCTTTTTACAAAACTTGATTTCCCAGGGGATTTATTTTTTGGGAATAAAATTTAAGAAGGGATTTTGTCTATATATTCCAGAATCTCTGTGGTGAACAGTATTCCTAAATTACTCTGATAGATTTGTGCTACTCTAGATTTGCTGGAATAGTGTCAGTATGTTTCACTTAATTGCCCAATAAACAAGGAAGACTCATTTTTGTCACAGTATCTTGGGAGAAGGACACACAGCCTGAAACAGAAAGGAACTCATTCTCTTGGCCTCTGAGTCCCTAAACAAATACTGGAGCAGCAAAGAAGCAGTCCAGAATAAAAGCCATCCAGCAAGAGAAACAGATATGCTGGTCTACAGTTACTGCAGCAGCAGCACGATACTTTTTTTATCTTGTGTGGTTTCCTAGGTTTCTCAGGAGCCTGACCAGAAAGGAGGTGAAGTGACCAGGCTACCCAGATATACACTAAAACTCACTGTGAGATCAGTTGCATTTGCTTGTATCTGTCCCAAGGCAAACTGAATAGCAGCTTAACTGGTGGAAAGTTATCCATCACGCAAAAGAAGAAAGCCACAATTAGACACCCACTCTTTGTATCTGTAAATCTAAGAACTGAGATGTCATATGATTATTCACTGACTCTGCTTGGGATTATGAAATAAGGTCAGTAAGCAAACTCTGCAGAGCACATACTTACTGGACTGGACTAATGATGGCCTACACTCTAAATCTGAAGAGCTTGGCTAGAGTCCTGCAGTCCACATAAAACATATTTCAGAGCTGAAATAGCTGCTGTGAGCACCTGTTATTCATGTCCACTGATGGAAAATACAGGAAATACATATATCCTTTGCCTCCATATATGGTGCATTTTCCTATTATACAACTGGGTAATGCAGTGTGTTTGCTGATATAACTAAAAAGTAAGCAGTTATTAGTCCTGTTTTTTCCCAGCATTATTCTTTAGTGATCTGGAAGGTTCAGCCTTGCAATTTAATATACAAAATAAGTTTTGAAAGAAGTTGTAAGTAGCTTCAGTGATGAGAACAGAGGGTCTCTCTCCCTCTTTCTATGGTTCTATTTTACAAAGTAGACCACAAAAATGAAACATTGGAGACTTATATGCTGTCATTTTAATAACTGAGAAATGGATCTCAGCTCATGTACACAATTTTTCACAGAACCAAAGAGACATTTAGATTAGAAAGGCCTCTGAGATCATCAAGTCCAAACACTGACTGGTCACTACCTTGTCAACTAGACTGTGGCAGCAAGCACCATGTCCAGTGGTTTCTTGAACACCTCCAGGGATGGGGATGCCACCACCTCCCTGGGCAGTCCATTCCAATGTTTAACAACCCTTTGCATGAAGAAATTCCTTCTGAAGTCCAACCTGAACCTTCCCTGGTGCAGTTTGAGGCCATTTACCCTTGTCCTATCACTATTTGGGAGAAGAGGCCAACACCCACGTGGTTACACCCTCCTTCCAGGGAGTTCTTGAGACTGATAAGGTCTCTCCTGAGCCTTCTTTGCTCCAGGCTGAGCTCCCCCAGCTCCATCAACTGCTTCTCACACAACTTATGCTCCATACCCTTCATCAGCTCCATAGCCGTTCTCTGGACTTGCTCCAACACCTCAATCACTTTCTTGTCATGAGGGGCCCAGAACTGGACACAGCACTCGAGCTGTGGCCTCACCAGTGCCAAGTGCAAGAGGGACAATCACTGCCCTGGTCCTGTTGGCAACACTGTTTTTGATACAAGCCAGAATGCCATTGGCCTTCTTCAATTTCAAGTTTCCTTTGGAAAAAATACAGTTCTAAGGTGCCTAAAAGCACATTATTACTGAACAGTGGTTTATTAGGTGTTCCCAACAGGTAACTGTAATTAAAAATAGGGTCACATCTAAGGAAAGTAATCCAGGTGGACAGGGGCCTCCATTTGTCTCCTTTACAGGAGTTAGCCATGTAAAGTTCAAAAAGTGCACAGATATAACTTAGAAACCTAATTAGGCCACTAGAAGTAAACTCCATTAAAAACCACCCTTCAGCTTTAACGATAAACTGCAGCCATTTCAAATTTAATACTGCACTAGCAAGTAATACTGCCATTGAATAATTCAGCATTCTGTAACATAAGGCAAGATGAGAGGAATGAGAAAGCACAATTGCTATTTTCATTATGATGTGCCTTTTTGGGAGGTGTAGTATAAACCTCATATCACTGACACAAATTATTTTGGCATCTTATTGGCAGTCACAATTAGACAAAATGTAGGAATTTCTAAGAGCAAAACAAGTTCTTGGCTAGATTTCTTCAGCCCGATATACTTCAGACTTTTATTTATGGCTAAATTGAAGCTGGATGTCAAATCTGGGTCCCTTAGAACAAAATCTTAATAATTAACTGGCAAAACTGAACATGATCGTTTCTGACACACCTACACTGGTAATTATTGCTTTGAGGCCATTTACTAATGAAATTAATGTATTCATTGCCCTAACAAATTAGCATAACTCATACATAATGCCCCACATTTCAAGACCTTCCTAGAAAAGCAACACTTAATACTGCAGAATGAAATGGCAAGGGCATTACATGGAGACAGTATTCGCTGAATTACTACATGTTAAAACCACAATGGCTAAGTGTTAGTTATAAGGTAAAATGTAAACACAATGTGGGTATTGAAACTATTAATAGTGTAGTCAAGAGTATACAATCGATGATTATCTTTGCACTTCAAATAAGCACATATTACAATAGCAGTAACCATGGAATGTAATTAACTGGCTACTTTGAGAGATATGAAGTATGAAAAGGAGGCAGTGCTGAAGCAATTTCTTCTTCCTTCTCATATTCATAATAAATACAGTGTGGCTACTGTGCTTTTTCACTCATATTTCCATTCAGATTAATTCAGTGCCTGGAAGTAGCTACAGCTGCCATAGGGTCAAGCAACAGTGAAAGGCAGGATTAAATGCATTACCTTTGGAAATGACTAAAACATTAGCACCAACCTACTGCCATTTTTAATTGGTAAGATTCTCTCAGTTATTCCCCTAGTTTTCTATCTCACCATGCAGAACAGAGGGCAGGGAAGCAAACCACCACGTGGCTGGATGCAGTCCCAGTTTGATGGAGGGCAGGGAGGGAAGCACATCTGCTGTGCTGGTTCACCTGGCAGGCTGGGGATGCACCAAGGCCCCCAGGCCACAGACCTAACATGCACTGCCACTGACAGACCACTTGCACCCTGTGACCTGCAGAGTGCTGGCATGAGGCAGATTACATATGCAGAACCATCGCTTTTGAGCAGGAATAATCTCTGTATATACTTCAAATGATAAACTTACTTTGAAGGAGAAGATGAGGGCAGAAGGACAATGGGTTTGCAGAAAGCCATCTGTACTCTGTGTTGCTCAGAATTCACCCCAGCTCAATCAGTGGATGGAGGACCTGAGAGCTAAGGAAAATTCAACCAGGTCATTCTTCCACACAACTGAGGAGCCAGCCCTAACACCAGTTACAGCAAGGTTACTTTGCTTGTGTTCTCTACAATGGTTTGAAAGTTATTTCCTTCTGAGAAGTACTGAATAGGAGCACATTCTTGTGCCACCCTCTTCTCCCCTCCTACACAAGCATAAATGTAAAGAAACACAGAGTTTCTTAGCAGATCCTCAATTGCATCAGTACCTATTGCTACAAAGGAAAGGAAAAATAAAATGAAATCCAAGGGAGTATTATGGAATAATCACCTCTAGCAAGAAATTTCCCTGAACCCCCATCCATATGTGTTTGGCTCCTGCCCACAAGCATAAAGTTTTACATCTTTATTAATGTTTTTATTCTAATCAACGTAATTTAGATTCTCTCATTATCCATACAAATGCCTGATCTTTTTCAACCCTCTTAAGTTCTCTGCTCCCATGATATCTTATGCCAATGAGTTCTATATGCTAATTAAAAGTTGCATGAAATTTCATTTGACCAGTTCTCTATTTCTTGCTTTTCAAGTCATTCTCTTTCCTCTCCAAAAAATTCCTCTCCATTTTAGACTTCCTCATTTTGCAACTTTCCCTACTTTGAATTAAAAATTCAACTCTCTCCTACGGTAATCTTTCTTTGAGTGTACCTAGATTTTGTTTTAACTTCATATTTTTGCATTGTTTCTTTTTAAAATAGAATATAACGAGAACACAAATTAGCATAAGATATTTTTCTAGCTCGTTGAATTTGCTTTAGACACTGCAAGCGTCCCAAAAGCACATTTTAGAATGTTTAAACAGTCCAGTAGTAGATTCCCAGTGTTGAAACACAAAGGTTATTGTGCTCTCTCTCATATAGACATGAAACCTAATTATACTGCGGCCATTACTAAGTATAGATAGATACCTTGAGGCAATTAATGTATGACTGAGAGCTCTCCATTTGTGCCTGTCTGAAGAAGTAGCTGATCTTTGGCCTAATATTGTGAATTGTCAAGAAACTGCTTCTTTGAACTTTGGCCTGTTGACACACAAAGCCATTTTATAAATGGGTAAACGCTACCTCATTAATACTCCTCACAACTCCATAGGCAGGGAACAATTTTCATTGTCACTACCCCTTTTTTACACTCAAGCAGTTGGTCACTATGTATTTCTGTCTGTGTCATATAAAGCCAGAGTAAGAGCAAGCAACATTAGTGTGAACAAGAATCAGGTCCTCAACACCATTTCATTGAGCAGGCAACAAGTAGAATAAGGCTACCTTTTTTTTTTGGTGAGTTTTCTTCTGTTTTAAAAATAACTCCACACCAAAAAAACTTACACAAACTTTACATATTCCTAAAATATTTTAAAATGCTGCGCTGGAAGAACAGCAGCTCCCAGCCAAGTTATTATATACCTTTTCATTGAGAAATATGAACTGGTTTGACCACAGAAATCTACACCTCATCCTCATGGCTGGTCTCTTCTGTGGCATTTATAGCCCTAGACTGAAATACTCCCACATCTGATCTATTTTGTCCAGCCAATTGTTACGTATTATAATATTGCATTAGTATCAATTGTTTGAGTCACATGTATGTTGTGAAAGCAGTCCTCTTTCATCCCCAGGCACCTGGTTCACCTGCTTTTCACTTTAGGTCTCTCACTGGTACATAGGTTTTATTTTTGGCAGCATGCCTACTTTTAGTTAATTCCTTTGTCTGATATGTTGTTACTTCCCTCAAATATGCCTCTGCAACCTTTCTTCCTCCAGGTCAGCTGTAATTTCTGTCCTATCATTTACTACTGGACACAGAGTTACATTTGTATTGCTGACATTCCTAGCAGATGTCTTTGTCTGACCCAAGTGCTCCTCACCACCTGTCACCTTGTTTCCAGCTTTGGCTATAAATAATCCTCCCCTTGCTGGTTTGACTATAAATAATCCCCTCCCCACCTTGTTGGGTTTTGGAGTCAGCTGGTTCTAATTTAGGCAAGGTGGAGCTTCCCTTTCCTTTACAGAGTTAGAGTTCCCTCTCTTCGTTGAGCTACCCACACAGAAATCCTATCACTACACAAACTCACAAGTCTAATAGAAATATACCAGTAGGTCCCTAAATCAAGTCTTTTCATCTACATCTTCATTCTAGCACCTCTCACATCTCAAAGTTACAGTACCAGTATGTACAAGAGGCACTGGGCTGTGCTTACGATCAAGTTGACCTCTGCTTGCCTTGCTTCCTACAGGAGGGCCAACGTGTCTGCTTTGGGGACAAGTCCTACAGGGCACCCTCAGCTGCCTGCCTTGCACACAGGAATGTGCTTGTGGACCTGGGCAGGTCACAGGGCTGTGTTTCTCACCAGCCTCCCTCTGTTCTAGCTCACAGAGCCTCTGTATGTGCCACAGTCAGCATCTGGACATGAAGGCAGATGAAGTCCTTCTTAGAAAGGACCCTGCTGTCACCTTCCAGAGACTGCCTGAAGCCAGTTAAGTGGAAGATGTCTAAACAATGTGGACAGGTATCCATGATCTTGTGAGCTCTTGTGACTGCAGGTTTCTCTCCGCACAGGTGCTTTACAGTTTTACTCGATGAGCTGCAATTAGATCCTGACCAACACCGGTCTGAGGTGTCCAGAAATTGTTCCCCTAATGCTCATGTATCTGGTACTCAAGGAAACTGGTTTATCTCCAGCACTTCTCACATAAGACCTGACATTTTAATACACATTTTGCACATTTCAGAAACAAAGAAATGCATTAAATTAGCCTCAGTAGTTTGGTTTTGAACTGTACTGAGGAACACAGTGCCTTGGTGTATATTTACTTGTTTGTGTTTCTAAAAAAGGTAAGATGGAGGAATGCTTTAGTCAGACTAGGGTATCCAATTGAAAGAGGCACATGATTTTTCTTAATGGACTGTCTTCCATAGTTTTGGCACGCCACTTCTTTGTGTGTTTCACATTCCTCTTCTCAGCAGGTTGCTAGACCAGGTAATAAATGCTGCTTCTCAAGGTTTTGGTTCAAGACTATCCTACACAGGATGAGGCAGAAAACAGGCAGCCCCAGAATTTGACTTGAGAAAATACTCTGTGTTTATGGCATCCTTGGGAAAAGCAATGACTGAAGCAGTAGTAGTAGGCCACCTGCAGCAAGATAAGCAGTGAGAATTAAAGAGGAAAGAAAATGCTGACTGATTTTCTCAAAGACATTAAATACTTGACTGGAGCCAGAAAAAAAGTGATGGATTTTCTAAGGTGTCTTTCACACATATTCAGTTAAAATTTAGAGTAAAAGCAGAGATTAAGGAGTGACTGAGACTGTGGAAATGAGCTGGTGAGAGAAGACATAGTAAAATCTTGAGAAGATACAGATGTCTGTATTAATTTAATGGCATTATGCCACTTTACGTGCAGTGGAGACCTGTATTTAGTGCCATGTATTATCCAGCATTGTGTGAGAGGGGTTAACGTGTAGAGTGCCAAATTGGGCAGTGATGTCCCTACATGCAACTGGAGGCACTAATGCAGCATAGCTGGAGGAACTCTGTGTGACCTTAAAGGCTGTACATACAAGCCTTGCCTGCAAAACCCGTGAGAACTTTTCCTGCTATGATTATAAACTTTACTAAGTTAGACTCTCACAGAGTTATATAACCCTATGTGGTGGTTAATGAAGTGCTGGATGTAAGAAAAATAACTGCAATGTTATTTTGCCCCTGGTATGCTTTGCCTTATAAGGATTAAACCTAGAGCTAATTCACTTGTGTTTTGTGATCTCTATCATGCTGCAATAATAATACTTAGCACTTTATAGCACTTCTCACTTATAAAAAGTGCTTTATAAACATTATCTAATTATTAATCTTCATAACAGTCCTGTGATACAGGTATACAGGTCAATTTAACGTTCTCTTTTAACAAACTACTAGTACTTAAGTAAATTGAAAAGTATAGAACACATTATATTCACTTAAGAGAAACAAAAGTTAGCGAATGAATTGCAATTCTCCCTACAACATTCTCCCTATAACAGGTGGGTAATACACATGGCAAACTGTCAGTGATCACCATCTCCAAGGTCCACAGAGAACAGTCCATATAGCAAATACTTCAATTACCTAGTTGAGTCTCATTGTTTTTCCAGTGATGACATGAATAACACGAACACAGAGAGACTCACCAAAACAACTAAAGTTCTTTGATCAAGACCACACTATACTAAGTTCTACACAAGTAAAACATAGTAGTCCCTGCCCTACAATGTTGGAGATCTAGGATAACACTGAGGGGTAAGAGATGGGGAATGGGAGGAAATCAGGGCAGTTAAGCAGCAATCATCACTGCTCGTACTGTATCTGCCCACAGAAACATACACAGAGCCGTTTTACATCAGAATGCTCATTATCTCATTAGTACCCTGTAGCTCTCTCTGGTGATATATCTCAAACTTTAGTCTTTGTGATCAAAGACAGGACAGGAATTTGGCATTTGGTTAAACACATCATGCAACTACTCTCATACAAGCTATTGTGAAGAAAATTAACTCTATCCCAGCTAAAACCAGTACATTTACACAATCGCAAGCTGAGTTTTCCACAAGGTCACTGTTTTACACAATGTGTTGCATGGATTTGTCTGTGGGATGAATCAATGCAGGGCAGAAGGCTGCTGCCCAAGGATGAGATGGGCTGCCCCACGCATTGCTGACATTCAGAGTTATGTAATGAGTGAGGAATGTAGGGGGGGAAAAAAGACACTTTCCTACTTCAGATAGTTAAACAGCTGCCCCAAAGAGGTTGGAGTCTACATCTGCTTTTTTCATTAGACAGTCTATGAGATACAGGACAGGTTTCCTGAAGCCAAGCTTTTCACACAAGGCCATCTATCAACTGTAAGTTCCTCATGTGCTCCATGCCCAACTGGAAACTTGGGGTCTGCCTTGCTCAGAGTGCTGACTACTCATGAATGCAGCTGAGATTAAATGGAGCTGTGCTTCCAGCTTACTGCCCAATGTTAAATATTCTGAAAAAGATAGGAGCAGGATGTCTCAAACTGGATTCCCAAATTAGTAGGTGCTTTCAACCTTGATTTACTCTGTCCCAGTCTCCATCTGTCAAGTAAGGACAATAATTCCTCCTCAGTTCATAGGGGTGTTATGAAAATAACTTCACTAATGCTTTGTGAAGCGCTATAGTGTTGAGTGCTATGCAGAAACCTAGGAGGAAATTAATAGTTCTGTCTCTGGAGCAAGTTCTGAAAAGCATGCAATAAAAAGAGCCTGAAGGCACACACTTAACTGAAGAGAAAAAAAATAAAATATTGGATTTGATCTACCTGAACAAAGTATTTTAACTGCTCAGTGAGTGCTGTACCTGCATTATCCAGCAGATTTCACCCTGATTTTAAACTCTCAACTCATAATCTCAGCTTTTATTTGTAAATTACCATGTTTCCAAAAATTCAGATCTATCCAGCTCTCTGCAAATACCATAGTGTGGAATCCTACTGATAAGCCTGTGACTCAAGAGTATCACTAGGAATATTTAGAGTCACTGTGCAGACCATTATTTCAGCTCATGAAATAAGGCAACAATAGCATCTTTCTCAACAGGAACCAGTACTTCAAGGAAAGCAGATCACACTTTGAAAGTACATTTTGATGGTATACTGAAATAACAAAAGAAAGATGCAATTCAGAGGAGAAAAAGTGCTCAAAATTTTACACAGAACAATGCATATTCACTTCCTCTCCAGAAAGAACCAAACCATTTTGTTCATAGCCTTTCCAAATGTTTTGCCCCAGGAGGAAGTGGAAATTATCAACCCAAACAGTCAAAGTTTATGAAGAAATTAATTTAAAAAGTCCTGTTTACAGTGAATTATAAGTGAGCATTTTCAGGCAATCTTGATGACAGTCAATATTCTCTGCCTTACCTAGAATACACATGCTCACACTGCTCTACACAGTGTTTTGCTTTCTGTGCAACTTATTTTAATTCTCTCCTAGCACATCTTCTTCACTGCTGAAGGGGTTTTATTATTTATTTATTTTTATTACACACCCCCAAGCTGTTTCTAGGGAAGAATATTCTTCTAGGGAAGCGTATTATTCCTTAGCTTCCCTTAAATAGTATACAGATGACTAATCACTGTGGCACCCAGGAACGATATGTCAGGTAAAGTAAACATTCTGAAAAGAATGAACCCTTGAGCTATCCCTGCCAAATACTCTTACCTGGAACTGTCACAATGATTGTGGTGCAACCAAAGAAGGCGCCTTTAATGACTGAGGAGTTATCTGAATTCAGCTGCTTGGTGAATAGAAAAAAACCTACTGCCAGTTAGTCTAAAGCAGTGCCATTTAATAGGAATGATAGAACCAGAGGGCTGCCGTTCTTGACTATAACACTGAGGCTATCAAATGCATTTCTAAAAATGTGAGTGAGAGAAAACTGCTATTGTCTGTGTTACCTTCCACTTGTTCAGTTTGCTTAAAAAGTACAAATGCAATGGCTGGCTTTTGGCTGAACAGCATTATGCTACCATGGTTTATAAGGGGCTGGAGCTAAAACTAGAACTGCAACTCTCCCAACACCAACATAGAAGAAAGGACATCCAGTGTCCCACATCCTTTCTAAATCCAGACTTTATAAAAAACAAGTGTGTGGAACAGTGTTTTATGTTTAAGATTCCCAGTGGTTAAAAAAAAGGCCTGAATATTATGATGTTACTCCCAATATGAAAGAGGATGCCATCTTTTTTAAGTGCGCTAAAGCACTCTGGTTTAGGTGTGCTACAGCACAAACTACTTGTTCTTTTAAGTTTTTAAGAATTGTTCTTACATGCATACCAAGCCCAACTTTTTAAATTCCTTCCTACCCTAGTGTTGGCTACTCATTCTAGAAAGCAATTTTCCCTTAATTTTAAATTAATGTTTGCAATGTCCTCTCCATACTTTCACTTTTTGTCCCTAGCTGTCTTACTTTATGTGCTTCACCTGTATTTTGATACCAAATCTAGTCATTTAAATAACAATTCTGATGCCCTGAAACTTGTCATGCAAAGCAATGTGAGGATCAAAAGAGGACATTGTCTGAATTAATGGAAGTGTGGAGCCTAACAGATCAGACATAGGTGGCACACAGCCTGTGACAGTATTTAGGAGGCCAACATCCCATCTTCCCCAGAGACCCCACAGATCTGGGGGACTGTCACTGGATATGCAGCCCAGAGGCAGAGTAGAGAGCACAGAGGCAGTTTCATGGACAGCAAATGCCCAGAGATCTCCTGACAAAGTCTCCCATCCTGAACTTCTGTCAGAACTGACCTCCATCCTGTCACCAACAGATCACTGGCTGAGAACAAAAGAACTCTGAGCAAAATATGTGGGATAGAAGAGAATTCACTTACATGGCTACAAAACTGAATTCACAGCATTGAGCCCCCTCACAACCTGTCCACAACACTGCAGTACAATATTAAATACAACACCTCAAATAAGAAGTAACCGATGTCCCAGCAGCAGGCTCAAAACTCCTACTTTGTAAGGGCAAAGTAAAAGACCACAAACCATCAAACAATAAAAGGCAACTTAAAATGGACAGATTCTTTCTCTTCTTGCCGCAATTCCTTACAATAGTTCTTCATCCACAGTGGGCTCCTTGTTATCAGGCAGCTGATATTTCCCTTTTCCAGTTGTATTCTCATATACTTTGTGGTATAGACAGTAATGCTTTGTTTGGTCCTCACAGGCATCTGGAATATAGGCCTGTGGAACACAGCTGGGAGCTGCATATGCACAAATGCCTGTGCTGGAGCTGAAAAGAGCAAATCCACTTCAGAGGAGCAATGGAGAGAGTCAGAAATTGGTTGGACAAGAAGGATGATGTGAGGAAAGGGAAAAGATAATGGGAGCTGTGGTTTGACTTTGACACTTATGAGAGGTTTAATACAAATAATTATGACCTAGCTAGCAACAGTGTCCTCCCAGGTGGGCTGCATCTGACCAATGTTAGTAAAAGCTCCTTGGAGCACAGAGTCCTGTATGAATTTTCATAATTCACTCTGATATGAAAATATTCCTAATCTGATAATATACTGCTGTCAAAAATCAGTGAGAGGAAAATATCTCAGGCCATATTTCTCTATCAACTCACTCTTGTTGTTTCATATAAACTCAAAGTTATGATCAGCTACTTATTTCTTCACAGAGCACCTCTGAAGTATACAATTCAGTAAAGTACTTCAGAAAAATAGCTTCTATTATATAATAAAGAGAAGTGCAAGCTCTTTACTTTTCAAGCAATTTGTCTCATTACTGCCAAATTAGAGTAACAACCTTTTAAAATAACAGAATAAATCCACACCTTTATTTGTTCTAAAGCAGAGGAAGAAAACATCTTTTACACTTCTCTATGGCAGGAGACAGCTGACTTGAGATTGTAGGGGTGTGCATGTCCACAGAAGAGCGAAGGGAATTCACACACAAAACCGTAGCTGAGGGAACTACAGCTTGAACTCCATCTGGCACGTGAGAATGACTTACAGACCTGGAAGCTTGTGTTTCAATGAAGAGATTCAAGAGAGAGCTGATATGGAAAAAGGACTCATTTCTCTAATATACTTTTATGCCTTGGAAGTGGTCTGTCAACATTAGAATGACTTTCAGCTATGTGCTGTGTTATCCAACTCTGCATTTCTCATTTTCCGAGTACATCTAGAGCACTACCTACACATTGCTTTCCTGATCTGCAGACTGCCAATTTCTTCAATAAATACTCTCAAAAAATTGCATATAATCAGTTGTGCCACTTACCTACGCTGTAAATACGGTTAGTGTCAGATTATCTCCTGTTCAAGAGCACTAAAAGAAAACCCACACAAACAAAACAGATAGTTAGTAATTAAACTTATTTAAATCATATCTTTTCCAGCCAAGTACACATAAAACCACCTAGTATCATCCTCCTGTCAGGATTCAAGAATAGCAAGGAGAGATCTGTAATGAGAAGTGAATGTCTGAGCACCCTGAAATCTATTTCATATTTGATAATTGGCACCTTTCTTCCATTTAGTTTTCATATTATGCAAATACTTATATACTGTGAGTCAATGAAAGTATAGAAAGATAAGCTTCAAGTACGTTATGGGCAATGAGCATAAACTAGAGCTCAGGATTGCTGGGCCTCCCTGAGCCTTTGGAAACAATTGAGGTTCATGGTGTTCAGCCATTGCCTCAAGGGAAATACACATAGTTTCAGTGAGATAATGCACTCAAAGTGACATGACTTTTTGTAGCAAAAGTATGACCTGCAAAGGCCTGTCCTTCATAAACCAGCTTTCAATGATATGGTTATCAAATCCAAATTATACACTTTACAGGCCTCAAATATGCCCACATTTCCCTTGAAATAGTAAACCTGATTCTTACATGAGAGTATAAGAATTTGTTTATCAATCAAGTTTAGATGAGGTTCAATAAAGGTCCAACTACAAAAGGCAGAACAATATTTCTGGAAAATTCTGAAGCTCTGCAAGATATAGAAGGTTCAGCAAAAAAAAGGGCAAATTTAGTTGGTCTCAAACACAGTCTGAAGTAGGCGAGAGGGGGAGAGAGTCAATCTCTTCTAAAGAGGTGCACCAGCAACAGGATGGGAAATAATGGATACCAAGTTGCAAGAAGGAATATTGCAATTAAATACTGTTAAAAGAGGAAAAAAATCATCATTAGGACAGTAAAACACTAACATGTCGGGCAGAGAGATTGTGCAATCCCTGCCACACGAGATGCTCAAACCTTGGCAGGACCAGCCCTGAGGAACCTGATCCAAGCTGGCCTTGCTTTGACCTGAGAGCCTCAATTCTTGCTGACTCGCCTGAGGGCTCGTGGACTTCACCTGACTCCAAGGTGGAGTGGAGCAGGCCACTCCTTGTGGTCAGAGGAGACTGAAATCTCCTCTAGCATGAAGCAAGTGCAAATTTGAACCTGGAAGAACCTTGGTCTTTTGTTTTGTGTATAAGAATTAATGGTGGTTCAAAGTGTGTTAATGACTAATCAAAAAACTGGTAAGTTTTCTGCAAAGAAAGCCTACACTTCTGGCAGGCAAACAGCCCCATCAGAACAGCATCTTCCACCCGAGAAAGACAGACAGCATGTCATGTACGATTTCATAGATGTATTAAACTACTTACTGTTGTGGCTTCCTTAAAACCCAGTAAAAAGTGAGATATGGTATGGAATAGAGACAAACATCCTGCTGTGCCTATCTGATTTCCAAACAAAAGCCCACAGAGTGGAGACGGAAGTTTAAGTTCATAGTAAGTGTGGCTCCACTGCAGAAATTCTGGAAACATCACATCATCTCAAATTCATTAAATCAATTTTCAGTTCCTAAATATTCATGACAGATTGCCATACAGGTGGCTTAGATTACCCATTCTTTGTAAGAAAGGGAAAGCTTAGCTAATATTTCCCCAGAAAATCTGAGGTCAGCCTTGGTGAAACACTTGGTATTACTCAAGAAGGACATGAACACAACTTTTGAAGAAGTGTAACGCTGAGGCACACGCTGTTCACGGAAAGCAACTTGCCTGTGGTCTTACAGGCTGAAATGAGAGCCTGTTCATACTTCAGCTGTGGTATCAGAGGACTGGGTCCCAGTAGGAATCCAGTCAACATTGTAACACTGAAGAGAACATATTGTCTTATATGGGTTTTATATTTGCTTCTACAAACAGCTTCAGAGACTGTTAAACACAGGAATCAAACTAAAATGATCAGAATAGAGTGAACTTAATAGCAGATTGAAATTCATAAGAAAGTTTGGAATACAAGATTACAGTGAATAAAACACTAGAGTGGATTGCTGGAGAGACAACATAGGAATGAAATGAAACCACTAAAGGTTTATGAAGCATTTCTGCTTCGCATTGTTCATTTCTTTTGCTACCTGACCTTCATGTTGCAGAGTTTCAGAAACCAGCATTTCACACTCTCCATATTTAAAAGTAACCCTTACATAATATTCTCAGTTTAAATAAGGGTTTGTGTTTTCTTGGTTTGTTTTCTGGTTTTTTTCAGCTGTGCCTTCTGTGAAGTGCCCATCAAGGCATCAGGTGAACCATGCCAGTCTTGGTTTTCAGTACTTCTCCTTCCTTCACCTTCAATGAGTCTTATACAAATTTTGCTGGCTGGAACTATAGGTAGCCTACATCATGGCAAATATTTTTCCCTTACATCTTAGAATCTTTTAAATTATAGCATGAAATTTAAACGACCATAAATTAGTAATTCAATCCCTCTATTCCAATTTAATGAACTAGAGGTTTCATTACTTTATTGTTTTGTGCCAGTGGACCAATCATTTGGTTTACAGATGGAATGTAGTTCTTGGTTAATAAATAAATGCATAAAAAAATAAAGGTATCCTCAATGCAATTATGCTGATATCCCTCAGGAACTAGAATGCAATTATTTAAAATATTATTTTCTTATATTACTCTCAAGAAAATAAGGAAAGAAATATGAAATTTGTGTCCTTTTAACTTAAACTCCTTTTAAGAGCATCAACAGTGATGCAGATAGTCCCCAGTGGCAACTGAGAAGCACTTAGCCAGAAAATTGTTATTGGATTACAGTTCTGGCTTCATAAAACGTGGGTAAAGATCATTTTAGACATCCATGGAATGACCCATTGTCATAACTGGTATGACAAACAAGTGACAAAGTTGTTCTATTCAGCCATTTTGAGGATTTTTCGGATCACAACAGTAACTTGGGGCTGTATCAGCCTACACAGTTTTGATTCAATTATAAAAATAACTCACAATAAGAATAATTCTAGCATAAATAATTGAATCTCTCCTGAGGAAAAGAAAAATCCCCACAAACATGTGCATATACTTTCAAGTGTTCCTGATGTATAAAAAATTGTGAAGTGATAGGGTGATCAGAAGTCAATTCCAATAGAGAACTACCTTTCAAACTAACTGGTCTTCTTTATTAAAACAAACAAGATGAAAAGGGCACCAAAGGACACAGCATGATTTTTAACAATGCACAAACTGAAACCACTTAGATACCACTAAGGTTCATACGATCCTTTTCATTTCACTTTACAGTCTTTTTAAAACAGATGATTTCCTGGATGAGAATCCTGCTTCCCATATTTTAATCTGCTGATAAAACCTCCCAACTAATGTGAATATATAGCAGATGCATGTGCATATTAAATAAACGCAAACAAGAAATAAAATTCTTCACCTTTACAGTTGAGGTCACCAGTGACCACTGGCAACACAGTAAAAATCAGAACCTTAATCAAAAACCTAACATGGGATTTAATTTCCTCATGTAAGGTCTTTGTCATTTTTCTTCTCTGCCCATTACACGGTATGTCTTTGCTCATATAATTACATAATTAACATCCTCAGCACCTATTTCATCCCTTGTTAATTTTGCTAAATATAAAAACAGACATGCTCAAGGAAACAAACATGGCAAGTGAAGAAGCATAAACAATTTAAAAGAAAAAAATAAATCTGTTCACATCCTGATAATTAGTATGTATCACTGACCACTACTAGATGCTTGTAATCCTCACAATGGCCTTCTGGCTAGAAGTGCACATCCAAGAACAGCTTTTGCTGGACTGACAGAGAACACCCCAAAGTGTGGGTACAAGCAGGTTTTGGTTTTGTTTCTCTGTAAGCAGTGTTGAGGCCTGTAACACCAAAAGGCAGGAGTGGCACTTGATAAAACACACTGGTCTCACAATACCGTTGGTTCCCAAACCTTTTTTCTGAAAATCAAAAGGATTGGGGATGGGGTGGGTAGGTGGAGAGAGGGAGATAAACTTGGCAGCTAAAGGCCCTTAAGATTTTTGCAGTTTATCTCACAGGACAAATTCACATTTAGCTCCCATTGCTGCATGATGACTATGATCATAATTCAACTGAAGATAGGAGTTTAAAATTAGGGGACTAGCAGAGGGCTCCTCCTTCACAGCTCTGCCATGAAAGAAGAAAGGAAGTAGCAGAAAGTCTGCAGTAAACAAAGAACAGGTAAATTTCCCGAAGTTTTAATCGATTCACCCTTGGCAAGCAAATTGGCAGTTATATTTCATCTTCCACAGTGCCCAAAAAGTAATTCTGCTCATCCTTGTTGAAGAAGGAAAATTTCAGATGGGTTCCATTTAGTGGGGTCACAGAGACCAGGTCTGTATTCATCCTAACATATGGATCTTCACATTTAAAATCAGATTTTAAAACTGTTACTCACAACAAAAACTACTTTGTTCCCTGAATGATACCACCAGGTCATGGAGGGCGGTGTTATTTAATGAAAGGAAGAGAATCACTGTCGTTTGCATCACAAATATACTTTTAAACTTACTGCTTCCACAAAGGATACTATCTCTCTATGCAGATGCATAATGTCATTTGATACAGCAGCTTGCAAATAGAACTCAAAAGTCCTTCTTGTAAAGAGATAGCATTGAACTTGTTTTGTTGCATTCACTAGCCAGTACAATCTTAAATTATACCAAGCTTTGTCCCCCAGTATACTGTGCTGACCTGCTTATCCCTAGAATTCTGTTTAATTGTCCAAAAGTGCACATGAAAGCAGAGTCCAGTTTGAGCACCCCAAAGATGTCTCAGCAATTCTGCTCCCAGCACATTGTATTTCAACAGCCAGGGATCACTGGAGTTAAAGTGCACACAAGCAGCTGTATAGGATGCAATTCTTATTCTTATGATGAATATCAGGGTCAGAGGTGAGTGCCAGATAACACATAGCAGATGTGGAGGGAGCAGAAGGAATTCTGTTTACTTTGGATGACCAGCTATGTTTCAAGGGGGGTGGGGGGAAGCTAAACTGCAAGATAAAGACTGTTTAAAGGACTGAATTGTACAATATTTTGCAGGACAAAGGTGGGTACTTGCATATCTACACAAACTACTGTTGAAATATAAGACACATTGTGGCCCAAATTAACCACTCATGGAATGTGACTCCATGAGTGGTCAGAGAAGTCTTTTAAATACCTACCTCGTACCCTATGTTCACTTCAGCTGATATTGAAAAGTTCAATTCCTTTTGGGGTTGCCTGTATTTCTTTCCATTTCAGAATTTTCTTCAGATATTAGAAGTAATGCAGTCTTACAAAGGGGAAATGGAGAAAGTCTGATCTCAGCCTGAGAGTAGTTCTCCACAGCCACTGAGAAGACAGCAATATGCAGATGGCACCACATTTACAATTTCTCATTATGGGACAAGAATGTACTGCAAGTTAGTGCTAGCTGCTTAGGCTTAGATCATCAGTCGAGATTGGGCAGAAGGGACATGAAACTGCTCTGAATGGAAAGGAGGTGATTCTTACAAAGACAATGCATGGAGCTGGAGAAAAAAATTCCTCAAGTTGGTAAAACTATCAGCAGCCATTTAGCTGCTCAGCTTTTCACAGCCCATGGCAAGGGATGAGGAACCCTTCTCCTCAGTACCATCAGCTGTTAAATCCCAGGCAGCAAGGAGGCAGCGACCGTGAGAGACAGGTGAGAAGACTGATCGCTTCAGTTTTACCAACGAGTTTACTGTACAATGAATGACCTTTGTTTCCCCTGCTCCCTCTTCCTCTCCCAAAGAAATCATGAAAGTCATTAAAAATCTTGATGTTTTCCATATGGATGTTTCTACAAGTTATAAGGTCAAAGTGGACCAGTTAGGAGAACTTAAAATTGTCAGAGAAGATTGAGAAGGAGAAAGGGGGCAGAAAAAGCAGCATTTTTAAAAGAAAAAGGAACAACAACAACAACAAAACCCCAGCAACAACAACAACAAAAACAAAAAAAGCCACCACAAAAAAGAAAACTAAACCAAAACAAAAACCCAAACAAAAAAAAAGCCCAACCAACCACCCCCACCCCCGAAACTAAACTATCCAGGGACAAGTTGCATTTTCCTACATTCTACAGACACCCATTTCCTAGACTACTGAAAGCCTTCATGAAGTCTGTCTCAATAAAGTTTCAGCAAACAAATGGATAGGTTTTGTTGAAAATTTTGCCTCAAATCATTACATACGATTTTTTAAATAGGCCTACTAGTTATATTCACATAATTCCAGTTCTCAAAATGGAATTAATGGGATTGTCTTTGTAATTTTTATCTAGTGCTTATAGAAAAACTAATAGAGACTAGCCATCTGTGGAAGACCAGATCTCAGAAACAAGTTCAATCCAAGGAGGAAAAAACAAAGTAATCCCATCACACAGATGTCCACCAATTAACCTGCTAACTTTCTAAATTAGTTGTTACATTTATTTCTTTATAAGCTTTGGATGTTGAGTATTCAATCTTTTTTTCACGGGTGAAGAACACAGCAAGGAAGTCACCTCTGAACTACTCTGAACTCTGAAGGTACAATAGTACAACATTTTTAAAGATATACACTACCTCATTTAGAAGATGGATTGAAGTGGAGGATGGAGGACAATTTAAGTAGAAAATCCAATAGTTTTCAGTTTTAAGTCTTCTATACAATGTACATCTCTTCCCAGGTAATACTAAAGATAATTTTAAAAGATCCCAAGTCTTTAAAGATTAAATGCAGTTGCGGCATGAAGCAGTCATTCTTTTTAAAAATCAAAATAATCTGCAGAAACCATTGTGATATTGCTAAAGTTTGGCTGAAACAAATGAGCAAAAAGATAATTATTATCATTTGTGTATCCCCACCTTTCCAGGTTGACTTTTTGTCTGCTGCCACACTTCCACTTTGGCAACTAAAGGAATGCTGTGGGCACCATATAAAGGCATGTGTGGCAGCCTGAGGGTTAAAGTAGACATTTCTTATCTTTGACAGATGGTTAATTCATGGTCATTATTACCAAATTTAATTGCTCAATAATTTAGATATGACAAACGTGTGTAGGAATATATGCCAGGGCACCCTTCTAGGAATCCCAAAATGCAATATTTCCTCCATGCTTTCACCATACATCCTCATGCTGAGTGTGACAGATTGAAACAAATGCAGGCTTTCTGAGCACTTCTGCTCTCCTCTGCCACTCTTGCTACATTAGAGAAGGGTTCTAGAGAGTTACTGTGTCTCCAGACAGAGGACAGATGAATGGGCTTGTCTAAAACAACTATTTTGTCAATATGTGTAATGAAAGCCTAATTTTTTTTTTCAGGCCTAAATTTTCTAGTTCTGTGCTGCAAGTATGACCACTTAAGCAATCGCAGGGAACTAATCTGCAGACAAGGTCACAGTTTGAATGGCACTGAGTGCTAGTAGGTCTACTTAAAAGATGTCTGGAATGGCTTTAAAGTAGACCATATCTAACTTAACATTTATATAAATGGTGAGCTGCACACCATTTATATAAATGGTTCTACCATTCATATATTTGTGAGTTCTACTACACAAATAAAGATTCACAAAGTGAGGCCACTCAACAAACTGCCATTCTCTCTCCATTACCATCTCCTATTCCAAACCCAGTCCATTTTCTTATGTGGTGACAGGCACAAACATATTTTGGCAAATATTTCTTAAAAAATAATAACATTTTAAAAAATACTTTTGCCTTCCTTGAGTTGATACAGGAAAGCAAACTTCTCCCCTTCTCTGTTCCCACTGACATTTTACAAATTGGCTGGCACAAGAAAGCACCTCAAAACATCTCCGCAGTTCACTCACTGAAGTTGAAAGTCTTCCACTGACTTCAAAGGTGTTCGACTCGGGCCCAAAGTCAGCATCCTAACATGTGAGCACAGACTACCAAGCCACAACACGGCTGCAATCCGTGTTATTTATATGCTATTGCTAAAGCAGTGCAGGGAACTTACAGAACTTCAGGTCTGTAAGCACGTGGTGTTGTTTCCTTGTTAGTTTGCAGAACATTTTGTGAAGTGTCACCAATTCCTGTGCTGATATAGGTTAATTTACAGGTTTCTTATCTGAGCCACGAAATACAGGTATCGCTGACTGGCTTTGACATCCTATATGCACAAGTTTTCTGGTCTCTCTCTGCCCAGAAATTTCATTGTTGTCACGCCTCTCTATAAAGCCCTGAGATGGCATAGTTTTAGTTAGAATATGAACCTTCTAGAGCAGACACCTTGCCTTTACTTGTTAGTAACTCACTTGGTACACTATTGGCATTACAAAATATGAAAGAATTGGAACAGTAGTAAGTAGGAACTTACTGTCTCTGTTCTGTTTTTCCACTACAGCCATTAATCTTACTCAGAGTGCTTGCATGGCAAAAAACTCCAGGCAAACATGTGCAATCTAAACCTTATCCATAAGTTTGCAAAGTATCTCAACGCAGAGAGGGATCTGAATCTAATACTCAAGGCAAGCAAATAGTTTAGATCAGTTCAGGTAAAGTATTCACAGTGTCTCTCACAAAGACCTACATTAGCACCTGAATCAACATCATCCTGTTTGTGTGTCTTTCACACCACTCTAAACTACAGCTGCTTCAAAACACAGCCAGAGTGGATCTAAGAGATGCTAAGATCTCTCAGCTCCTAAAGCTAAGGAGAGCTAAAGAACAAGACATCTCATAGGTCTTTCTCAACACCTCATACAACCTACGCTTTGGCAATCAACTGCTTGGACATCTGGTGTTAAACTGTCTCTTATTTTCTTGCTCTGTAATTCAGTTTGTAAACTTTGTTTATAAGAAGTTTGTAGAAATGAAGTAAAACTAACAGAAGAGTTTCATAACCTCAACAGTATGGTGCCATATGGGACACCTCACAGCACTGAAGGTAAGCAAACTGGAAGAGAAAATGTGCAAATACCTCTTGCCTTTTGCATCCAAGCAAAAAACTCCTGGTAAGCAATCATATTCGTTTAAGTTACAAAAGTGCAACAGAACATCACATGTCTTCTTCTCAAAAGATAAAGCTTTCTTTTGTCTCTAATTAAAAAGATTAATAAAGTAAGAGAAAACATCAGGTTTGCATCAATCATTGCCCATGTGGTTCTTATTACTGTAATTAAAAGTTATCTGTTCAAAATTGTTGGATGAAAGTGCCATGATCTGCAATTGAAAACACATTGAAGGGAGTCACCCACCTTATTTGACCATTTTAAGACAGTAAAATCTAAGAACACTGTGAAGGTAATACATTCAAAAGAGTCCTTAAAGGCAATTTGTCAGTAAAAGTGTCCTATGAATCCTCATTGAAGAATGTGAATAGTGCTAAGGCCTTCCTTAAAAAAAAATTAAATGAAAGAATGAAGATTTTTCTAAAAGAAGTTATTTAAAACTTAGACTGAAATCCAGATTTTTATCTTCAGGGATCTTTAGGTCCTACATATATATTAAGAGCGCTCATTTGCCCTAGGGTTGAATCTTTTAATGTGTTTAGATTTTCACACTGAGTGGGCCAAATTTCAAATAATCCTGAATAAACCTGATTCTTTTGCTGACATGTCACCCCATATCTCACATAAAGTAATGCTCAGTTTTGACATCCAGTAGCACAATACATGTGGATTTGGAAAATGGGTGATCTAAACAGATTTTTTTGTATATGCAGGACTGTAAACTTACAAATCTGTGAAATAGAAATGCACGGCAAATAGAATGTATAATTTAATTACAATACCTTTCATTCAGACATTACTGTACCATAGGTTTAAATATCATGCTAATTACATCAAAGCTAGTAGCATGCTTAAAACCAATATTTTTAAAAGTTTTCTTTGTGTAATATACTTAAAAGGGCTTTTTTCCCACTCCTCTCTTTATCTTCACTGAATGCAAGCTTTACATTTTGGCAGAGCAGACAGTGAGTTCATGGACTTCTGTTCAAAACTGTTCAGGGTGTAAAACCACTCACTACCTTTGAGAAAGGTTTACTGGATACCATTAACAAAACTATTTAATGGGCAGAAAGGTATCTCCTGTAACATGAAGAAGAAGCCTTTTATTTAACAAATAACAGGAAAACCCCAAAGGGTGTTAAAGAAGGACTTGTTTGGGTTTTATTGTGAAAGAGAAAAGAACATTTTCCTGCCATCTTTATTTACGTTTGAACTCTGCTACCAGTTTCCTTCTGCAGCTTGTGAAATCCAGTAGTCTCTTGCATCTTCTTGCTAGTTACCAACAGACACCTTGATCCATGCACATTGGATTTATATGACAGTGCATTTACACGACAAAAGCAGTCAGTCTCCAAAGACTATTAAGAAAACGAAGAGAGACTGTGCAATTTGTCCAACAATTCTCAGCTATAAAAACTAACTTTAAATTTTTGCTCAGATGGAATTATCCAACTCCCAGAAAAAAAGAAAAATAACAAGGAATACAAAAAGAGAGAAGTGCAGAATTCTAAAGCAAGACTATGAGAGGAAAGTAGCATAACATAGTCACTGTGTGTCTCTAAAATTTCCTATGGAAAAATTACCCTGTATCAAAGAAAGTGTGGAGAAAAGAGAAACAGTGATGCTGAATATGAAAAAAAGCTTGTTTATGTTTAATACATAGGAGAAAATTGTTCAAGGACAGTTAAATGTGACCCATTTAATACACCAAGGTCTCACATACCCATGGTACTCTGCTGAGTAAGTGCTGATCATGCAAATTAAGGCTGCCTGGGGATACACAGTGCTTTTCAGTTGCAGTTTGAATTTTCCAAGTTCTCAAAAAACTTTTAGAGATGTGGATACATGTTACTGGGTCACTAGGGCTACTTGCATTTCTTCAGCTGTTGGCTCATTTTTAAAATTCATTTGTCAGACATTCTTGAGTCTTCTGGCACACACATCCATTTTCAGGAACGTAAAAATCTAATTATTGCTAGTAGCTGTGTAACTTAAATTGCGGATAGGCAAGTCAATATGAAAAGGTGTCCCAAGACAAATATTTGAGCTTCAAGAGAAAAGAGGAATAAAAATCTGGTGGTCATTGTGACTCTAATTAACTCAAAAGTTCAGCAGAGTCTAGGGGTCATCAAAGTTAGAGTGTGCCCTCAGTATTCACTGCATTCAAGGTGTGATACCTTCTGGACTGCCTTGCACTTATTGGCTTAGATTCCTTCCCAGTTAGCAATATGCTTACAAATCCCACTAGCCGTAATTTGGGTTCATTACATCTGAGCAAATGCAAGGAAATCCAAACTACACATCACCCCTGAAACTGGCATCAAACACCCAATCAAAATTTTACAAGGTAGGTAAAGATTAGCATATGAAATGAAAGGGCTAAGAAAAATACACAAGTTAGAAACGCAGTGTGCGCTTAACAAGGGTACAATGTGCCCACTGTCTGAATACAAAAGAACACAAAGGCAGAAAATCCTTTTTCATAATTTTACTATAATTATATAAATTCTATTCTTTAGGGAAATAATGCTCTAAAACAAGTTGCCCTAACCTCCATTCCCCAAACATTTCTCTGAAAGATTGAACTGTGTTTTTCCTATGGCTATTTTTAGTAATGGCATCAGTAATTAAACATTCCATGGTCTGAGGCCCCAAAGAAAACATCACTCTGGGTTCTGGATGTGTTCCATGATATCTTGAAACAATCTTAAAAAATGTATGCAGCCAGTGTTGTGATCCCCACTGGATCTGCAGGGACCCATTAGGATCATCAAGGGAAGCATGTGGCTGTGACAATGCAAGCAATTTAGCATTACTCACTGGAACTGAAGCACGACACAGTGGGAAGCCACTATTGTTCTCCTTGGTTTTTCTGAAGACACTCAAGTTCAAACCTACTCAGCCTAATTCACAGCTGAAATCAGAACCAGAGCCTGAAGCCTCTCAAGGGAAAAAAATTAACAGGGGAATGAAGCAGGGGGTTACCCCCACCAAAAGAAAAGAAATGACCATGAAATATTAAAGATTGCTAGAAGCCATTTAATTACAAATCTCTTTTGAACTGTTTGTGTAACTGAAAAAATGGATTCTCTTGTATTATCTTTGTGTTTACAAAAATACAAGCTGCCATACACTAACAGAAAAGCACACGGATGCCTGCTTCTCACTTAATATGATCTCCTTTCTCCTGCAGAAACAAATCTACTTATAAGGTAATTGTTGCAAAACACTTTCAAATGACTGTCTGGAAAACCACCTCGGCTCTTAATGCCAAAGCATTGGCACAGTCAATGAATGCAATGGAGTTCAGGCTAGACACTGGAACAGCTAACACGGTGAAACATAGCACTTTCTTGCAAAAATGTCATTTCATTAGTTACCAAGTGAAAAAGGAATGTGAGTGCTTGAGGACACTTACTGTAGACTAATTGTGTGTGCATAAGTATACATAGCTGGTACTTTTGTGCAAGTAAACACATGCATTGTCAGAGAAGGATACTCTACTACATAGGGCACTGAGACAGTCCCTGCTAGTGATATTCTTTTTATGTTTGTGTACTTAAAAAAATGGTCCAAGATACAAATAGTTCAGAGTGACAAACTAAAAATAAAAAAAGATCAAACACACTAAGAGACAGTACACTTAAACCCCCACTTATTAGTATTAACAGTTATGGTGTGAGAGCGACAGAAAGTTGACCTTGGTTAGTTAGTGTTTTTAAGCCACAGAGACAAAGTGGGTTTCCTATAGACACTATAAAAAACTGCACTGTGGAAGCATTTATGGGGTACAACTTTCAAAGTGCACAGTGAGGTTTTATAGTTATCTCAGACCTACTGGGCTAAATCCTGAGCTACTGAAATCAACACAGTTCCACTTAGTCTGGGAGCACTACACCAATTTACATCATCCAAGGATCTTGCCCAAAATGTGTAATGGGACTCCTGTGGCCGCAGCTTTCACAGAATGATCTCGTACTATATAACATAGTCTGACAAACCCAAGAAATTTGAAATTAAGACTTCTGCCCTCCCCATATTTCACCCACTTGTGTTTAAGTGCATCGCTGCAGAGGCCTTGATATTACACAGTCAGTGCACCAAAACAGAGCCAACAAGAAAAATACTATTGACTTCAGCGTGACTCATATTTATTTCAGTGAGATCTTATTTAAGCAAAGAGTGAGTCTGAGCTAGGTTGAGTGACCACTGTGATATTAAAATGTAATAGGCTTTCCACAGACTGGTTTCAGATGGTATCTTCCTCTGTGTTATTGTCCTGGAGTAGGTGCCAAGCTTTGAATTGTTGGGATTTCAAATGCAAACATTTAGATGATGTCCCCAAAATTCAGAACCAGAATGTTATTCTTGGCTGACCAAAACCAAACAGAGGGATACTCTCCAATTAGTAGGAATTTTGAAAAAATCTAACTATCCAAGCACATTTTATCAGCTGGCACAGAACTAACATTGCTGCATTTACTTCAGTGAGCCTAAAAATCTCACCTGAGTTGAAGGATTGACCCTTACATATCTACAATCTCTGTTAAATTACTTGGTATAAGTGACATGAAGTACTAGGTTCTGGCTGAAATTTCATGAAAGATGGATTAAAGGCCATCACTGGACAGGGACCATAGGGCAAAAACATATTTCAGAAAAGAAAATTTCATGTTTCAAGTTCTCTTCACAATGAAAGGTGACCTTTGATATCATTCTTGCCTTGATCTTTGTATAAACTCCTTTTAGTTTCAGCACAACTCAAGCACAGATGAGCACTGTCTTCATTCTTTCCTTAGCATCCCCATTTCAATATTCCAGACTCAACCACCACTTACCCCAGCACTCCCCTACTGTGCATCTGTCCCTCAAATCTTAAATACCTGTCCTCCCAATCTGTTCTGAGGCCAAGTCCAAATGAGTTTTGTGCATGTAAATTCTATTATCTACAAGCATAAACGACAGAATCTACCGACTATGCATGCAAATGTTAGCTATTTAGACCAACCAGTGTGCCATTGTGTATTAAGGGGCAAAGGTTTTTTGTACAGAAAGAGAACTTATTAAGTGTACCTTTGAAACTGTGGCCCTAAAGTTATGTGCAAGAAAAAGAAGCACCCCTGCCTGTAAAGAGTAGGTATTTCCAACAAGTATAATTTCCCTGTAGCTTAAATCTCTGGATAACCTTCAGAGGTTGAGTTACCCTTGCTCACAGCTCTTCAGGATTCACCTGGCCTTTGGTAATACTGGAGTGTATGTGCAATCTGTCCAGTTAAAGTGTTCAGAGAAAGAAACATCATCCCACTAATACAGATTATCTGCAGCATACGAAAGATTTCAGGTCATAAACACATAAAAGGAAGTTTAACAACTTGTTCACCAGGAAGACACTGTGATAGGTAAGAGAGAACTCAAAAAGCCAGATGACATTTCTGATTTGGGGTTGTTTTGATTTTTAATTGAGGCATGCTTTCTTTTAAATGCTGCAAACATCAAATTTTTTATGTCTATTCACCCACAGACAGGTAAAATTTGATGATAGACCCCTTTTTTTCCTTATTTTTTAACTCCAGGAACAGTAATTCCAGGACTGAGAACTTGTAACACACTAAGTTTTGCCTTAGGCTGATTTACCAACTATCACAATCCCCTTCTGAAGAGGTCTGAAAATGGAATATCTTATTTACCCTTCATTAAGGAAGCACGTGGTTCATCCTCTACATTTTCTGTGTCTGTATATGAAGTCAGACTTTGGGGTCTATCAATTCAGTTCGGTTGCCAAGCTGTAATGAAGAACTGAATTCAGTTCAGCCTCTGTCTGTGTTAGCCACACATTTATATACACCATTATACAGACTCCAGTTATCACTCAGTGTATGAATCAATCCCTTAGCAATTTATGATTTATGCAGCTTGCTGGAAGAGAAGTAGGCCATGCCAGCCTTGAAAGCACTTTAGCTTAGTTGTTTTTACTCATGAAGGACATGTTGTCCTGTAATTATTCTGTCATTTCTTAAAAGGTGAAATCCTTAACAGGTTCATGCTTTCTGTGCTGCTATGTGTATGTGTGAGTTTATGTCTGAGCACGTCTCACCAAGTAGGAATCATCATTCCAAATTACTTTACAAGGAGCTACATACAGCTGGACAGCTTAAAATGTGTTAAATATCCTTAGAGTTTATATGGATGGTTTCAGGGGGAGCAGGGGTGGAGCAGGATAAGGGGGAGTCAAGGAAATCGTTAATATGTTCCAATTACCGCCCTGATTCACAAAATACACAACTGCATAAAAGTGTCACTTTCTGTTTTGATCCTGTCGGTAATGTAATGTAATGCAATGCTGTGTTTTCTTGTATCATTTAGTACGGGCAGTAGCAGCAAAATGTGCAACTTTAAACAATTATGCAAATTTTAAAGTAATGCATTCAGAGAAAAACTGAAAGGAGATACTGACATTAATCAAAGACTGCAAGCTCGTCTTCCAAGAGTTCTGTAAAATATGGGCTAACCTTAATGTTAGTGGCTGAAAAGCAAAGGTTTTTGCTGCCTCAAATTAACTGTATTTTTAGTTTATTTGGAAAAGAAGCACCAAGAATACTAACTTCCCTTTTCTACACAAGAATCTGCCATTCAGCTTCAAGAAGTAGCACTAAGACATATAACACCTCCCTTTCCTTAGATATGCCAGAATATTTGGAAAATTTTAATAAACTTCTAGAATGACGTATAAATTACATGAATCATGGGAGCTCTACAATAGATTCTCCCTAAGAAGTCCTGCTGTGCCTAACTAAATGCTTATCTGATATACTGGCAATATGAAGCCAATGAAGTGTGTAAACACAATATACTGAACTGTTTTCAGTGGAACAAAGGTCAAACTGGACCTCAAATGAAAACAGGGGGGAATTCAGATTCCTCTGATACTTCTGGCTAGTTGGGGTCTCTTAAATAGAGATTGGAGAGAAAGCAAGCCTGGGATTAGGATCCTTCAGGCTTCAGATTAAAATTTCAGATCTCTATTTGTTGGAAACTGCTTGTGTGCTACTCAGCCCTTGCTGTTAACTGGGGAACGAAGCATAAACTGGCCAGAGAAAAGTCATGATCAGTATGACCATGAAAAGGAAATGCCATATCTCTCATGAGAAAGAATGATCTTGAAAGACATCTATCCTGCTCTCCCAACTACTGGGGCTCAGGCAATATCCAGACTCTTAAGATTATTATCTGAACTGCTCTCTGAACCTCTGCTTCCGCACTGTCAGCTGCAATACATAAGGGCAGTTTACAACAGAGTGTTAGTTATTCACTTTGAATTTCCCAGCTTTAGTTGGTTTAAGTGAGACCCTTAATGTCACTTAAACATAGAGTTTTTGTGTTATATTTTAATTTTGAAAGGATTATCAAGAAAATCTACCCTTTCCGTTAATTTTCTTTGAAAAATGATTTGTAATTTTAGAAAGGATCTCCAAATATCCTCACCGTGCCTGATAAGTTATCCAGAATGAAACATATTACAAATGAAAATTAAGAAAATGCAGACGCAAAATATAAAGTTCTCAATCTGAAACTACAAATAGCAGTGTGTTACTAAAGAATGAAACATGAGCAAACATTTTAAATCATACTGAAATTGTCTTTGCCTTGGTATTTGGCTCTGTATAGCTTTATTGATAAAATGAGCAATTTATTTTTCTTTTTATGGGGCTAACATTACACACCACTCAAAAGAATTTGATTGCTTTTAGCTGACCACAGCACTTGCGAGAAAAAAATCCCATTGTTTTACACAAACGTTACCAGTAAGATTCCACCTAAGAAAGGCTTTGGAGAACTGCTAATGAGTCTTCTTTAGCTACTCCTTCCTAAGATACCACATTTTGTAATCTTGAGCAGCAACTAATTTTCCTGGTATTACATGTGGAAGTCACTGTGAAAACTAAACAGAGATAGGATGTAACGAAAACCTCGCTTGTAAATATGGTTCCTCACATATAAAAATCTGGCAAAGCTCAAAGAGCAGAGCAGGAGGTAAGACAGCTTTCATATGCTGCTGTCTTTAGTGCTTTTAATGTACATTGGATAATTATGTACTTCATTTCTTCCAAACGGAGTGAGTTATTTTGGTTTAAATCTATTTGTAGAGTATCTGGCTATGTGTCTCTCTTAATTTAGTATAGTATTCTCTGGTCTAAAGCAAGCGGTTCCAAATTAAATAAACTAGCATACCTATTGCACAAAGCAACCGACTGCATTCCAGTGAAGCCCCTTTGAAAGCTGTGTCAAATCTCTGCTGACTCAGGGAGGAAAGTACCTCATTCCCTTTGCATTAGTCACCCTGCTAGAGATTAATCCTAATGAGCTTTTTTCTACAGGCTTGGCTGGCACACCCAGGATTTGCATAACATACCTGTGATTTCTCAATATTTAGCCCAAAATGTGTTCGTTCAAATGCAGATAGATATCAGCTTTTCCAGAAACCATTAACTACAGCATTACTGCAAGAGCTTATCGAGCCCAGAGTGAGGCCAGCCACAGGGTGCTTCCGCAGCTTTGGTAAGCAGCCATCACACAACTAAGTACTGTAAAATCAGCATGGGCCAACACTCACACAAACACCCGTGTAAACGACACATCTCACAAAAGGTCACAGCACTAAGGAACAACAGTGTTCTCTTTTTCTTTATTTCATTATCCTCATTATCTCCCTCATTATCTCCCTATTTCACTGATTTTTGGCAAACAGTGGGCATCTATTTGATGTGACTAGATTGTTTGCAGACTCTGTGATGGAGTTTCAAGCTTCCTCCCAGCTGTATCCTGCCCTCATTAGGCAAACAACCATCCCTTGGCCTTTTCCACCCACCAGCATGAGAAAAGATTAACAAAATTTCATTTCACAGAGAAAACAGGAGTTGCACACCTTTGATCACACTTGAGTTTTTTTACTCTATAAATACAGTGCCCAAGCAATTTTTACTGGGGGAACAATGCTAAACTAGTAATCAATATCTACAATACCATCAAACCATCCGATAAAAAGATCTGTCATGCAATAAAATGCTTGCATGCAACCTGGCTCAGTTCTTTTGGAAATAAAATAGCCACTACTGGAAACATGGGTTAAAGCAAGAAGCCTGGTCTATTCTGGACCAAAGGGCTGGAAAATAATTTTCAGATCGGAAGAATTTTAAAAGAAGACAGTAACAAGCTCTTTCCCAGTTAAATGAGGGTACTGCTAGCTTGGTTACTGCAGCCAACCTAAATCACTGCAGCATCCCATAGAGTGAAGTCTTTAAGGTAGCCAAGGACCAAGCTGCTTCCAGTTTCAGAGTTAAAAACACTACTCAAGCTTTCCTCAGAAGTAAAAGGAAAAAAAAAAAAAAGGCAGCTCACAGTCTAATATACTCCATGAAGGACAGTCTGAAACCAGACTGTTTACTGAGCACTAGTTCATGATCCCAAGCACTCTCCATCTATAGTCTGGCAATGGCAGCATAAGAACACAATATACAGCTCAGTCTCTATTAACAAGAAATAAAGTAGCACAGCCATGTTTCCTCATGAGAGACCACAGTCACAATGACCATTCACTGTCACTCCCTAAAGTACTGGCCTAGCAGCCGATATTCAGATTTCTACTGCCCTTAAGGATTCCTGAGGTACATATCATCCCAGTGGCTAAGGACTATGTAAATGAAGTGCTACAACTTGTACTTTGGTACATCTGACTTTTGGACATCCAACCACTGAAGTGGTACACAACAGAACTTGTGTTAATGCCTAAGTTTCCTAACCAAAGAATGAGTACTTTAGGAAGTGCTGGCACTAATGGCTTGGCACAGGGCTTTCAGAAGGAGTCATCAGAACTAGCCAGGAAGATGCATGAACACAGGTTGGATCTAAATCTCTGCCTCCCTGAATGAGAGATGCTCAAGCATCTGAATAGAAAGGTGTCTCCAGCTATCCCAGAGCTACATCACAAAATTGTCTGCACCATGGTATTTCAGTGAAAATAGCAGGTCTACTCTTTTATTTTAAATGGAGTTTTACAGCAGAGCATCTTCCTAAATCTAACAAGACTGGATTTGAAATGTTCCTACAAATGCCCAAATGAGTGTCTCCTGTGCGTGTTTCCCAACCACCAGACCATCAGACAGTCAGCACGGGGCAGGCAGGACTCACCATCTCTCCCGTCAGTCCATCTCATCAGCAGCTCTGTGAGATACATGAATGTTGTGAATAGTGCTCGGGGCCTGTTGACCTTAACCAGGGCAGAAGTCTGCAGAAAAATGAAGCCTAAAAACCTTTAGGACTTTTCCAGTCTCTGGACACCTGAGACACTATCTGGAAACTGAAAGCTGGTGTTGTTTTGCTGCTGCATACCTATGATGATCTTTTCATGAAGGAGAGCTAAACCAATTCTGCTGGCTCCATGAAGCAGGAATTCCCTTTCTCCTGTGTCCCACGGGCAGGCTCTGACAGAGACATTGCCAGCTGTCTCTGTTCACACAGGCCTCACTGTGAAAAGCCAAACAACAACACGACTTTCATGCTGCACCATTTAGCTTTAGCTAAAAGTGTAATCGTGTGTCTGTGGTTTTCCTGTTTGGGTGCCTAATTTAATTGGCTCAGTCCACTCCTTCAAGTGTGGAATGGACTCTGAGGGTATGAGAAATTAGCGTGTTTCTGCCAGAGACATTCCACCCAGATCCCGTGTTTGTTTAACATGTACAAACAGCTAAAATAAAATACTTGTTGGCCTTGGTAATAAACAGAATATAAAATAGTGTGAAATTAAGCAAGAGCAGCTGGGCTCCAGGAGAAATGAAAGGAACAGTTAACTTACACTATACAACGATCTGGAATACAGACACAGTAAGATGGACTGCTATTGATTTTGATGCATTTTATATGCAAAGTGCTGATTAGATTTAGCTACCAAATTATACCCTTTCACATCCATATGTCAGTAATAAGCAAAATTAGAGGAACAAAACAATTGCTCTACAAGCCAAGTTTACAATGTTGCATCATTGGCTGTAGAAGTGTGAAGTCATCACAGCAGTGATAATGACTCCACGCTTCCAGAGGGAAAGAAAAGAAAAAAAAACACAAAAAAAAGAACATTAAGAAGTTTTCTGATCTAAGGCAGGATTTGTCCAGCCCCAAGGACCACAAGAACTTCAGGATATGTGTATGTATAGAATTTGTGTAGGAGTATTTGGCCCTCCATATATATACTGAAACCATAAAGCAAGCAACTGCTTAAGCAGAGTCTTTTGGAGAACTTCAGAAAGTTGTTCCCTATAACACAGAACAGGATGGACATTCTCTCTCTGATGAGATTGTTCCTCCTCAATTGGGAAGCAGAGTCGGGGACTCCATGATACAGAGGGTGTGATTCTATCGCATTGCATTATGCAATTTTGAACAAAGAATTGGAGCAAAAAAGTGACTTAAGTTGCAATTCTTGAGAAGGACACTCTGCTACCCTGCCTGGACCACCCTTGTGTCTTTCTCTAAATCTTTCCCATTTACCTTCCCTTGGGATTATACTTGTGGCATTGTGGCTAACTGCCCTTCCAGCAAACTTTTCCTGGCAGTTGGACATTTTGGATCTTTCCAGTTTGTTACAAACACTGTATCAAATGCATTTATATTTCCAATATATCTTTTAAGAAAAAGAGGCTAAATGAGGAAATAAAGTCCAGCCCTTGGAAAAGCTGCATGGGAAATAAAAGTTTGTCAGGGCTAAATCACTGACAAAATAAAATGTCTGGGGGAACAGATTTAGAAGTCTGTCAGACAAATTACTACTTTTATTTCATTTCATTGGCAGCTGGACTGTTTTGATCTTTTATTTTCTTTTAAAAAGAATAAACTGGGAATAGTAAACAGGATCTACTTCTTCCTCCCCAGTGTGAAATCGGTGTTGAATTGCCAAACCAACAGAATGAATTTTTTCTCAGTCACAGTGTAGGTACCTGCTTGTTACCACCTAAGGGCAAGATTCCTCAAATCGTTCATAGAGAAGCCTAAGCCACAAGATGCAGCTTCCTGTGGAAGACCCTGTCTGTACCCACTATGCCTCTGAAGGTACTGGAATGTCATGTAGGTCAAAGAAAACAGCAGCTTTAATTTTAGTCTGGTGATCACTTAAAAACACCATTTCCATCCATTGCTTATTCTCCCACAGTTCTTCTATCATAACAGAAAAGATCAAGATGACTCACTTGCCAGATAAGCCAACATGAGAGGGAACTGACTCCAAAAGAGTTAAGAATTTCATAGCACCATCTGTATCAGTGGCAGAACACACCACAGCGTCACTAGTCTGAATACCTGAACCATTAGTTAGAATCTGGATGAGAAATGACCATCTCTTGGATGTCCCTTCCCACCCTTTACTATTTTCCTTTATCTAGAAACAGCTGAAGTAAAGCAAATCAAACTGAATTTTCATTCTCATCCCAGGAAAACAATTTTGGGACTTTATGGCCACCTTGGAAGCCCATTCTTCTGGGGATGCAGTCCCAGACTGCTCTCTCCAGACTTGAGCTTGATGGGCACATGAAGGCATGCTCCAGTGGCCAATAACATACACCCAATCAGGTCTTATTGCCTAAAGAGCAGGTAATGCTCTGGAGTACAGAGCTTCATACAGTGCCATTGTAAATGTTTGTGTATGAACCACTAATGGAGATTGCTCACATAGTCATGGTAGAGTGGATAAATCACTAAATCATTCATTTATGTGGTACAATACAGTTACAGTAATAATACTGTACATATGGTGAGGGGCCCAACAGGGGAAAAATATTCTTCAGCACCCTGCACATTCAGGAGCTGTTTTAACTACCTCTATCACTTACTAAAGCTGCACAATACATAAGTACATCAGCTTTCCACCTTCAGGAACCTGACTTCAACACCTTCTTTTCAGCCTGCTGCCTGGATCTTATGCTTTCAGCATCAGTTAGCATCATCCAGCAGGAACTTTTAGGAAGTCTGCATTTAAAGGGGCTCCAGAAGTAAGTCTGGGGATTAAGATACTTTATCGAGAGGCTGGAACTAACTAGAGTAAAGGTAGGAAAGACATGGGCTGTCTATGAAGAAATGCAAAAGAATTTCATGAGGTGAATCATTGGATGACAAATTGATCAATGAAATTTAATGTAAGTAAATGTAAAGGGAAACATACAGAATCAACAATTTTATCTTTATGTATAAAATTATGGTCTCCAAGCTCATTACTGCACCAAGAGGAAGATCCGGATAGCACTGGGTAGGTAACAAAATGAAGTAACACAGATAATATAACACTCCCCTCACATCTCTGCAGGGTGAAAAGGCTTCTATCCTCAGCACTTGTCATTGCCTCATTGTTGGGGGCCATATCAAATCTGTTAACTAGGGCTGCTTCTTTATGCTCCCACCTGTTTCAGTGAAAATGAGCCCCACTTACAGCGACAGTGTTATTTAAATCAATTAAGACAGTCCAGTTCACTTTTTGAGGATTTTCATCTGAACAGGTCAGACACCATACTGGAGTAGGGAGGCAACAACCATCTGGAAAGGCAGAACAGACTACAGACTTGTCTTTCCTTTCCACATTCCTTCTCCCAGAAACAAGAAGTATCAAATCTCTCTGGATCAGGAACTCACTGTTTGTGAATGAAGACGGTTGACAATTTTTCAAAATGTTTTAATGCTCCTGTTGGTGTTCAAAGAAACATTTTCAGTGTTTCTTTGTCAGATCTTTTTTCTCCACAGGAAGTTCAGGTTTGCAAAAACCTAAACAAAATCTCCACATTCAACATGAGATATCTGCCATACTGTGATTCATTTAAATACTTTATTGAAAACATTATCAATAGGGTTCTAGCAATTGGTCATGTCTTAAAAGAGTGAACTCTTTCCAATAATATTTTTAGTATCTCAAATCCATTTCAGAGTATGCAATATTATTCAAAAAGAGAAGCTGTTCTATATGCTTCAAAATGAACAATTTAAAGTTAAGAATTTTCACGGAAATCATACTTAGTCCACTCAACACTGGTAAGGAAATACACTGATCTGACTGCAAAATCATAGTCCATATATTTTATTTTTTTAAGATGTGAATGCTACTATCAGTAAAATATTAGAAGCAAACTATGATGCTTCCCATATTTATTTTGATTTTTTTTATTTGTAATCATCATACAGGGAAGATTTTTTAGGAAGCCTCCCTTGGTAGTTTTGTGTTTAACTGTCTGCATTAAATTGCAACAATCCTCACCTAGTCTATCCAGAAAAGCATTTCTGCCCTTCAGAGCGCAACAAAGGAACCACCATCTTACAGCTTCTGTCTGCCTCTGTGGAGGGAAGCAGCATGGCCCTCAACAAACACCCTTGGGGATAAATTTAAAAAATAAAACAATGTGATTGCCTTTATACCCTATTTAACCAATCCACACCCTTCTTCATCAATCCAGCTAGCATCAATAAGAAACTAAGGATGAAGATCAGGGCTGTGTGCTAATGACCAAAGCTGAAAATGTATCCCAGTTCATTAAATATTTTCACTGTTTCTGTCTTCAGAGTTGATAATATGTTTTCATAAGCAGGCAGGTTATTAAAACCCAAACTTCCTGGTGAGAGCTGGGACATTATCCATTAACTTGTTTCTGAAGAGAACTGTCCACAGATAGCAGATGAAAATAAGAATCTTTACCCCACTAAATGCTCACAAAAAAAGGTAAAAAGTTCTTCTCAAAAGACAGGCTTTCACAAAAACACTAAAGTTTCAATTTAAATCTTGATGAGATCACACATAAGTAAGAACAAGACCAGTAGGCCAGTTATATGCAGAGGCAGCATATACCACACATCTTTGTTGCACTATACGACAATAGAAGAGAACAAGCACTTTAAAGAAACAGGGGAAAACCCGAAAATTGTATTTTATACTTCTAAGAGAATGTTCTTTTCTCAGGGTCTGCATCTGTAAAATCAGGAGTGCCTTCCAGGGGAAAAAAAAAAAAAAAAAAAGAAGACTCTGACAGAAGTACTGTTCTCAGTGATTCATTTGAAAGTGCTGAACTCATATTCAGAGCCTGAAGTCTAAGAACCACCAGCTGGGCTGGGATTCAAAATTACATGGAAGGAGTGAGTTTTTGAGTTGTGATGCATTAAGTAGTGGAGGCAACTGCTTTTCTCACCTATTCCACAAGGAAACTAGGAAGGGAAATATATAAGAACTAAGAAAAAAAGACTTAGTATTGTTGGACTACAGCATCTTGCACTGCTGAACCAGAGATTGCTTTAAAAAGGAACTTCAAAATTTTAAATGAATCTTTTACAGAGAATCATTTCAAGATGGAGCTGGAAGAAAGAAAAAACAAGTAAGATAAAATTGTGCATAGTAAATTAGTTAAAAAGGAATCTGTTTATGTACTGGGAGTTCACTCATAATAAAAGGGGCAAGAAAAGGTCCTGCCAAGCATCTGCACTACTGTCAAGGGAAGGAGGAGGGAGTCCATGGAATAAGTATATGAGGGAATATCTATAGGTCATATATAAGAAGCATAGAGAAAGCCTGCAACCAAAGGAACTACACAGACACATACTCCTGTACACTACTTAAGGAATGTAGAGGGTCACAGGCCTCTTCTATTGCAGTTTAGGAGTGATTAAAAAGCGCTGTCAGCCATCCACTCCGGGCTGGGGAGATGCATGGTGGGCAGTAAGTCCATGTAGTGTCACTAGTCTATGCAATATACGTTATTTAACCCATGCTGAAGAATGTGCCACCTAAAATGAGCCCAACCAAAGCTAGGGGTGACAAACCAGGTACCCTGGCTCCCAGGAGCCAACCCCTGCCAATGGGCAGCAGCTGCAGCCAGCGTGCAGCATGGCAAGCACAGGGCTCTTATGGGTGTAAGTGGCAAAAGAAATGTGTCCAAGTTAGCAACCCAACAACACAAATGAACTTCAGGATCAGGCAGAATTTTCAGCAAAACAGACAACAGGAGTGTGTAAAATAAAGCAGGCCTGATCTGCTTTAACTCAACCCTCACCCTTCTCAGCACACACAGGCACAAATGAGCATCCCTCCTAGAACCAATGACAGGACAGGGCTGTATTCATTCCAGAGTAAATTACTTCCTTTCTTAGCATAATTTACACTAGTCTACCTCTTACAGTCACAAATTATAGCAACTTGCATCTTACAGGTATTTACAACCATGAAGTACTGGAGTTGGGTGAGAGAATTGTGATGAAAAGAGGAAAAGCTACAGAAAGCTCAAACAAAAGATCAAAAGGGCTCTGTCAATGCAATAAGTGTAACAGTAAACACTCTAATTTCTTCACTGTATTACTGGAAGTGGTGTTGCTATGGTAAACAAATTAATATTTTTAATTCAATTTACTTAGAACTACCTATGACCTCCATTTACTTTTGCTGCTTCTCCCAGTTTGAACAATGAAAAGCAATAAAGCAAGTTTCACTTTTGCTTCCAGCCAGTTTCACTTTCAGAAAAGACTATTTATTTGTTAAAAAACCCCCACAGGTCGATTTCATTGGAATCAAAAGCTGCACACATTACTGTTGACCTCTGATTCAATAAAAGCTTTTATGGAACACTTAGGTCTAGGTTAAATTAATTTGACAGAGTTTTGATAACAAATATTCAATTGATCAACAGAGAAATTAATTTAGTCCAAACTGTTAGTACAGCTATTTGTTAAAATTGCAAATTATAGAATTTCACAGAATCACAAGATTATTGAGGCTGGAAGGCACCTTTGGAGACTGCTCAGTTCAAACCCTGCTCGAAGTAGGGTCAAGAAGAACAGGTTGCTCATGGCTGTGTCTAGTCCAGTTTTAAATGTCTCCAAGGAGAAAGACTCCACAACATTTCATGGCAATCTGCTTCAGTGTCCATTCACCCTTACAATTAAAAACTTTTTCTTAAAATGTTTAAGAGGAATTTTCTGTATTTGAGTTTGTACCTTTTGTCACTTGTTTTTTTGCCTGGGTGCTTCTGAGAAGAACCTGGCTCTGTATCCTTCATACTCTCCTGAGCACTGAGTCCACATTTTCCTTTGCCTTCTTTGTGCTGACAGTGTACCTGCAGGAGCCTTTCTTGCCACCCTCTACCAGATCCTATCCCCCAAGAGCTTTACCTTTCCTCACTCCATCCTTGTACATTCATACAGTATCTCTGAAGTCCTTCTGGGTGACTTCTTTCACCTCTTGCATGCTTCTTTGCTTCTTTTTTGTTTAACATAAATTTAATGCACACAGAAAGCTATGCCACCATCTGATTTTGTAATTTTGTGTGAACAGTCCCCTTAATGCAATAGCTTTTCTAGTACAATGCAATGGGAATATCAAAGTCCTGTTTATACGCTTCAAAAACTTTTAAACAAAGAAAAAACCCAACCAACCAAGCAAAAAGCAGAATAACTGTGTCTACAAAGGCACAGTCCTGTGTCTTGTTCTTACAGTCTCTCCCCAGCACCGTGCCATACAGCACGAGCTCCAGAAGCAGGAGGGCAGGCCGTGCTGCTGCACTGCCAGCAAGTCATGGCTTGTAAACTTTGAACAGACTGAGCAGCGAGGAACTGCACATGTAGTCCGTACAATCTTCATAAAATCAATTAATGAACAAATAAATATTCCCTGATAGATGAGCCAGACAGCAAATATCCCACAAGTTCCTCCCCAGCCCTATTCCCACAGATAGGCTGGACTCTGACTGCACTCCCACAAACACTGCTGGAAGGCCTTGGGCCTACTGCTCCTTTACTCTGCTGCCTTTTGCAGCTGTAAAGGGCAAATGAAATGTGAAAATAAAAGCCAGTTCTCAGGTGGTTTAGACCACTGAACACCTCCAGAGACCAGGACACTGGCATTGCTTCTGCTCCCCTCACTGCCCTCAGGGTGTGCTTGTAGTTCAGCAGAAATACCAGAAAGCACTTTAAATTCTTCCTCCAGAGAAAGCAATACTTTGTTACCTGCAGCTTAGCTTTTCTCTCACAAGTTCCTCCGGTTTCTCTGTGAAGCAGGTGGGGTCCGAGGCCTTGGGTGGCCAGAACAGCCACCATGAGAGGACAAGTTTGTACACTCGTAGTTGGAGCATGGCTGCCCACCTCTGCCTGTGAAATTGTGCCCACAGCACAGGCACTGCTTCAAAACTGCTGCTGACACACCACAGCTGAGAAAGACTCACCAGAGAGCAGAGCAGTGCCACACGTCCCCCTCAGCAGGACAATTCTGCCAGTGATGCCCTGAGGGAACAGGAGGAGCAGAGAACCCCTCTGGGAGTGGGATAAAAGCTCTAGGGCAAGAAAAGAGTAGCAGAATAAAAAGGAATCTAAACAAAACCTAATTTAAAAAAAAAAATCAGCACTGCTACTCTCTGCTGGTTTGAAGACACAAAGACTGGACACTATAGCACCAGCTTTTCATTGTAGAACAGGATTAGGTAACAGCTGCCTAATTTAACAGAAGGTTGGTCAGTAAAGAATTTTATCAGATTGTTTAAAAATGTGTGAATCCTTGCCTTTGGTTGTTTTCATCTAGCTCCATTCTCCCCCTTTGCTGGTGCTGGTAACAGCAAGACCAGACATCAGACTGACCACCAAGGTGGCTCTTTCTCCCATGAAACTTCTCCTTTGCACTCTATTCCCCTCACTCTCCATGTGGGAAATACTTAGGAGGGAAGAGATTCAGCTTTATACTGACTCCACAGTAACTCTAGCACTACAGACACTTCTAGTGTCCAGCAAATAATAAACAAGTGTTGTCAAATATTTAATCATATGTTGTTTCCTAAAGACATGGTTCATCTCGCTTCACTGCTGTCTGTAAGGGTCTTCACTGCCATTGCTTCAGAAGAGCAAGAGGTTTTCCTGCCTTAATACTAAAAAACGAGTCAAATACCACAGGCAGGCAGCAGAGGAATTCATAACAAGTGAACATTGGCGGTGCCACCCAACTGTCACCAAGAAATAAATGGATCCATAGTTCTTAAAGTGCTCTAAGAATGAAGACCAATGGATTCTGGCATCTGAAAACATGGGATAATGATGGGGGGTGATGTTTTGGGGGGTGGTGGCATTAGCATTTTATATCCCTTTCAAAATTTGGTCAAAGTTCTCAGCCACTGTAGTGAGGTCTGTAGTTTCCTCCTTCCTTCTCATGTTCTTCCACCATCCTTACACAGATAAGCTCCAAATCACATGTAATTTACTTCCATGAGCCCTTAAAAAAATTCAGCTTGTTTATCACTGATTGTCATTTTCTAGTTTGATGGCAAGACTACCATCAGTTACTGTTTTTAAGAGGCACAAAAGGGGCATTTGTCTTAACATCTGTTTCTCAACATTCTGTCTCCTCTCTGCTAAAACTGGGTCCAAATTCTGTGCTGTGCTGCTTTTGCAACAAATACAAATAGATTCAATAGTAAGGTGAAATATTTCCTTTTACTCTTTTAATGAAAAAAAAAGCTTAGAGTTTGGCATGGTTGTTTACTGTTCTTCGCAAATTTGGCTGATGAAATAGTACTCAAGGAAAATTAGTGAGAAAAGGCAAGAGCCTCAAGTGGTGCAAGCCAACAGAGCTCACTTTCACCACTCAGACAACATTTATGCCACCTGAGAAAGTGGGATAGCTACATTAACAGTAATTTGCTTTTATTACAAATCCTGCTGTGTTTAGACACTTCTGGGAAAAAACCCAACCACATATACAAACTTCTCTTTTGTTTGATTCCTTCCCATCTCTGGAAGAGAACTGATTTTGACAGGCAAGAAGGTCTAGTACATTACGATGCTGCATGTTTTCCCAATTTTAGAGTTTCTGCATCATATTTCTAGACCTGATGCCTCAAATTCACCTCATAGTGTCACAGAATTCCCATACCTGGCTAGAACCAAATGCACATGGTGTCACAGAATTCCCATACCTGGCTAGAACCAAATGCACATGCTTACTCTTTTGTATTGCTGTCTTTCAGGACATGGGCTGAAATTCCTGTTTCTCAGAGAGAGATCTTTTGGCAGGACAAATTGAAAGATACATGCAGGCCACTAAACCCACGATCCAACAGCCTAATAATTCTTTCATCAAATGTTTGTGAAGTTTTAACTTTCTTTCAGATCTTGATTATTTCTGAGAAAAGCCCACCACACACACGCATACACACACAGCTTGAAAAATCACAGAAATGCAAAGTTGGTTTCTATTTCCCATTACCCTTCCTACCTTAACTCCTTATCCAAATACAGGCTTAGAGTAATCACCTTCACCAGGTGTGTCATTAGGATGAACAAACAGCTGGATGAATACAAGGGATAGATTCTAAAAAGATTTTTGAAAATTCGGAGCTGTTGTCACTCATCTAGTTCTTTGACCATTTGAAAATGTCTTTTAGGATTAAAACCTTCCCCCCTACCCACATATATGTCCTTGAAAATTGAACAAATCTTATTTTTATTGTGTTTTCTTCCATATTTTACCACAGCAATCTGGACACCTGCCCAAAATGTATAAATGAAAATCTCATGCAGCACAGCATCAGCAACACAAAGAAGCAGCTGAAATATTTTCTCTTTGTCTCTGTCCTGAATCCAAACTTTAGCATACCCCGTGTCACGCATGTGCTTCTTCCAAGCTGGTGCAGCAGAGGTGGCTGTGTTTGCGTAGGAAGTCAGAGCGCTCGCACCAATGAGCGCTCGCACAGCTGCCTCGGCCCCAGGAAGGGAACGCTCGCCCTTGGAAGAGGAACTGAAACTACGCCTAGGGAAGCCTGCTTTGCCTCTGACCAAACTCGCTGTCTTAAGGAAATGCCAGATCTTACTGCACCGGGGTCAAATGTAGAATTATGTGGCAGTTTGATAAGCTACAGTACACTAATTTATTGGCTATTTTTAAAAATGTAGAGGAAATTTTATTACGGATTACTTTGCTTTCCTGAAAACTTTTTATAATTAAAAACATCTGGAAGACATTTCAATATATCATAAACAAGAGGAAATCCAAAGCACGTGACTTCTAAGAAAATGATGCAAATACTCTTCTGTGCCAAAATTTACAGTAATCTGTTTTTCTTATTTTGCTACAGGGGGGAGGGAGAATGAATAGAGGACGAGTCAGCAAGGAGAAAACTACTAGTGTGAAGAAATATTGGGTACCACTGTTTAATGAAATATACTATTTTTTATAAAACTCAAAATTGCTAAAGTAAATTTGGCTTCTTGTTGCCACTCTCCCCCTCCCACCAATTAGTTTCCAGGGAATATAGCATTCTGGAGTGGATAAATAATGACATCAATCCTGACAATATTAGCAGGTTATGAGAGAGAAAGAAGGAAAGGAATATGTTCTGGATGATTGTAGATAAAGGAAACTACTGGTTTGATCTGATGAGTACTATGCTTCTTAATTAATATAACTAAATATCTACAACTTTCATGACAGTTCTTCACGAAATAAAACAAAACACCAACACAGTTCAACATATTACTAAATATCTTAGTTTGAGTAATCTGTTGTCTTATAAAACACAGTAGGATTTATGGGCTCTAAAAACAAACACAGCCAAAAAGCTTTACAAGAAACCTCCAACATATTTACTAAACCCCCCCAACAATTAATTACTAAGTACACAGAAAATGAAATAATGCACAAGAAAAACAGTGAAAATGTTTATAACCAAATCTAAAATTCATGAGAAACTTAAAACTAGTGTTGGGTTCACTGGAAAGACACAGGAAAACCAAGCTGAACTGTCTCAGAGTTCAAGGGGGTTTATATTTAGAATATCAGTCGAATGCATGGGCAACTATCATCAAGTTTATATGGCCCCCAGCTGCAACTTCACTCAAATATTTGAATCCATAACTTTCACTCAGTCCTAGGTCTGGGTTTGTCCAAATCCGTTGGTCTTGAGAATGAAGTTGGTGTGGTATGGAAAATATTTTCCTTTCACTTTGTAGTGCAGAATGTGAGAGAAATGGGTTTGATGTCTCCTTGCTGCAAACTAACAGAAGAGTGGCCAAGGCAAATCGGGGCTGAGAGCGATGACCAGTCCATGGTCAGCCATGAACTGTGAGCTTGCTAGAGCTGTGCTGTGTGTGATCAGCAGCTCTCTTTCCTAGAAGAGGCTGCAGAGCAGAATGGAGTGACATGTACTGATTGCTTTCCGCTGGTCTTGCCCACCTTTCTTCTGTGACAGCTAATGGCTTTTCAGTCAGAGGAACACCACAACATCCTTAACCGACCCCTAACATGGGCCAGAGGGAGTGAAGTCACATCCCTGGTGTATGTGGAGAGGAGCTCCATGGCTAAATCCTAGAACTTAGGGTAAGCTACCTGTCTGCCTAGTGAAATCAGATTTTATTATTAAAACACCTTGTGGGAACCACTTGTATTTTACTGTCCCTTTCTTTTCTAATCAGTTTTAGCAGTAATAAAATAATTACAAAATCTGCCATTTAAATTTTCAGATTATTATCATGGGGCATCTAAACCAATCTTACGTGTTAGAACAAATTTTGCAAATCCTATCTTCCAATGGTAGTGTTTCAGGCTCTTTACACACTCAGGTATAACTTACTGCATTGGCGACACTCATATCACATTTTAGAAGTTTTTCCCCCAGTACTTACAACTTACTTTTAAAAAAAAAAGTAGAAATAATTTTGAAAAATGTGATGAGAATTTTGAAAAAACAACAGCAATTCCTCCAACCTAAATTAAGCACTAATTATGAAATTATCATATATCAAATTTAATAGAGAATGCAGCACTTGCTGGTGAACTATACTATATAATTTAGGGAAGAGTTGATGAACTATATTCTCACAATTTCAAAGGCATTTATTTTGTTGAAATAACTTCAGGTTATGTATTTTGTGAAATTAATATCTTTTACTAGCACTATGTACAAAGAAGGCCCAATTCTGATTGAGTACTCTGATTACTACTGTAATGTTGCCATTGCACCAAAATAGGATAAATACTAAAGTCTTTCTATTTCCTTGTACTTTGAAAATAAAACATTTTGGAGTGAGAAAAAAAATTATGCTCTTAAACAATACATGGTGTTTAATTAATTGCAGGAAAGGAATTGTGATAACATTCTGAATTTTTTTCCCTTTAATGAGTATTTGTGGACCAAGTCAGAGTTCTAGCAATATATTTAATAATTGTATTTATCAATGCAAACAGGCATTGATACTCTTTCTACAGATGAATACTACCTAAATTATGCTTTGCATAATATCAAGTATGTTTGCATTTTTTATGAAAAATTTCTATCTTAAAGGTTGCTTGCAAATTAGAACATTTATTATTAGCAATGAAGATTGTGATTGGTCCTTTAATGACCTGATACTGTATCTGTTCTTTGTTTTTAAATGAACTGATAATTTTTAGGCAACCAGCCAACCTTTACCTAAACAAAAACTGTTCATGTAAATGTTGGCAAATAGTACGATGGGATATGAATTTTCCTCAACCAAGCACAATTCTGACAAATGTTCAAAAAAATTGTTTGGGCACTATTCAACCAGCTCTTGTACACGGTATTTTTAGTGTAATGGAAAAGACTCATTAACATTTTCCTATGAGAAATCTGAGTTTGTAAGGAAATTATATTTCCATGGCATTATCACAAATTGAATCCCTTTATCCAAAATAAATTAAACATTTGTTTCCTGGAGTACAATAGTGGAATGAAAGAACAAGTCAAATGGCTTAATCAATAACTTTTTAATTTTAGGACTTGTCAGCTTTCCCTCTCTATTTCAGGTTTTTCCCTTCTAGCATCAATGATGACAGATTGAAGTGATATGTAAATGGGTGAAATGCCTCAAACTTGCAATACAGCTGGAAAATACAATTTCATTTGGGAAATCTCACCTCTGCAGAAAAGTGTAGAAAAGTTCCAAGGTGTAATTGCAACAGGTGAAACAATGCCCTGTCCTAATAGCACCTGTCAAGCACATGCACTGGCATTTTGTTGGTGCTGGCACAGAAACCATCACAGAGGAAAGGAGGGGAGAGCTGCTCCTACAGTAGCAGCAAGTCCTGCCACCTCCAGCCCCCACCTCAGATCCCTCTGACAAGACAAGGCTGGCCATGGTGGCTTTTTTTACTGAAATGATTGACTATTTACAATGACAGCCACTGCCTTTGGGCAACGCTAATATGATTCTTCCCATAGAGAGTAATACTGTCTGGCGGGTACTAACAAGAGGGACCTGCAACATTTTATACTACTCTGGCTAATTTTGGAAGAGGTCATTCCGGTCTGTGACCTCTCATTGACATCCGGGTGGTTCTGAGGCAGCAAGCATAGTTTTTTGTATGTGTTGCTATTTCTAACGTGTACTGGTTTTGGGGGGGTGCAGTTGCAGTAGAAGAGAGAACCTGAACAAGTGCTTCCCTGAGCTGGATCTTGGGTGTTCCGACAATACAATGAGTTGATTGAGGTTTTGATCAGTAACAAGTGCATAAATTAAAAGACTCCACATGATTACAGAACAAATAGCGTGGTTGTTTCTAACACTGAAACGACAGATGATCTATAGGAGACATATTTAGAAATTGAGTGCTAAAAATAACGGTGCAGTGCTGTGCAGTAAGAAGAAAATAGTTACTCTTCTCCCTTAATCACAGAGGAGCAACATTCCTACCCAGGGATGTTGGACTAGAATCGAATCACCCCCCTCTTGTGTGGTTTCCTGACAGATGATCAGTTCATTTTTAACTCTTCAGGAGTGCAGTCAGGTTATGGTACTTTAACATCCTGTCTTCTGTTTATTTCTTTCACCCTGCTTTCTGTACTCCCACTGTGCTGTGTCTCATCTGCCCTCACCATACTGCCTCTTCATTTAATCACGCATCAGAAGTCTCCTTCTACCCTCCCATATCACTACACTGAGTCTAATTTTCTCATTCACAGAGGAGGCTGTCCTCTCCTCCCTGCTTTAATTATGACTTTGCATTAAAAATAAAAAATAATAAAAGCTCATTTTCCTGAGACATAAGTTATTGATGCTCTGGCCCTGGAGAAATATACACGCTTTTATTTGAAGTAATTTCAAACATTCTGTTTTTATCAAAATATATGTATTTAAGTAAATGAGAGCTGGGAATGTACCTTCTTTTTTGGCTGCCTGGCCCCCTTGGAGCATTGCCTTGGGTGTGTAACTGAGAGACGGCCACTCATGCATGAAGAATAGAGGCTTAATTAATTGGATTGGAACTGTAAAATGGTGTACTTGATGTGGGTAAGGCACATTCCACACTTTTCCCCCATAAAGATTGTGACATTTTTGTGGAAGTGTTGAAGAGTGGGTCCAGGAGCCATCAGATGGATGAGACTTCATTAAATAGGTACAGCAGGGAACCCCTAGTCCTGTATCTCACACAGATTTTTCCCCACACATTCATTTAATTAACTCTCAATCTGTATCTATGGTTCCAGAACAATTCTATTTAATTTTTATGTTACATGTTTTATGTAATTTATAGTACATAATAAATAGTTTGTGAGAGGTGGAGCCATGAATGGTTTGAAACATGTTTTCCATGTCCAAATGAAGCTGCCACAGAAACAATTTTTCATTTCTGCCAAAATTAAGGCCCCATTTTTTTCTTTTCAGCCTTGAAAAATGTTGTTAAAAAATCCCAAATCATCCAGGAAACTTTATCAGGTTTCAATAAAATAGTGACTTCATTGTTAGCAACTGCTTATTTCAATCGTTCATGAAATGGCTCCTTTCTACAATATAAGCATTGCATACAAAATAAAAATATATGGCTTCAAAATTCTGTTTAATGGTATTTATTATAAAAATAAATTAAAAGGCGTTCTGGGCCCTCTCTCATTTCCTCATAAAGTGCATTTTGCCTCTTTTTAAAATATACTAGTGCTGTGGTGGGGAAATCAGTCTCAGAAATGTCTCTTGTACTCTGCTACATTTTAAAATGGGAAGGAATAGGTTCTTAGAGGTATCTTCATCCACTAGGAATGAGAAATCACATTGCTTTGTGGTCAGCAAGTGTTTTAGAAAACAATGGTCATTGGTTTTTCTTAAAAAACATGTCCTGTAAGCTCACTGACTGTTTTCTTTTGGTTTTCCAAGTCCTGTATCTTTCGAAGTTTTGTGAAGTACTGTGTCATATGTGGCAGTCCCTAAGTTTGTTCCATCTTGTGGTATTTTAAGATTGGAATACATGTCGTTGCTCTTGGAGTCAGTGAGTGTTTTTTAATGACTTTTCATGCAAGACCAAAGTGTAAACAACATGCTTATCACACCTATCTCCTTGTGGATAGTGGCCCTGGCAAAATTCTTTTTTCCCTCTAATCCAAAATATTCCAGTGTGGAGATCTTTAGCACTGATATCCTTTTTCTTTGAAGCTACTGAGCTTTACAAAGCTGTTCCTCATGTTCAGAACAGTTTGAATTAGAAAAATAAAAGGACATATTATAATTATTGGACACATTATAAATGTTTAGGAGCAGAGGAACTTTCAGTAGCATTCATCAAGGTCTCCTTCCTTTCTGTCAGTGATACAGTTTATACACTAGTGGGACCAGAATTCCATCATTCCTTATGAAGGTGAGGGGTAGGTTTTATTCCTGCACCACATCTATAGATGTCATATCAGTTACACAAAAACTCTGATGTGAATACTTGAATACTTCCTGAAGTTAACTATTGTGAGCTGTTTTGAAGCCCTGATTGCCACCACCTAGAAATGTTAAGTCGTAATACACGTGATATGCAGCGACACTTGTGGTCTAAAATAAAGGCTGGTTTGACTCCTGTAAAAGCGCAGTAAAAAAATCATTTCCCCCTTCTCACAGTTATGTGGAACCAAGGATTTTATCACCATTCTGCAAGGGTCTGAAGCCCAAATGTGCTGAGCAACTTTGAAAATTTAGCTATTATTGTAGCTAACCACCTAACATACATATAACCCCACCTTATATAAATTATGTAAACATCTTGGTTCTACAAGTTTGAGCTGGAAGTCTGTAAGCTGTCTCATGAGACTTTCAGTTGCTGATTGAGCTGGAAAAGTATTGTGATGCCTAGGCTTTCTTGTGGTAGTTTGGCATTTCATATTCAGGCCTGGGCAAAACTGGGATGAGCATACATTTGCAAAAAAGAAGAAAAAAAGAATGAAAACCAATTTCTCTGTAAATCTTATAAACATCAAGGAAATGTTCAGGTATGAAACACTGAAATGGTTTATTCTTTCATTATCTGCCAAACCTTACAAAGAAAACATCCAAGGTTTCCTTGCCTGCTTCTTAGAGATGCCTTGTACAAAAAAGACAATATCTTCCATATGAGTTCTATGCATTCACACGTAAGTTGAAAGTAGGAAGTACAGCTACAAAAATTAGTGCCAATGGATCCTCACTGCTAGGAGGCACACTCCCATCTACCTATAGCCTTAAGCTAATAGTATACTGCTTTCCATCAGAAGAGACAACATGGAGAAAAATGTACGATTTATTAATTTTTATTCTAAAGCCACTTTAATTCGAAGTTCCATGGCTCCAAGTGTCCTACCTTTTTATGGTTTGGGAACAGGCCACATTCTCATTTCTTTTAATAGATGAATAGATGAATGTGAGGTAAGAAAAAGCCACCAAAGAAACAGTGTATATAACAAATTAGAGTAAAAGGAGATTGATATGCTTCCAAGATGGTGATATAGCAGTCCATGCTGAGTTTACAGTGCTTGTGGTTTATAGCATGTGCTATAATTACTTCAGCTTAGAGCTGAATTGACTTTGAAAATCCAGAAAGAGTTACTGAGGCTATAAAAAGTGATACTTTGACTTTAGTGAATTTTTTCCAAGAGGGAGAAGTTGAATTTTAAAATGGAATTTCAACTTGTATGCTGATTTCTGAGGCAGGTCCAGGAAAAATGTTGCTTTGGTCCAGCCACCTATTTTGATGTATTTTAGCTCAGAAAACATGTAGAGAGTAAGCTATTGTACACAGAAAAGACAGACATGAGCAGCTTCCATAGTTAATTAAGAAGGCATTTTCTGTTGAAAAAGATTATTTATGCAATTAGTTGAGTTACTGGGTCTTTACGTAAGGACCATCTTACAAGACAAAGAAGTCTGCTAAGCTCACTTGAAGTACAAACAGAGCAGCTGCACAGAAACGATGGGACAACCTTCAGTCAAAGGTGAGTTGGAAAAGGGGAAGAGGGTATCCAAACATTTCCAAGCTCAACTCCTTTCAGTTAAAAAAATAATACCAAAATAAAACAAAGGATAGAATCACAAGATTCCAAGATTCCCCAAACGAGGGTTTTTTTTTTCCTAGAGCAAGATGATATCATCTGGATTCTAAGATTTAAAAAAAATGGCCATTTTCTGCCTTGGTTTCCCTAACAAACCACAAATAGCTATTTGCATATCACAGTAATGCATTTGAAATTCTACCACTACATAAAGCTTTCCCAGCAAGTTTTCAGTTACAGACATGAATAGCAGCCACTCAAAAAACTGGTGAGCTCTGATTGCTACCAGTCCACTGGAAAAAAACTTAGAGTAAGAACATTTAATGCAAAAGGTAGGTTCCTGAGGTACACCATACCACAAGAAGGGTACATGAGCTCTCTATTTTGAGTACAATAAGTCAGTGGTGAACATGCTACATACAATATTTCATGGCTCTTTCTGAGATACATTTGCTCTACATCTTGCTAATGCCAAACCAGCCTACAATTCTGAAAGGTTCTGCAGAATGTTATAGATTCATTTTCTTGTTTCTTAATGTGATCTGCATTTAACCAATCATCCCTAATCTCATGACATTTTTGTCTGCTGTGCAGGTGAACATTTTTATTATCACTAGTAGCTGTGCTTGCCCTGCATCCTTCCCATGTAATAGGTAACCATAACAAGTGCTTTATTTGAGAAAAAAACCTATATAAATGGTACAAATATCTGATGTAAGTACAGAGGAGAAGTTATTTGGGCTTGATGGTCAAAGGAGCCTTTCTTTCATGCACTGGGACCAGTTTGGCCATGTGTGTAAGAAAGCTATTTCTGTAGACTGTTTTGGAGTCTTCAGTTCATATGAGGGCTGAAAGGGTCTGAATGTTTTACAGAGAGTTGGTCAATGAACAGCTTGGCCAAGAGCCCCATCTCTTGCACATTTCTGTTGCTAAACTGCTTTTGAGCAACCATAGCATCCATAGATGTAGGATGAATGTCTGTGCTCAGGCAGAACTGGTCACATCAAGAGTTAGCAGTGCATGAAGAGACCAAGCTACCCAGCCCAACATAAACTACTAATCAATGTCACGCTTTCGCAGGTCTAGAGTCTCTTCACTTAGGACTATACTCTCTCATTCCAATTCTCTTTCCTTATATGTAATTACAGCTTTTTATGATCTCTTGAGACATACACATCTCTTGCCTCCTTGGAACCCAAACAATGAGCCCAACTCATTCACTACCCACAGTTTGTTCTTTTTCTTCCAGGTCCTCAATTTAACAAGATGGGCAAATGTCTCTATCAGGCAATTTACTGGCTCGCTCAAGACTGAGTAATACTGACTTAGCTCAGTCCTCCTCAGAAGCATTAAAGACTTGCTAGAGTTCATTACAGGCCCTTAAGAAACCTGAGGAAAAATATTTGAGGTAACAGCACTTAGGAATAAAACCTAACTCTTAAATCTGAAATGCAGTTGAACAATCATGCATCTCACTCACCAAATAACTTTCAACAACCTAAATGTTAACAACATTAAATTTATTTTTGGAACTCGACTTTGTTGAGCAATACTGCTTTCTTTTTCCTGTTAAGGGCCACATATCCAAGAAGAAACTACATCTTTCACTTTCAAAGTCTATCACATGAATAATGAGATTGCAGCATTGGAGATAATTTATATAAAATTTAAAACAAAAAATATTTTTTCTATAAAAATTGTATTTTTAGTTTGCACAAAGTTCTATACTTTATTAATCTACTTGTATCTGTATATTCTAATAAAAACTTTCATTGTACAATGCATGCAGATTTGTGGAAATTCAGATTTATTTACATTAAATCATAAGTATATTATTCTAACTAACTTAAACTGAGAGAAAACCTTCATTTAAGTGACTAAATCATACCCAGAAAGCATGTAATAAAATAATGACCTCTATTACAGATCATAAGTAGCAATCAAATCTCTACAAAATAATGATCAAACCAGATAATACATCTGATTACATTAAAAATCGTATATTTCTAGTCTGTTTTATTTCCAGAGTGTGAAATAGAAATTGACTTATGAGAAGATGCTGGGCCAACAACCAAGGGGAGTCTAAGTAAATTGAAGAATGCCAATTAAGTCTGAAGGAAGTCTAAACTGAGGTAGCTTACCTCGACCCCTCACTCTGCACATCATACCACTTTAAACCCCCTTAAGACTCAGACACGCTCACTGAGATTTAGTTACTTAGGTGAACTAAGTAATGTGTAACTTCCATATTGCCTCTAAATATGATGCAATACCCAAATTAGTACATCTCATATTCCAAGAGGTTGGAAGAGAATAGTAAATAAAGAGAAAGTAAACTAAATAAATAAAAGTGACTGACTGGAAAGAGAAAGAAACTACAGCAAAAAGCCACATCTCCAGTGATCTTGTTCTGGTTTAGCAGCCTGTGAGGTACACCAATATAGCCTATGGTGCAAGCAGCCAGCAGAGCTTAACAGCTTTGCTTCAAAAGCTGGTTCCATCAGGCCTCTTAACCCTGTGTCTCCCAAACCTTTGGGATGTGCTAAAAACTCTTTGACCTGAAATCACATACCTGACAAATCTGCATGTTGGGAATCTTTTTTTAGTTGTGGTTTTGTTCTACTGCTTTTCTTTCTGACAGAAGCATGAAGTATTGATATGCTAAGCTCTCTCAGCCTTCCATAAGAGAAATACAAGACTAATTCCTCCGTATTTTGCAATTACCAATCAACAACTCTGATTTCATAATTTATGTATCAATGCCTTTACATTTCCAGGGCAACACTTACTATCCCAATTGCAAGAGTCTATTCTCCCTTGAAGTATTAAAACCTGGATTCAAAAGATAAAAGGCATAACCATATGGAAGAGAGAGATCACAAGCCTCTCTTTTTGGTCCAATCTAGCTGAAGCCAGCTAGCTCTGGGGCCGAAGATGTAACTTAAAACTACAGTAACTGCTACTTAAGCATTGTATTAGGGTATATGAAGACACCTCTTTCCAGAGGACTCTCAATAAGATCCAAACACCCAACATTTGTAATTAGTATAGGATATAATTTCTACCTCTTCATTTAGGGCAACTAATAGAGCCCTACCCAGGTTCTCTCCCAACTTCCTCAGGAGGTACTGAGGTTGCCTTGTGCTCATCTTTCCTGTAACCACCACGCCACAATTTATGCTGAAGGGGAGGAAACTCCCTTGTTCACTTTTTTCTGGAATCCCTTCTAATGAAATCCACTCTGCAAAGCCTGATCAGCAGAACAGGGAACAGAGCTAGCATGACTAGCACTTAGTTGACAAAGGACAGGGACTGTGTAAACACTTTTGAGAGATATCCTTCTATCCACAGAATTTGAGAGACCTCCTATACCACACTAAAATACTGTGTCTGTGTCTAGGAACAGTCACCCACTGACAGTATTCTCAATGGCCTTTGCAAACGTTTAATTTCACTGTCTTCATTCAGTATAAAAAAGCCTGGGTTTGTTCATTCAGTAGCTGTACAGATCCTACAGTAATAACAACCAAAAACTATCTTTGACACTGCATTGGTGATTCATAATGACGTGAACAGGTTGTTCTAAATTTCTAACCTGTTAAAGGAAAATTAAGAGTTTCTCATTTTGCTAACAGAATGTTTTGTTTGCTCATTAGCTTCACCCCAGTACAGTCTCAAAGAACAGCCTGAAGCCGTTCAAACAGCCCTCAACAAACCTGAATATCTGTTTTGATCCCCACCTTTGCAAACTAGAAATCCAACTGAAAGTCATGAGCTGATTAATAGTGACATCAAAGCCAAGGCTTTAAGAATATGTTTCATCAGTAGAATGAGGTTTGTGTAGGCTAGACACCTAATTCCCATCCATTGCTATAATACATAAAGCTACAGAAATTATTAAGGTTTGCAGGTTACAAAGAGCCAAGAGAGCATGTACAGAAAGGCAGAGAGGGCACAGAAAGCCATCACATGCTAAGTTAATAGAAGCAGCTTTAAGAACTTATTGACAACATTGTTGAAAATGAAACAGGAGAGAATTTTCTTTATATATGTGTCAGGCAACTACTCCATCTGCAATCCACCATCTAGGCAGAGAAAAAAGCCTGGTGAGACTCAGAGTCAGAGAGAGGTAGATGGTGCAGCATCTTTTCTATCCACTTACCATCAGCTTAAATAGCATCTTGCTGGACATTTATATAAACATCATATATTACAGCATGTGCAGACCAAACTAGTTAAAATTCAACTCAGTTTTCTCCATAGGACCCCAGCCCACCAGGCAGGGGTCAAGAGAGCTTCCCTAATGGCAGGTTTGGTTGCATCTTGCTTCAACCTGAGGCAGCAACTCCTGTTACCCTTTGTCAGAAAGCAATCTGCTGTCAATAACAGTGGGCACAGGAGTAGTTTTCAAAGTCAAGGTGGTGTCGTGACACGCTGTCACTCCACTAGGAACACTGTGGGCACATTCACATCAGTATGCCACTATGCTAATGTCTGCACCACAAACACAGCCCCTTTCTGCTTACAATGCCAGCAAATATGCTAAGAGTGGGCTTTGAAAATCCCTTGTTAGGAAAGCTCAAAATACATAAACAGGGCCCAAACATCATAACAATGCTTTGGGATGGTGTTATTAGTACCTAGAAAGGGCTCTGGGCAATGAGAGTTTGTGTGCAAGACACAATGAATCCACAGACACTCAGGTAGTCAGTAGCTTGTGGGGAGAGCTGACGTGAGTTAATTCTCTGAAAAGAGCTCATGGATAACTATGCGGAACTATAATTACTCCTATCTAATACAGCATTTTAGCACTAAAGTTCCAATTGTAAATGATAATGAGAATTGTTTAATAATTGAATAAATACGAAGTAATAATTTAATAGCATACTTTGTTTACAAATATCTGTACACAATATGCTCTTTTAATACCACAAGCAGCATCTATTTGCTCATCAATATGATTCTTTAGGAAAGTCATGTGGCAATGTAGCATTTGCTACAAAGTAGTTAAAGCCTTATGAAACATAGCCTGAAACATACTACTATACATATTGATTCTGAGTACAAATATTGTCACATAGCATAATTTTATCAATTTAATTTCTAAAACTTTTTCAAAATAAATTTGGCAACTGATTTTTTTAAAAAAAAATTGTTCTGGATGCCTTATTAACTACATTTGTTTTTATCTAAAATGAAAAAGTGATCAGATTCCTCACATTCTACAGTAACTGCTTCTGTATTACACTGCCAGTGTCTCACAGCAGATGTTGTCTTATGTTAGTTACATGCATGCAACACAACATACATACTTATCCCTCACATAGTATTCATAATAAAATAGTAACAGAAATAGAAAATCTTAATATGAGCTCAGCGAAATGGTCTAGAAGGAGAAATAGGCAGATTAATCAGATGTCAGAGTTCTTAATGAGTCAAGAACTGGGCCCAAGGTTGAGTTCGGTTTTCTCCCAAACCTGTAAGATATAGCGTTGAAGGGCATTACCCTTCCCTCTGTGAATGAGATACAAATATTAGGCATTATAGCAAAGACCCTGCAGAAATGGTTCACACTCCTGAGCATTTTTTTCAAAACCTCTTTCACATATAGAGCGGATCTGTTTTTCCTCATACTTTGAGGCATGGGAAAGCATGGGGCATGCTTATCCTCAGAGAGTTGGCCCTATCCCCAACTATGCAGAGTTAACATGATTATCTCCTCTATAGAGCTATGAGGGTGAAAGGCTCCTCTCTTCTTTCTCTCTAGCCCCTGCAAGCCAACACAGTAAATTGAGGGTACCTTCAGAGATGGATTTATGTGCTGCATAGAAACTGAGCAATCAGGGAATCAGTCAATAAGCATGCACGACAGACAACAAACATGGTGGGGAAATTCAGCTTGATACACCTCCTGGCAACATATTTGAGGAAAGCACCGCAACTGGGGCAGTTATTAAAAGCTACCACTGGGTGAGTTAATAGAGAAGGGCTAAAAATAAATGGCCAGACTGAAAAAATGCCGAATGCAGACTCAGAGGGACTGCTGATAAAATTTATCTGCCAGTCTCTACCCAGACAGTAGAGGGCTGCAAAATTTCTCCAGCGTGGGAAAGGTTTCATGTGACAGAAGGCACAACTGAGCCTGTGCCTGATCCTGGGGAGGGGCGTGGTTTAGCCCCAGGCTAGAAAAGAGCACATTTCAGATACAACAGGACAGGAATAGTCAAGCAGGAGCCTTTTCATGGGAAATGAGTGATGTGGAGAGGCCTCGAGCACATCAAATGAGTGACTGAACCTTGGGTGCTTGGACGGCAGGTTTGGCTTACCCCATGCCCCTTGCTTTACCTAAAACAGGGAAATGGGGCCAACTTCACACCTGGGCCGATTATCCCTTCAGGCCTCAGGTAGGTTTAGATCTTGTTTACGATTGAGAATATGCCTGCTTAAGATGACTGCCACAGATTTCTGGTTCATTGTTTTGTACAGTGTCCCCTCATGACCACTCTTGGTAGAAACTGTTTACTTTGCTGTCTTCATGATGAGGGCTCACAGCTTTCCTGAGAGCTGGAAACATCAAACCCAAACCCAAACCCAAACCACATGCTAGCATATGGTCACCTTTGGACCTCTCCTCCAGGTATCAGTCACTATTTTTTGCCATTTTGCTTTCAAGGAAGAGAAGGTAGTAGAAACTAGGATTCTCAAGCCAATTCTCCCTCCCCAGAGTCACTCCAAAGCAGATCCAGCCTGTTTGGGGCAGCCTCATTTTATATCTGCTCTACTCAGGGGCTTTACTCCCAACAGCAGCAGTAATTAGTCCCTACCTTACACCACCTTTTGCTCTTGTCTCGGTTCTACATTTGTCATTTATCTGTCTCTGTGAGTGATTCAGCTCCTGCATTACACGGGGAGGGACAATGATAGTGCTTGCTCTGAAGGTGTAGCACAGACCCTGCTCTATCAAATGCCTAAGCACTGATATACTACCGAGCGCACGGCAATCCCTGGCCGTGGGGTCATTCACTATAAATATTCAACAGAGAAATGCTTGGAGAGTGGTGATACTGAGATACTGAAGGGTGATAGTTCTGGAGAAACAAATTACCCCCCAAAGCCTGTATTATTTCCTGCCTCATACACTGAAGCATCGAGACACAGAATAGCCTTACTAATTGTGAGGGAGATTTGGGGCTGTTGGGTTTATTTTGCTCGGAGACACCAAGTGTCTTGAGAGAGATAATGCACTTTATCAGGCCATACAAGAGAACTGGAAAAAGCAGATACACTTTCCAGAGCACAGGATCTGTGTCAGGTCATTTAGCGTTTTGATCCTTTGAACCTCATCACTCGTGGCTCAGTTTGAGCACTGCATCTTTCCAAAGGCACTAATTGATTTGGCTCTGTACAAGATGAATAAGAATATGGCAACTGAAAATTTATTCTTGACTAGAATGCTGAGGAATGAGTAATAATACCCCTTTTTCCACTAATTTCTACAATAGGTTGTAATTAAATATGGCAAAGAAAAAGAGAGGTAGGTTGCCTTGTTCAGGAACAAGTAGATCACCCAAGCATCAAATTTGTGGTATGGCTGTTTGGCATTTACCTCTAGTCTAGAAATTTGTACCAATTACCTTACCATTACTGGAACATGGTACATCACAGATTGCATACTTCAGGCATATAATTTCAAGGGCAGGAAAGGCATATCAAAAACATCATTTTCTAATTCTGTAGATGAGGGTTTGTTTACACAATCTTATACCATTTCAGATGATTGGAGGCAAGATCAGTAGAAAAAATTAGCTTTACTATAGATAATGTGAGCCTCGCCAGGCCTATTTCTTAAGGCTTATATTAATGTCAATACAAGTTTCAAGGGACTACCCATAGGATACTCTTGAAAATAAGATGTCACATTTCAATGAATTTAACCCAAGGCACAATTTTTTAAGTGCACACTGTAAATATTAAATAAATTTGTCTACTCCCTTGTAGCTGCTGCTTATTGTTTGAGAAATATTTCAACTTAAAAACTAAAAACTGTGAAAATTTTGGCATGTGCCAAAAGAATTTTAGAATTTTGACATAAACTGTGATCTAATTAAACAATAAGACCTGACAAAACAGTCACCACTGTCTGATAATGACCTCCTGGGGCAGTTAAACATACCAAAGCAAAGCAGAACAGACTGAGAAGGTCAGCAGCAGCACTAAGAAACCTTTTATAAGACGTCTAATCATTCTTACAGCTCTCACTTTCTGTTTTATATTTCTTGTATTTAAAAATATAAAACACACACATGGAAATACAGAAAAGACATTGTTCTGATTTATTTGCATATACAAAAACTCTGAACTGTAACTATGTGCTCTATGTAAATAATCCTAGTCTGAAGGGCACATTATTTTGCAAACTTCATTAAAACATCATTATTTTTCTCATGTAGGATAATGAATACCAACATACTGGGGCTAAAAAGAATGTGATGGAGACAGACTGTACACAGTACTTACAATACTGCTGGCATACGTATCCATCTAAAATGGAGACTAGAACATGTACAGTTCTGCATCATCTGTCACGTATAAGAAAATGGCTCAAGTTCACAGTGTGGACAGTCTCTCTACATGGACTGCCCACATGTGAATATAGGATACATTGCATCATGATACAATGTAGGATTTTCAGGCATCTTACTAATATGGAGTGAGAGTACCTAATTTCAGTGAGTTAAGCTGTGCCTCTATAATAACTCTAAACGATGGATACATTCACAGGTTAGTTTAAGGTTCTTGGTGTGCTATACCTAAGTTTACACTGCAAAACATACTTCCATGGGCAGCTTCCTTTTCATCCATGACAAAAAAAGAGCAGTGTTTAAGGTACAGAACTGATCTGTGGAGATGTTTATATACCTTATTTTTTATAATGCAGTTAAGTAACTGGAAACATAGCATAGCACAGGTGTCTGTCTCCTCATAGCTGAAATACAGCATCTCTCTTTACAGACCAGCAGCAAGGACCATCCCTTTGTTACTTGCTGGTTCTTTGAAAGACCACTGGTCGAGAAGTGCTACAAACAAAATATGTCAACAAATTACAATACAAATTTGATTTCTGAAGCCAATTAAAAGTTTACACATAATACCAAAAGGTAATTCCTTGCAGAAATGTAGGCACCATGTCCTGGTATAAAGTCTCTTGCTAGTTTGGAGAAAAAGTCTGCATAAATACATGTATGTGCCTATACTGAAACTGCATGTAACTTGCTGCTCTGTAACATCACAGCAGCATGGCAATTATTACAGTAATGTTATTACATTTACTCCAAGGATAGGATTTCATGGATTCCAGAAAATTAATCCAAATATGCTAATTTTTTTCTAATTAAGAATATCAGAGTACATGATATGCAAAACTTGATCCTATTTGGGGATTCAGTCACCCCCTTGTCCTCTAAAACATTTTGATTTGTTTTTTAGTTTTTAAGAGCTGATGCTGTGCTTACCTGCCAACTTCCATTGGGGTTTCTGCATGGTTTAGTCTAAATAGTCTTGATGCTGGACCTCTCACGCTATGAGCTACTTCAAAGGAGAGAACTAGAAAAGGGATTGCTTTTCTAAAAAGCGCAATATCAAGGAGAAAAGATAGCATTTTGAACTCATGATATCATGGACAAATCATAGAGAAAATCTATTAGAACGATAGATGGCATAAATTTCAATATAAAACACCAGCAGAGCTGCATTTTTTTTCCTGAAGTAGCTTTGAAATTGAACAGTCTCTGTTTTGTCCAAATTTATTGCTAAAGCCTCTAGTTGAAAAGTCGCCAATGAACAGAATCAAAGTGATCAGATTTTTACATTACAAGAACTAGTAAAATCTTGGTTCACAGCTATGATTTCCTAACGAAGCACCAGTACCTATAAATGAATATAATTTCCTGCCTCAAGGCTCCCCAGTGTTTTAAGTACAGTGCCCATTTATCCATCAGCATTGACCAGATACTGTTGGATTATGATCTGCCCTTTGGAAGCAACATAAAGCAGGTCCATTTTTTTAAGGTTTAATGTAGCATGTAGTTTATTATAGTTTTTCTGGTCAAAGGAATTTTTCCATAAATATTCCAATATAACCCAATCAAAACACAATTTTGGTTTCTAGAGCAGACTTTTTTCCTGATCTACAATTGGTTGATTATATTATTAATCTAAATAAATATATGTGTTCAAACAGTGTTTTGATTAGGAGACTGACAGTCACTTAGTAGTACTGATCAGAGGTAACAAATTTAGCTTTAAGGTAAAATTCCAGAACAAATCCAAACCAAAATTATGTCAGCTTCTACCAATCCATGCCAAAGCCCAGTGTCCTGTTCAGTGGTGGCAGTAGAGGAATGAAAGTACCACAGCTGCCCAAAACGTGTGCAAGACAGCCAAGCAGCAAATGGCCAGAGTAACAGAGGAATGCACTGATTCAGCAGCCGCTTACAGCAAGGCTCATATGAAATCCCAACCACAAATTAAATTAATCTCCTTCCATCATCAGAAAACACCAAAGGAAGGCAGAGTGCAACGAGCCATGCTGAAACAAGAAAGTGTTATTTATATCTTCCAGACGCAGCACTGGTGAATTTGGCCCTTCACCTATAAATTACCCATTTTTGCTTTTAATAGGTATTTCAGGGCCAATGATTTGTAAGACAAAAAAGAGGGTTGAGACTCATGCAATCCTCAGTGCAGTTATGTGTTAACCAAAAGGTTGAGCCTTTGCCCTAAATTTTCTGGGCAAAATTATAACATTAATCAGAATGTAGTTCATCAAGTTGCATGGAAATATTTGAAGGCTGAAGTTAGTTCTCTGTTTTGTGGGTTTCAGTATCTCCAATAGCACAATATGATCCCAAGCAGTATTTCCATGCATTTGTCAAGATTTGAGGATTTCTGGAAAGAAATGTTTGCTTGGGGCCATTTTGTAGTTTATTATATCCCAGCATCTGAGGTGTTAACTTGTTTCATTGTTGGTCTGAGTGCGATTCTGGCAAACAATGGGGTTTTTAAATGATCAAATAAAAATAATAAAAAGCTTTCTTACATTATAAACCATTCTTAAGCATGCATTTTTGGCATTTTGTAAATGTAAAAATACCTGGATTTCAAAAAAAAGAAATAGTTTATAATTATACGGGTAAATTCATCTTAAAGAGCAGGTTCTCTGTCCAAGTTACAACTGTTAATAAACACAGAATTATAGTAAAGCTAATAAAAAATGTTAACCACAGAGGTATCAGCCCTCACCACCATCCAGCTGCACG
>VZRL01003198.1:0-15151 GCA_013397895.1 Origma solitaria
TTATGCCACCCCAGGACACTGTCCCACCCCTTGTCCCCTTTGGCAGGTCACAGCACCAGAACCACAGGCTGCCTCCCTCACTCTGCCCTCAGAGCAACCTGGTTTAAGGTTTCAGTTTTCTCAGGGGACAGGGCAAGTGACAGTGGGCTGTTCAGGGACAATTTGTTGCATTTCTGCTTTAGCAGCAGAATAATTGATGCTGTTAATGGATTGCTCATACAAGCTTGTTAATGGACCATATAATTAATTGTGTCTGCAAGGGAAGGAGGGTGGGGGCACGGGGATCATGGTGTAGTCCTTTGCATTTGGAAATAAACAAGATCTGTGGTGGCTCAGGACACTCCCTTGCTACAAGCATCAGCTTACAGTGTGAATGATAGGCTGTGTGTGTGGATGTGTTGGGAGGGAATATATCCTGCAGATCGGAGAGATGGGACCTTGGCCAGCAGTGACTGGAATAGGCAATTGTGAGAAGCAGCACAGTGGGATGCAGCGCATCTTCATGCCAGGAGTGGCCTCCCTGCTGGGGAGCAGAGACCCAAGGAACGTAGTGCTGGGGCAGGAGATGATCACAACCAAGGAAGCGGAAAGGTCTAGTCCTGGTAGTTATTCGATAAACCCCAGTATCCAAATCCAGTGAGGGGTATTTATTCTGTCTTGTGTATGACAGCAGGATTCTGCACCTGAGATGGGGCACGCCTGGATGTATGGACAGTCTGGGGAATGAGATGCTGGAAAACAGAGACAGGGAAAGGGACCTGGGGGTCCTGGCTGATGGAGAGTTGAACATGAGCCAGCAGGGCCCTGGCAGCCAGGAGGGCCAAGCGTGTCCTGGGGGCATCAGGCACAGCACCAGTCAGGCAAGGGAGGGGAGTGTCCTGCTCTGCTCTGCGGCAGCCTCACCTGAAGTGCTGGGGGCAGCTTTGGGTGCCATAATATAAGACATTAAGCTATTAGAGAGTGTCCAAAGGAGGGATACGATGATGGTGAAGGGCCTTGAGCAGAAGCCGAATGAAGAGTGGCTAAGGTCACTTGGCCTGTTCAGCCTGGAGGAGACTGAGGGGAGACCTCATTGCGGTTACAAGCTCCTCATGAGAGGAAGAGGAGGGGGAGACATTGATCTATTCTCTATGGCGCCCAGTGACAGAAGCTGCGTCACGGGAGGTTTAGGTTGGGTATTAGAAAAAGGTTCTTTGTTCAGGGGGTGGTTGGGCACGGGAACAGCTCCCCCGGGAAGTGGTCACAGCACCAAGCTTGACAGAGTTCAGGAAGTGTTTGGACAATGCTCTCAGGCACATGGTGGGATTCTTGGAGCTGCCCTGTGCAGGGCCAGGAGTTGGATCCCTGTAGGTGCCTTCCAGGTTAGGATATTCTACGATTCTAAATTTTAAGTAGCAGCTTGTACAAAGTAAGTTCTTCAAATATTAGGTCCAAATACACTTTTTATAGCATTGCAGCTTTTGACACTTGCCAGGAATTCACACACCATAAAAAGAGAAAAGCATATATGTGAAAACTAATAGTAATCTTCTTATGACACAGACAGTATCATCCCCTTGTACTAATACTTTACTATTCTGACATGACCACAAGCTAGGGCAAGTGCTTTCTGCTGTCTCACTGAACCCATCACAAAACCCTGAAGCCAATGGACGTGGAACAGTGAGCTGGACAACAGGCTGTGGCCAAAGTGATTCAGATACAGGCATAATGAAATGCAAAGATGAGACTACAGAATTTTAGCTTTAACCTAAACCACTAATCTGGTACAGTGTAACCTCACTGTCTAGAAGCAACCCCTTGGCTTATAAAAAGAGTCACTTCACTTGAACTTGCTTGTTTTTCCATTTTACTACAGATCAAGAGTACTGTTACTACTGGTTCTAACTTGCTCCTTGTGGAGCAAGTTACCTTTCACAGAAACCAGCCAGCCACCATTGAAACTTTATTCATCTTAGCAAAGCAAATTTTGCTCCTGAAATGCCTCTTGACTGATTTCATATATTCTTCTAAGAAATCCTGAAACCTGTTCCTCAGCATGCTTTATTACTGCTGCCTCCCTTCATGAAGACAAATTGCTAAAGATGATTCTGCATCTGGTTTGAGAGTCAGCACAATTAGAGGAAAGCCTTATTGGAAATAGCTATGGGTTGCTGGATTGACAGCTAACAGAAGTGCCCTGAGTTAAGACAACTGTCGTATGTACACCGTTTGCTGTCAACAGACTTTGCCTTCGAGAAAATTCCTCAAAATTCACTGCCCAATGCTCTATGACTTTACTATCACGCATATCTCCACAAACCCCCTTCTCTGAATTTCAACTCTGGAAAATTTTTGAATATGCACATCCACTAAAGAGAATCCTGTAAAAATATGTGTGTTGGATACAAGCAGACCTATTCTTCAGTAGCAAGTTTGGAGTACGGCGCTCAAAGGGCTACCAGGTACACTCTTCCAGTGAAAGGTCTTGGATATGAAAAGGTCTTTCTCTTTTGTAATATTCCACTCAACACTAACCCAATGTTTCCAGAAAAAAGATTGAAGTTGTAGGTCCTGATTCACAAGTGGCTTAAGGGTTTTATGTAGTCTGTGAAATTCTCCCATTTCCAGTCACATCCACTAAGAAATAAGCAGTATGCACTCAGAGCAGTAATTACAGCAGGGCAGCAGCTGACATCTTCCATGTTTATTGGCCAGAACATCAACATAGCTACTCACTTATACAAACTAACAGAAGTAAATTTTAATGCTGCTTCACAGCATCTGTAGTTGTCAAGCCATTAGCCAACAGTTCTAGAAAATCTGTTGATTTACCTGAGGTTTCACAAAGAAGACTGTAGAATTACACACAGTACATTTGGCATATACGTATCAAAATTCTTGTTGGAGAAATAAATTACAAACAATGGTACAAAACCACTCCAAGCCAACCTTTGTTCAACAAGAACATGTGTGTGAATTTTACAGTTTTATTTTTTGTATTGCTCTTACAGTAAGCAAACTATTTAGTTTATACAAAATAAACCTGTAGTTTTATATAGTTTAAAAAATCATCTTTGGCTAAACAAAGCTCTTTCTATTTTTATACATATATTTACATATATACAAGCATCAGATATTTTACATGACCACGTAAGAACCTGTACACATAGATACAATAGAGAGAGAACATTAACCAAGTTTCACACTTTACAAAACAGGAATCCAAGTTAGACTAAAACAGTCAAACCCTGCCCCCCATCACCTATACAGACATGAAAGTAAGTAAACACAGATAAGGAATAAACAACTTTGTAATAAAATACTGCCTGCTTTCTTGATGCAGAAAGGAAGCACTTAAGTGGAGAGAAGTGACTTCCCTCAGTGCCTTCAGTACTGTGCACATGTTGATCTCGAAGGATACAGTTAAAAGAATATTCTTAACATACTGAGTCTGACTTTTCCACAAACATGAACACTTCTCTGCAAACTGACTATTCTGAAAACAGTTTCAGTTAGATTTAAATCTCCAATAAACTAACAATTCTCACAAATGTTTGTTAAGAACAAGCATGGGTTGGTACACCAATCCCCCCTGAAATCACCAGGCACTGCCAGCGTAGCACGGAAGGTGAGATTTGATCATCAAAAGCAAACATTTCAGAAGCAAGCATGTAAGATGGAAGACTGCCAGAACTGACATCATCACCTACTCAAGTCATTCCTTGTAAGTTTCCAGAGCACTGCCTAAAACAAGGACAATGCACTGTTTGGCAGCACAGCAATCCATTCCACAGGCCACATGTACAATACTCCAAAGGGGTCAGTGACAACATCACTGACAAATTATCTGATGGTTTATTAGAAAGAGAAGTCTGTCCCATTAGTTGGAGAGGGAACAAAAAAACATGCTGACATTGAAGATATGGTCATTTTACTGAGAAAGGAGCCAATTCAATCCAAGCTGAAAGGCAATGCACTTAGGTGGGGCTATTAAATGAAGTCTAACTGAACTCAGCAGATGCTCTGACTGAATAAAGGCTACAGCAATTCCAGTCCTCCATAAAGAATAAAACCTCTAAAACAATGAATTCATTAAACAAAAACCCTTGCAACTTCCAGGAATGTTTCTCAGGGAGAAGGAAAAAATAACTTTTAGAAATTTTGGACAAAACAGCAGTATGTATGAAATATGTGTGTGTGTATAGATATATATATATACATACACACTTTAGGTATGTTCTAGTAAAACTGGAAACAGTTACAACAGATTCTTTAAAATAGAACATAATGAATTTCTAATGCACTAAACAATTTGCAAAGATAGATGCAATTGCTGTCAAAACATGCCAAGTTGACAAGCTTTTGAAAAATGCTTGTTTTTACAGAAAAGTTTTGCTTCTGGTTAGTAACTACAAAGTCACATTTTATGAAACTGGAAAGTCGGTTTCTAAAATAATTTTTAAAAGAAAATCAGTTCTCAATTTTTCGGTTTTTTAAAATCAGAATGTTTATTATGCTGAAGACCTAAATATTAAGTACCTTTTCCAGGTGTAATTTGGAACAGAGAAACATAATGGCCTTTGCAGAGTAGCATTCATGTAAAGTGACATTTATGCTACCCTGCACACTGACTGAACACACTGAAAACAGATTCTGTTAGAATTAAATCTCCAGTAAGCAAACAACTGCCACAAATGTTAAGAACAAGCTGCAAGGTCCACCAATTCCTGAGCAAAAGAATTCAATTACTAGATAAGCAACTTTTGGAATCATTGCTGTCATTGCCCTGTCTTATAGTAAAAGGCCTCACTTCTTAAAATATATTCCAAGGTCACTAAGATGACATACCTGTCATTTTCCAGGATTATCTACCAACTGGATTCCAAAGCACTCTTACTTTTTAAGATCATAGTTTGACACCAGCCCATGCAGAACTTCTGACAAGACAAGCAAGAGCCACCATTCCCACTCGACTGCTCACCCTTGTCTCAGCTCAAAGAACACGTTTAACTAACTGGAAATGTCACCCCCTTGAAATGATACTGCACCATTTGCTGTGTCAAAGCCCTCTCTGTGCTAGTCACTTTGTGAAGATCCCTCCGTGTTACTCTGTTAAAGAATTGCAGAGGAAACGCAGACAAAGTAACTAACTAACAGTGCATTGGATTTACCAAACTTGGTACTCTGACTTGGGTACCTCCCTGGAATCCCATCATACGAATGCAGTGGCTCTAGTCCATCCCTCCAGGTAACAGCTAAGCTCTGTAACCATGAAGTAACTTGGTGTAAGGTCTACTTGCACTTGGATTTCTTGAACAGCTTCATTAATTGCTTGAATCTTTCTGAAACCTAATGGAGAACAAAATAAAAAATAAAAACAGACTTATCATTAAGATCCCAGCTGTCCATATCTACCAAGACAGATTGATCTGACATCATCAAGTTTTTTTAAGACCACCATTATTCGCTTCCAAGAAATCTTAGTAGGAGAATTCTAGGAGCACCATTAACAGACTAACTAGATCTAGGAAGTCTTCCTATACCTTTGATATTTGAAATAGCTTCCAGGTAAATCAAAGAGAACTAGAGCCAACTACTGGCTCAACACAGGTTTTCCTACAAGAAGGAAGAAAAAAAAATGAAGGCTTAAAGGCCAATTTGCCTTGAATTTGTCAGCCATAACCCAGAGTAAGATGCAAATGTAAAGACAAAAGCTTATTTTGTACTCCACAAAAGCAGTGTTTATTGGTTATTTTCTACCTTCTTGTACAATTGTTGCTTCAGCTATTCTTGGCTCATCATGGAGTAATCTGCCTGCCAGGGATTTTACATAGCTGGTCTGTAGATTAGAGTAAAACATCTTTTTGCTGAACATGAGCAGCTACAGCTGATACAGAGACCTCATTCAGCTCTATGTTAGTATTTCTTATTGCTATATACATATTGCTAAAGCATATTGGTGATCCACCAAACTCACTGGCAAGAGAGGCATAAATGCACAGGTAACACTGTTTTTTTCAACCAGCCACCCCAACAGCTTCTAAACCCCACAAAGACCCTGCAACCATAAAACACAACATCCTAAAAGCCAAATCCCAATCATGCAGGATCTCCTAATGGTCAAACATGCTTCTCCCTTTCTAGATTTTCAGGATACAGATTAAGAGAGCAATTCAACTCAAGTATAAAGTTATATGAAAACCTCTGAGAATATTCTACATAAATTTGATATCTGTGTCTTTTGAAACGTTTTTATTAAAAAATGAAAGAAAAAAAGAAACATCTTCATTAAAAATGTCCTTTTTGCACAATCATGGTACCTTTTTTCAGTTCTAAATTCAATCCTTTTTTAATTTGTTACAGGTGTGCAAAGGTTTCAGGCCTCTCAAAATTGCCTTTCTTTATCTAAGTGCTGATCCAACAACAGAACAATCCTGTTGTCCCCGTCTTATGAGTGGAGCACTTTCAAAGTATCAATCAATCAGGTACTGATAAATCCCCATAATACCCCTATAATGTGTATTTTCTTTTTAAGAAGTAACAACTGGCAGAACCTAAGATTCTTTTCTTCAAGAATCCCCCCCAAATGAAATGAGCAAAAGAAAACTAGAGGTTTGCAGAAGATCTCTACAGATTTTTGTTCAATTGCAATTGTAAATATAGAAATGTTGCTGTTAGTAAATAGAAGAATGATATCACCTACCTGATTTGGGCTTTTGTTCAGCCTAGTGGCCAAGGAAACAAAGGTTTTGCTTGATGGTCCTTTTCTCTGACATTCCAGTAGAATTTCTCGGTCATCATTTCTACAGCAGAAATGCATTTTAAAAATACTAATACATAGAGTTGTGTATATGCACACAAGCAAAACAATACATACAGGCATATATAAAATTCTGAGTATTTCCAAACTACAGAACATGAGTTCAAGTGGCCGCAGCAAATTTTTGGAGGATCCTCTATTCTACCAGCACAGAGTAACAGAGTCAGTACAAACAAGTTGTAGTGGAGATTATGCTTCCGTATTAGGAAAGTGGGACAGTTACAACAGAGTTAGACCTAAACCAAAGTCAAGAGTTTTAAGCTTCTAAAGCAAACATTTAAACTTGAATTGAGAGGAACTCAAATTCAACAGGGGTCAGTAGTTCCAGGTGCACTTGCCTCAGTTTGCAGAGCTGAACAGCAGCTTTCACCTAAGGCCCACTGATGTTCAAAGATAAACCAGAGAGGTGTTTGACTTTGTGAAGTGGCTTAATGTAACAAACATACTCAGAGCACATCTACTGTTCACATGAGAATAAAAAAACCTCTTCTGAGTCTATTCTGAAGTGTGTCACCAATTTCCTGATTCTCTTATCAATGAATTTAGGCAAAATGTATATAGACAGTAATTTTATTTGGTTGAAACCTGTCACACTTCAATAAATGATTTTCTTTAATTTCAAAGAAAAATGTAATGACTAGTTATCTAAATACATTTTTTTTTTAAAGGTACAGTTCAAAGACAAACAAAAACTGTGAAACTGAAAACCTGGTCACATTCATAAGGAAAAGTGTAAGTCTTCTCCTGCCTTGGTTTGCACATTAAAAAATCACATTAGCTTTTGCTGCCTTTTTTCTGCAAAGGAGCTGATCTTCTTTTAAAATACTACCTAGAAACTTACTTTATATCTCAACTATAGTTTAGAAAAGCCTGTTCTGAAAATTTTAGAACATCCTTTATAAAGTGTTGATTGCACCAAGTTGTAGCAGGACCAGGAAAACCTGCCAACCATAGTTTCTTAAAAATAAGAATACATCACAATGATTCTGCACGTATTTTTGACACATGCACCCATCTCATTTGTCACCCACATCCTGCAAACTGGAATACATGAGCTGAATGGTTGACAGGTACATTTCCACAGATTGAACAGCGCAGACCTGAAAACAAAAAACTGTTTGCTCTCATGCCTTCCCTCAGTGGGGGCAAATCTTAAGCTGTTCTCCTTCACCAGTCACCAATGCTTTGTAGGAACATCATGGACCCTCATCCCCGACCAAGCCTGGCTGGAATTTTTGGACAGAAAAACCACAAAGGGCAAGGGGAATAAAAAGGACAGACAGTGCATTATGGTAGGTCTTATTACCTCAGCACATAAGCTTTCGAAACAAAAGCCAAGAGGACTCTTGCTTTGGGAGATCTGGATAAGCGATGGACATCAATCTCCCAGAGCAATCCTGCATTTTGATAAAAGGAGGCTCCCACTCCACTCTTTAGAGAAGGGTGTAGAGCTACCAAATAACTTCAGTCATCAGCTAAATACCCTTTTCTTCCCTCTTTTCAGTGTGTCACATAGTTAAAAAAAAACCCTAAAACAATCACACAGATTATATCAGAAATTACCTTGTCCAGGAAACTACTACTTCTCCCTTCTTTTTAATGATGTTTTTGGCATAGAGGCTAGGTGATGACGGGGATGAAGCCAAGGGAGAAGAGTCTTTGTTCTGCTGTAGCTCATTCTTCTTATTGGAAGATTGTTTGTGTGATGAATTTGTAACTTCAGACGTGATACTACTTTCATCACTCCCCTCACCTGCTGATTCAGTTTCTTTTCGTTGCTTTTTTGAATTGGAATTCTCTTCAACAGTCTCCTTTTTCCTCTTTTTACTAGTTGTATCATCTATACTTATCTGGCACCCTCCATCAGTCTTAGAATTGGGTTTTGTTCCAAGATTACATTTACCTGCTACAGTCTCATTAGAAAGCTCTTCTGTTAAGTCTACAGATTCACCAAAGCACTCTTCTAGTTCTCCCTTTTTATCACTGACTTCTGAGTTTCCTGTAGAAGTTTCCTGAGTTCTGTTATCTCGTCTGGATTCCACTGCATGACATGAAGGTCCATTAACAATACTATCTGTTATGTATGACTTCATACTGCATCCAGCAGGAAAAGATCTAACATGCATTTCTTTTGTGTTTTCAGATACTTGCAACTTGTGTGCCTCAGACTGCTCGGAACCTTTATCTGGGCTTTCAGTGTCACAGCTTTCTTTATCTCGAGATTTTCTACGTGTTCCAAGCAACCCAGTAGTTTCTTCCTTTCCAGCACTACTGTGTGACTCCTTCAGAGGCTGAGCTAAGGCGGGATTGTGTTCTTGTTCAGCACTGATAAGAGGCAAGGGATCCATCTTAACCAGATCTGGTTTGACGGTTTCTTTCACACTGGCACTCTGGCTGTCCTTTTCTTTTCCCCCAGTTCTCATTTCTCCTTTTCCAGTCTTGGCTGAGGATGCCTGCGCCTCCTTCACTGGCGCCATCTGATCAGATGCTGGTGAGACAGATGGCACTGCACGCCTAATCTTCACAATAAAATGATCATTGGATTTCTCCATGATGACTGCTTGCATCGGTAGGCTGGGGCGACACTGAAAACCGGGAGCTACAGGCCGACTTGTCCACGATGATGAACAACTTGATTTACTGCTTGAGTTATCAGATTCTAAGGCCAAATGAATGTCTTGTTCAGTGGCATCCTCCTCTCCAAGAAGTGCATCTTCACTGTAATGTGCACTAACAACACCCTCGGGAGCTGAGCTAGAATTATTCTGAGGTTTTAGGAAGCTGAGGTGAGCATCTGATTTCAAAGGTGATGGAATAGTTAAGGAAACAGCCAAATCTTCAAGGAGGATAGAAGAAACGCATGATTTATTCTTCTGTAAATTGCATTCCTCTTCTTTGCACAAAGCTGAATTTGTAGAAACCTCAAACATACAGCTCTCATCCAGCACATCTGGATCAACAGGCATCTGAGGCCTTGATGCTAACGAGGGAGCTCTTACAGGTGAAACAATAGTCCAGCTAATATCCTCATCCAGTTTACAATCCACACAGGCCTCCTTTGGAGCAACGTCTTGCTCCAATTCAGCAGCATTATCCCTGCATTTATGACTGTCTAAAAACTGTTTCTCTGGAGTCCTGAACTCACACTCATTTCTGTTGATACTGCCACCATTTTTTTCCAAGAGATCCGAACCTTGCAATAAGCTTTTGAAAATTTCACCCATCTGAGCATCACTTACAAGATTAAATGTAAGACTGGATGCTTGTTGTTCTGTGAGAAGTTCATAACTAAGATCTGACTTGTTAGCATCTCTAGACAGCTGGAGTCCTTCCTTTTCATGTTTTACACCCTTTAGCGGAGTAAGAGTGCTTTGTAAATTATTCTCTTTAGAGAGGTGAACTTTTGTATGGGAATTTGTTGTGTTATCAATGGAATTAAGACATTTTGTAAAGGCAGTTTTTGGTGTACGTGTCTTATTTTTCTCATTTTGACACTTGGGTTGTTGATAATTCACAATTTGCTTTGAAATATATTCTTCAGGCTTTTGAGAACCATCTTTCAGGGACTTTTTTCTAGATCTCTGAACATCATTTTTATGACTGATCTTGTGGTTTTGCTTTCCGGCCCTTTCGAACTTCCCTTCCCCACCCTCATTCCTCACATCACATAGCTTTATTATAATTCTCCTTATCTTTTCAAATAAGTAATCAAGCTGTTCATCTACATATTTCCACAATTGTTTCTTCATGTCTGACACTTGCTGTTCAAAAAGACGGTCCACTATTGCATTCTTTTTAACTTGTTTAAGTTTTGACTCTATGATATCACATATGTTCAGTTTTAATGTATCATCTAATGCACACATCTTGGAAAAATTCAAGTATCTTATTAATGCTGTAAAATTTATGATCCCAGATTCTATAATTCTGTGAAAATGCTGCACTGGGAAGTGTACTTGGAACTTCATATAACTTTTCCTCATCTGTTTTCGTATAGCTCTGAGCATCTGCATGATTTCTTGTATATTTGAAGGTTCAACAATAACATGAACTATTTTTTCAAGACAAGCAATGCTCACAGTTTTGGTTTTCTTCATATTCTTTGAAGATCTGAAAGTCTCATTTTTATGCCTCTCTCTGTCCTTTTGTGTGCTTACTTGCACAGTAACAAATTTTCCATTGTCTTCATTGCAGTGCACAGTTTTGCTATTTTGATTCTGTGGACTATTGGTTAAATTGCGTGTCTCAGGTGAAGCTTTCGGTCTTGACTTTTTTGTATTTTCAGAGCCTCTCTCTGGTTTAGATTTTTCTTCATCTTCATCGCTGCTTACAATTTCACCTTCTTCTATTTCATCTGAAGAGATACTTAGCCGAGACTCCATCTCTAAGTGTTCATCAGACATGCTAACTGGCTTTTGATTTTCTTTGTTTACCTCCTTTGACAAGTTCTTTGAGGGACAGATGACAACCGTACTTTCAGGAATTAAATCTATGAAAAGAAAACAGTTTGCTAATCACCATAAAGAATGCAATTATAAACAGACATTTTCAGAAAAAACTGCAAGATTCTCTTCAGTAAACTGACTATTCAGAACTGTTTGTTTGAACTCAGGAAGCCTGAGCTATAAGAAGTTTGGGTCGTTTACTTCAGCAGCTGCTAGTTTAAGGGATTTTTTGAGCTTTGAAGGGCAAATAGAGCTTTATTTTGAGCAAATTTTGAGCTTTAAGAGGTCTCAACATTTCACCAAACACGTGAACTATCTCACAAACACATCCATTGAAAAGAGAAAAATATAGCAGTTTTCATCAGTTTTTGATTTCCTTCCATTTACTTTGACAAGTTTTCTGATTAGCTAAATTGTAACTGTCACATCATTATGGACTAACACATACAGTAGGTGGCTTTTGTTTTAACAGTTTCGAAATTAAAACAAGTACAGAACAAATGACCTATTAATATTTTAATAATCCTGTAAGGAGTTATGCTCTGAAACATAAAAAACCCAGATTTCAATGTCACTCTACCATTTCTTTTCTAGTAAGAAATCTAAACTTCCAAGAATTTTTGTTTAATTGCAGCAGGACATTACAAGGAAGATTTAAATCCACAAATACTCAAAAGAATATGATCCTACATAACTTTTGCTTCCAGAGCTTCAGAGAAAAACCTAAAGAGATCTATGCAAAGCAAGCCACAATTAAGAAATGCATATGTATTTTTTTGGTAAGTTAATACAAAACTTTTATTTCAACCAGTCTACTGTCAGTAGTGATCAACCCCAATTTTTAGAGTACTAATATCTAAATGGCTACCATCTTGGTTGTAACAATAAATGCTTCCACTACCAACCAAAACGACCACTGAGACATACACAGCTTAAGAAGAAACAATTTGTATTTTTAAGAAAGTAGTTAAAAGAAGGAATTTGTGCTTTCCATGAGCAGATCTTCTAAGCTTTATGTAGAAAAGAAACTAGAATATGCAAATACCTTTGTTGTAAGTCTTCACAAGGCCTTTACAGGGACTTTCCATCTTCAGTGCTTTAGCCAAAGGACGGACCGGACTGTTTAGTGGGCTGATTGCCTTTGGAATATACCTCAAGTGATTGAGATCAATGCTCAGTATTGAGCTGTCATCATCAACAGAAACTGGGTTAGTTTCTCTCTCTGTAGTTATAGGACACATCTTGCCACTGAGAGAAGACGCTGTTGCAGAACTGCTATTATCAGTTAGGTCTGGCTCCAGATCACAAGTATTCTGGTCAACAAGTGGTTCATCCTTATCACTTATCATAGTTCTGTCCAGTGAATGAGACGTACTCATATTAATTTCGCAGATACTCTTTTCCTCAATGGGACAGTCAATATTTTCTGCAGCCAAGTGATCATCATCCTTCACTACTTCCATTAAAGAGTCTGGTTTTGTTTCACTGATACCATTTGCAGTATCAGAGGACTCCAGGTCATCAGAACTTCTGGCTTCCGAATCATCTAAGACAACATTTTGAGAGCCACACTGATCTGTAGAGCTTTCTAAGTCAGCAGCCAGCCATATTTTATCTTCCTCTTTCTTCTCTGCTGCTGACTCCTGAAGGCCTCCCATACTTGCCCTCACAGGTTCGGGCTGTGCCACTTCTGCTGCTAGTACATTATTATCCTGCATCTCACCCTCTGTCACAGGCAACCCTCCACACTCTGCCACACTGCCCGTCACCTCCAGGGGCAAAGATTCAGAGTGGTTCAGACCCATCACTGCTGCTGTTTTTACTGAGGCTTCCAATTCAACCTGATCAAAAGCCTCTGCTGCTTCTGATGGTGTTTCAGCCTCCATATCATCAGGAACCAGCACCTTGGCTGCTTCTGGCAAGGCTTGGGGCAGTACCTGACCCACTTTTGCTTCTGTTAAGGTTTGTGAGCTCGGTTCATCAGCTGTGACTGCTGGCAACGCTTCAGACTGTGCTGGATCTGCTGCTGCTACTTTCAAGGCTTCATTTTCAGAACTGACAGAAACAGGCACTGCTGGTTCCACGCTGCTCTGAGCCACAGTGTCCAGAACTTGTAGTGCTGAATGAGTTTGCTCTGTGGGACAACAGCCTACAGGGGGAGCAGAATCTAAGAGTTCTGCTTGCAGTGTGAGCTCTGTACCTCCCTGGTCAGTAGCCTTTTGGGAAGGTGCTCTAAGTCCATCTGTTGCAGAGAGACACTGTTTCTTATTAGGAGAAAGAGTTAAATTTAGCTTTTCCATAAAGCTAAGTTTTAAGTCTTTGCTTTTTGGCCCAGCGAGACTACCTTTAGTTTTACGAACTTTACTGTCTTTTGAACTATCTGCTAATCTGGATGTTTCCTCCATTTTACAGGATTTATTTCTCTCACTTTTTGTAAGATCAGTACCTTTCTTGGAGTCTTTTACAGATTGGTGAGAAAATTCTTTTGCAACTTTTTTTTCATTTCTAAAATGTCTGTTTTCATCCTGATCCTCTCTTTCCCTTTTCCTTTTTTCTTCAGTTCTGTGTCTTTCCGATTTGGAATGTGCTGTTTCCCATTCATGTCTACTACTACTTTCCTTCAAGCGTGCATATTTATGCTCTCTGCTGTTGGAATTAGAAGGTGAAGTCCTTCCTTCTCGAGAGGTATGATCATCTGTTCCCCTCTCTCTCTTGCAGTCAATGTGTTTCACTTTTCTAGACTCTTCCACACGACATTTACGTGATTCATGAAGACTCTTTGAATGCTCATTCTTTGAGTGTGGACTGCTGCCCCTACCAGGCCTCCTTGGTTGCTCTTGCAACTTTTCATTTGGTTTATTTTTTTGGCCAGAATGTTTTTCACCTTTATCATGTGTTTTAATGTCTTTTTTTAATACATTTTGTAATCTTTCATCAGCACGCAATTCACTTCTTGTTTGAAATCTGTCTTTACCAGCTGTCTGTTTCTCCCAGTAAGAAACAGTTCTTTCTACTCTTCCTTCTACACTTGGACTGCATTTGAGTTTCATGCTCTGACTTTTTTGCTGCAACTCATTTTTACTAGCCTTCTCTGAAAGAGTTTTCAGCTTCTGTTGAGGATCTGAATTCCCCTCTTGACTGTCACCATCATTTCCAGTGCTCTGATGTACTTCCCTTTTGTATTTGTTGATATTTCCCCTACTGTACTGTTCATTACTTTTAGTTTCTTTTCTTTCCTTTCTGTTATCCTTGCTGGAAGTATGGTCATAGCTCAGTGCACACGTGTGAGTACCATCACTGCAGAGCTCTTCAGGAGGGTACCTCAGCACAAATGGAGTGTTCCTTTTTTCAGGGCCAGACTTCCCACTGTCCGTGCTATGAGATGAGAAACCGTGGCATGCATTTTTTGAACAGTCATTTTTCATTCTATGTTCCATCTTCATATTGTCACCCAAATCAGGGGGTCTGAATTTGGAATCTTTTGTTTTAGTTGAGCCTGGAAGGTATGTTCTGGTGAAAATACTTCGATGGTTGGGAAATTCTGATAGCCTGTTTATAAAAAGAAAAAAGTTATGTCATTTAAAATTTTTTTTAAACATAATTAAAACTGAACTGCAATGAATCCATGTATCCATAAAAATCGTTAACATTTTTTTTTCAGTTTCAAGCTGAAAAAAAGAACAATATAAAAAGATGTTGGATAATTTCCATTAGCACAGAACAAATGAATATAATTTATATACGTATTTTCCACAGAAATTAATCTAAAGAAAAATCCAGATTTATGAAAAAATACGGTATTGAGCCCAGTTAACAATATCAGTAATTCAAATTAGTATTTCATTGTCCAGCAATAAAAAGAGCTTTCCACCAGGAAAAAAAAAAGTTGTTTTTTACAACATTA
>VZRL01003198.1:23175-194709 GCA_013397895.1 Origma solitaria
GCCCCCTCCGCCGTGGCCCCACCCCCTCCCCCATTCCCGACCACGGGCCCCATCCCGGCCCGGCCCCGAGCGCGGGAAATCGCGCGTTGCTCCCGGGCGGCACGAGCCCGGAGCCTCTCGCCTGGCCCGGCCCGGAGCTCACGGCACTCGCTGGTCACGCAGGCTTGGTGCCGCGGCCGCTGGAGGCTGCCCGCGGCAGCGCCGCACGACACACACGCGCTCACCTGCTGCCGTTCCCCGCTGCTGCGGCCGTGCTCCCGGGAAGCCCGAGGTTTAATCCCAGCGGCTGCTGCTGTCGGCGATCCCGCTGCCAAACCCCTGCAGGGACATCGTTACCGCCCGACAGCCGCGCTCGGCCTCCGCGAGCGGCTGCCGCCGGGGGCGTAACGCTCCAGCCGCCCGAGCCGGGGCCACCCGCTGCTGCGTCCGTCACCGCCCGCCCTCGGCCGCCTCCCTGACCCAGATTTAAAGGGCTCGCGAGTACGAGAGTCCTGCGGCGGCAGCGGAAGATGGCTCTCCGGGAAGCAGGGAGCAGTGCAGGCCGAGGGTGCGGCAAAAGCAGCCCCACACGCGCGCTCCTCCAACGCCCTGAGCCAGCGGGAGCGCCTCGCTCCGCTCCCGGGCGGCGCTCGTGGCAGGAGAGGGGCCCCGTGGTGCACGCCGGGAGCTGTAGTCCGGGGCTGGGGGCGGGGCGGCGGCCGCGCTTCCCGTGACGGCGGCATAGCGGAAGTTGCTGGTGCCGCGCCGGGTCCGCCGGCGCACGTGCTGCGCGCCCCGCGCCCCTCCCGGCGCTCTGCCCCCGCCGCGGGAGCAGCAGCAGGGACAGGAGGATGGCGGCGGACCTGCGGTTCCGTCTGGCGGAGCCTCTGCAGCTGGTGGCGCGCAGGAACGAGAAGAGTAGCGCGGAGCTGAGCAGATTCCTGGCGAAGCAGGTGAGAGCTGGGGGCTGCCGTCCTCTCTCCGTCCGGGCGGGTCTCGCCGGGCCCGCTGTGGAACGAAGGGAGCGCACCGCGGTGGCTCCCCCTCTCCCCGTGCCGCCATATCCTCCCGGCAGCTCTGTGTGTGCCCGACCCCCCTGGCCCGTCCCTGGCCCTGGAGCGGCCGGCGGGAGCTAATCCCCGCTCCCTCCCTCTTTTTCTCTCAGTCTCTCTCCCCCTGGTGCTATTTCTTGCCCTCCCCGCCCGTTTCAGGGATGCGCGGGTGAAGCCCCTGAGGAAGGCCTTCTCCTGTATCCTGGTACCTTTCCTATTACCCTTCCTATTGCGCTTCGCCCCGCAGTTAAAATCTTCAATATCTTCCATGTGCCCTAAAATGACTCTGGAAGCGTGACGGCGAGAAGTGGCATTTCTTTATCAAGCACTGAGACAGTAACTAGTCCCTACTGTGATGCTTTTTGCATATCTTCTTTAATTACCTTGAAACAGCGTGTGGGATAAAAAGAACCATGAATTTTCTAGGCTTTGCTTTGAGGGTTTTTTTAAAATCACGGTCTCACAGGTTGTAGTGATGCTGGAAACAGGGTTCTGTAGTCACTTTCGTGCTTTGGCTGCCTTAACTCTGAAAAGCACACCTGCTTTCTGGGAGAGTTGAGGCCAATCTCATTTCTTTCTCTGAAATGCTTGAAGACATGTAACAACAGGATATCAGCACATCAGATGTTGTTTTATTAATACTTTTCACGATAGAGCTTTTGAAGCCCCTAAGATACACACACATTTTTGGGTCTCAGAGTCTCTATTTCTCTTTGAGTGTCTAGGAAATGTCCCAGTTGTTTGAAGATGAAAAGTCTAAAGTATCATATTTTTTCAGAATATTGGCTTTCAGTCTGAATTGCTGTCTCAGTTATGGTTGGGGAAGGCTTTCATACTGGTACTCAAGGTTCTTTGTTGCTAGACAGATGGCTCTTTCTTCTGTCGCTGCAAATCACAGGATGAAAGTAAAATTGACATGAATATATATTCCTGACTTGAAGCTAATTGGTGGGAAGCAGTGATGAAGAGTTGCTTTTCAAGAGAGAGTAACTGCTGAGAAACAGAGACAGGGATGATGTGAATACATGTTGTAGCAGACAGATGGAGCAGTGAACCAGAAGTGAGTCACAGAGATCTGAGACTGGGAAAGAGACTGTGCCCTTTCCCTTTTGGTGACTTTAGGAGATATGCTTCAGGTGTAAAAGTCTTGCTAGGTGGAAATTATTGAAGAGTGATTATATAGAGGGGGTCTGGAGCACGACATTACTTAACAATGACACATCCTTTTGAAAACCGAATTGCTGTTTCCAGGCTGGAAAGCTACAGTTCTAGGGTTGTTTAAAGCTTATCTTGCCAGTAAACAAACTCCAGCTCTAAACGTCATACCTGATTTCCTACAAGTTGCTTTGTATGCAACCTAGGAAGCAGGGACTCTGGAAATCTAGAGCTCTCTTTGCTCTACAGCTTCGTTACGTCTTTCTGGCAACTTATTTCTTCAGGATTCCATAAGAGAATGAAACTTACCCACAACTGCTAAGTAAGGAGCAGTCTTTTGAGGTTCATAGTATGGTGCTGTTCATGTGGTGATGGAAGGTTTTGTTCCTTGTGCTTGGGTGCGTAATATAATTAGAGCCCTTTCTGTAAAGTATTTTTATTTACCATGAACTCTGCAAATATACAACAAATTTCTGTGCTCTTGATGAGGAAGATGGGATGAAAAGCTCTCTGAACCAGTCTTTGTTTCCCATCTTTACATTTTTTGAGTAACTTAAGCAAACTGTAGAAGCAATAGGTCTTCACAAACTGCTGGAATGTGCTTTTGGCTCTTTTCTGTGTTTTCTGCGTAGAATTCCAAATGTGAGTTTTGTGCAAATGTATGTATTTTGGTTTCCTGTGAGCATGTAATTTCAGTAGAGAAGTTAATTACTGTGATGGTTAAAACACTACTAGGAATGGCACATTAATGCAAATTATTTGCATCTACCACTGTGCTTATAGAAAGATATGTATCAAAAAAGCTGACCCCTTTGGGTATTTCTTCTACTTAGTCTGTGGAACTGTCCTGAATGGACTGGAGATCTTGAGCACATCATTCTCGATTTTCTTTTTTAATTTGTTGGTGGTTTATCTTGGCATCCTTCATTCTGCATTTAGTTTTTCTATGTAGGAGTGAAAGTTGTTTTAATAATAATTCCAAGCTCTTATTTAGAGTCCTTCAGTCTTAGTATTTAATGCTGATAAATGCCTTTATTCCTTTATATTAGTAAATGTATGAAAAAGGAGGTGACCCAGTGGTCTCAAATTCACAGAGCTACCCATTGTCTGTCAGAAAAATGTCCTCATGCCCTGGCAACTAAGGCAGAGGCTTTTTCATACTAAAATACTATGTCAACATTTTATTCGAAAGACTTGTTAGGCTTTACATCATGTAGCATTAGAAATATGGGAAGGTACGTTGCACTTTGGCTTCTGTCTTGGGCTGGCTGTATTGACAAGTCTTTCTGCTAGTTTTTGAAGAGCTGTTTTTTTTGGGACACAGTATGTTAATGTTGCAAAGTCAATGAGAAGTTTCTTGCTTGTGTCCTCACTTGTGAGGGAGAGATCTGTCCAACTCTGTCAAAGATGTGTTGGAGGAACTTTAGGAAGTTCCGGCTTGTACTCCCTGTGAGACTGTGTGTCACCCCTGATTTTTTTTTTTCCCCTGAACTGTGAGGGTTATAGGAAGAGTTCTGGCCCGTGTTTTGGTTTATCTTGCTGAACTGAACAGCTGCCAAAAGGAGTGTGGTACTGCTCTGTTTTCTTTTAGCCTCTTCCCAAGGGCAAGCCACACCTTTGTGGTGCTTCTGTAATGATGAACCCATTAAGTGTGCTGATTTGGAAAATCCATTCAACCTTCCCACCCAGTTTAAGACTTCGTGAGAAGGATTAAGTTGGATCATCTTACTGAATTGATTGCTGTACAGTCATACAGTGGTCAAGCTGTTGTGCGAGGGAACAGAGACAAGAACATGAGTTCCTGTGTTGGAGGGGAAGAAAGGTTTCCTCTGTGTGGCCCTTATGCCCTCCAACTCTTTAGAAGTGTCCCAGCGTTAAATCTGTGTCTGGTGTAACCTGGGAGTCATGAGCAGAAATGTGGCTTTGGTGTGGGACCAGATTGCGCGTTGCTGTGATCCTTTCTTTTATGAATTTAGAGTTTGTATTAAGCTGGGTATTGTTAAAGATTTCTGTACCTTGTGTGCACTGAGCAAATGTACTGTGCAAGTTGGGAAGGAGATGTGTAATGTGCTGCTAGAGCTGCAGCTGGGATTGTGTCTGACTCCAGGTCTCAATCCCAGCTGTGTGTGTGCTTTATGTGTCTCATTAATAATAGCCAATGTGTGTATGTGTTCTGTGTTTAGAGGCACAGTCTTTTGTGATGCTTTCTTAAAGCAGGTGTTTGGGACCACATGTGCAGATTTTACTATCCCAGACTTGAACACTTTCAGACCATCTGTCTATTGCTATTGGTTGAGAAAGCTGGTATTTCATAAAGCCATGTTTAGTTTAAAAAAACCACTCCTACAGTATTCTTTTCCATAAAATTTTTAATTTAGGCTCTGAAATCACACAGTCAGTCTCTTTGTTGAATGAGAATGTCGCCATGGTGATTTTTGGACAGTTTTATATGTCCTAAGGGTACTGCACACAATGATTAAAAAACTGCTTCCTCTCACAAAATTGCTAATGGCATGAATGTGTTATACAGTAGACATGTAAATACAGAATTTTACTGAGTCAGTCACATTATTTACTATTTTATTGTTAACTGGCTTTGTTTCATATTGAAAGCTCTGGTTAATAAATTAAGCACCCTGCTGTGCTTTATTTGGGTAGCCAGAGACAACTGATTTGAAAACTGGAGGTACTTTTTATTTTTTCCACTGGAGTTTATTTCTGTTTCTTTTGAGTCATTCTGCCTTTGACCAGCTTATCAGTCATTTTGCCACTCAAAATCTGATTCCCCATAATAAACAGGGCCTTGCTCCATTTTAAAAATTATTTTTGATGCTGCTGTGATAGATGAGAAGCAGATAAACTTACATTTTGTAAAAGCAAACATGAGCCCTGTAAGAAACTGCTTGCAATGAATGTGATGGGTTTGATATTTGTATATCATGGGTTTGATATTTGTGTATACTGCAGTTTCCCTGGCTTCTTGATGCTGTATGGGGATGAATGTCTTTTCAAATTCAGGAGACCGAGGAGCTTGAACAGGTTTCCTTGTGTTCTAGAAGGGTGTCCACAGGAGTATAACGTTAGGAGGTCATCCTTTCAAAGGACTTCTTCACTCTTGTAGCAATGAAACCATCCCATCTGTGAGACCAGGAGCAGGTTTTACTCGAGTAACAAAAGTCTAGGAGAAGCAGAAATTGGCTGCATGTGGTGCTAAAACAAAAGACTACCTTATTACAGAATTACAGAATATTTCTGTCTTGAATAGGGTAAGGGTTCACTCAATAAGAAAGGGGAATGTGGAATGTCAGAGTTAAGAGCAAAAGTGCTACAGTGCAAATTCATAATCCTGATTTTCAAAATTACTTATACTGCTTTATATCTTATACTGCATATGCTGTTAAACATCATGGAAGTGGAGAGATGCTTGGGTAATAACGTGAGCTCAAAGCCCAGAGAAATTTAAGGGTAAGACACAAGAAATGGGATGTTCTTCAGTAACAAAGCTAGGAAGGTTGCAGGAACTAGGCAGGGAAGATGTGAGGGTAAGGTATGTTGATTTTTTGGGTTATTTTCCTTTCTTTTTCTTTCTAGTGTATGTTTTCCTTGTATTTTAAAGCACTAAATGACCATTTTTGTACAACAGTATGGAAAAATAAAGAATCTCAACTTCAAAACTGCAGATACAAGCTGCTTCTTGTTAAGAGCATTGCTCACTGTAATTCCTGTCAGAACTGTGGAAATAAGGCTGTGATCATGACTGAACGAATGCTTGTTTTTTCAAAGAGATAGTGAACATGAAGCAACATAAGAACTCAAATTCTTAAATGTTTTGTGGCTCTCATGAGACCAGCTGTTAAGATAAATGGAAATTCTAGGAAGAAAGATGTATTAGTTGTTATAACATTTTCCCAATCTTTTTCTTAAAAAAAAAAATAAAAATTACAAATTGTTTGCTTTATCTTTCAGTTGTAAAGTATAGTGTAGGATTTTGGGACTACTTTCTAATTCCTATTTAGTGTATCATTCTGCATCATTCTCATTCTATATTGTAATTTTTTTTTTTTAAATTCCAAGAACTGTGTCAGTTGAGTACTTGCTTTGGGATTTTGGAATCCCATCTGGTTTTGAACTATTTGTTAGTGTAAAATTCACTCTGACTCCTGTGTGAATAGTTCTGAAGTTAAAAGTCAAAATCATTTTCCATTCAACCTGTTCTGACTTCACATTCCTTTAGGTTTGGACTCAGCAGGATCGACAGTGCATCCTCAACACTTTAGCGCAGTTATTGCTGGATAAAGAATGTACTCTATTGATCGGCCGTCAGCTTCGGCCCATCCTGCTGGATTTGTTGGAAAGAAATGCAGAGGCTATTAAAGCTGGTGGCCAAATCAACCATGATCGGCACGAAAGGCTGTGTGTAGCAATGAGCAAGCTGGTTGCTGACCACCCTGATGTTTTGCCGTGAGTAATGAGATGTCCGTGTTGTACCTTAGGAAGTGTTACAACCTGCCCCTGGAGGCAAGAGTAACTCAGGTTCTTGTTAATGGATCCCTTGGGGTGGATTAGAGAGGACACTGACTGACTGGTTCTTTTCTAGACATATATAAATATATATATATGGTTTATTTTAGAACAATTTGGTTGCAATGGAAAGGAGATATGGAGATAGGTAGCCATTTTGAGGTTATTAACTCTAGAAATACATCAATGTATATACAATGGTTGAAGTCTTGATCCATTGGGAGGTGGGGGAAGGCCGCGGAACAAAAAATTCCATGGGTTAATAAATGCTCAGCTTCAGATAGGAATACCCAGGTACCTCCCCTGGGGGTGGGAGGTTTACACTGTGTTGCAATGCTGTGGATCATGCCCAGTTCTCTGTTGGAAGTTCCTAAAACGTGAAAAAAGCACCTGGGGGTGCTGCGGGGGTCTTTGATTTATGACTCCTCCTAAGATATGACAGGTACCTGTAACATAGTTGAGCCAGTTATGCCCCCTGAGAAGGGGTGAAAACCTTCAGTGTGGATGTCCTGGTACTTACCCCGAGGGAAATTTTCACAGCTGAGCCAGTTGTGTAAGTGAGGACATTGTCACGAGAAAAAGCATTATCCCACCTTGCAGGGTTTGCTTATCAGCCTCTTCCAGGTGTGGCCCAAACCCCAGCTTGTAGCCCCTGGGGGTGGGTGCTCACCCCCTCTGCCCCTGGGCTGTGACCCTGCACATCATCAGCAAAGCACTGCTTTTGCAAATGGCCAGTTGTTGGAGTCATTAATCATTAACATTGCAGTTAACATTTCATACAGGCACTATGTGCTTGTTAGTGTTCAATGGTGAAGAGAGGTGGTGTCAGGATTTGAATGGTCTCCCACAGTAACAAATATGTTTTGAAGGAAAAAAATTATTTAGTAAATACAAGTCTCAAACACAATGTAAACTTTTAAAAATTTAACACCTAATTAAATTACGTTGTAAGATGCAATGTGACTTTCATCTATGATATACAGAAAAGCAAAACAGCCACCACGAAAATAATTCACAACCAAAATCTATGCATTTAAGATTAGATCTCTAGGCCAGTAGAATATAAAGTTACATAAGTAGGAATCAGTATTACTTTTTAGTAAACAAGAGCAATCAAAGAGTTTTCACCAAAGACCATACTGTTTCCCCTTGATAATTAAGTAATGATTTCTAATAAGGGAAAGAATCTGTTGTCAGCTGGTTGCTGAAGTTGTTGTCTTTCCCACATGTGGGTGAAGTTAATTATAGGCCTTAGTTCTTAGTACCTTCAATTACTGTCTTGGGACCTGTACCCTGACATTTTTATTAGTGTGGTTTTCCTTCTTCTGACTTACATGTCTGTGTTCCATCTCTTTCTTTCTCTCTCTTCTAAAGATTTGCTTTAAGATACTTTAAGACTACATCACCAGTTTTCCAGAGGCTTTTCCTGGAGAGCTCAGATGCAAACACAGTCCGATATGGGCGCAGGCGAATGAAGTTGCGGGACCTCATGGAAGCAGCCTACAGATTTTTACAAAAGGAGCAATCAGTTTTCCGGGAACTGTGGGACTGGAGTGTGTGCATTCCACTCCTAAGGAGTCATGACACTTTAGTCCGTTGGTAAGTGTAAACCTCCAAATCTTCTTCATTGAATAGATGTCTCTGTATCTAGAATTGTGATTTACAATGTTCACATGCAATGAAAAGCATCATCAAATAATACCAGAAATCCATACCAATGGTATTTGTACTTGAACTTCTTAACTGATCTTTTGAAAGCTGTAGTGATCTATCACAAAGTGAATTTTAGGCTAGCTCTTAGTAGTGCTTAAAGCTATGATCTAGAGAATCTTTCCAAATAACTTCAGTTAGCCCAGGTTGGTCCTTTTTTGTATTGTTTGTATATAAATATCTCAGCAGTTGTAAAATTTGGCTTATTTAAGCTGCGCTTCGTGTTGGCCTTGTTACAGGCTTCGAGTGGGATTTTGGTCTGATGTTTTGTTAGGTGTCTGCCTGCAGGCCTTCAGCCTAATCGCATGCCCTACCTTATTTATGTCAGTGGCAGTATTGGTAGTGCCTTTTATTTTAAAAAAGGTCTTTAATAGTCTTCACTTTTTAAAACATAAATTCAGAATTGTGTTAGTAACACATAATGTAAGTAAGTGTACAATTTAGGAAGGGCAGAAACAAGAGTGTTATCAAATCTATCAGTCATTTATGAAGCTTTCAAAATGACAGACTGTCTCAGAAAAAAAGAGAACTTATAGTTCATTTACTAGACTTGGTTTACCTGGTGTTCAGCCAATAGTCTTAAATAAGTGAATGAGCTGACTTTTAAATTTTTGTCCTGAAACAATCTTCTGCCTACTCTTCCTCCTCTCCATCAAACTCATTGAAAACTTTGTACTTGGAAGTTCAAAACAACGTTATAATAAATGAATAGTGGTTTATGATTTATATTAAATGTTCTTTTGTTGCAAGACAGCTTTATGTAGTCACAACTTGGAAGTTGTTGGCTTTTTTAAGCGCTCAGAGTTGATTTCATTGCATTAGGTTTACTTTAGAAATAGCATGAAATGCAATTTTGGAAGGGAAATGGCATGAGAAAAAAAATTGGGCAAAGATGACCTCATTTTCCTTGTCTCATATGTTAACTTTCATTTATTTAGGAAAGTGCTTTCTGTTACTATATTTCTGCTGATAATTCAGTTCTTCCGAGAAATGTTAGCTAATTGGTGTATAAATTAAAACTGTGCCGTGATAGAATTGCTTTCCTCAGTTCTGAGATACTTGTCTAATCTGAAAGAATGTTAAGCATAGTGCTAAAATAATTTCTATGAATAAAGTTTTCTGCACATTTTTCCAAACTTGATGTTTTGGTATGCAACTGACAGTTGTCAAACTACATTTCTTAAGACTATGTTTTGACATATTGTGTTCTAAATATAATTTTTAGGTATACTTCAAACTGTCTTGCTTTGGTTACATGCATGAATGATGAGCATAAATTATCTTTCCTGAAGAAGATATTCAGTCCTGAGGAGCTGGTACATTTCAGACTAAAGTAAGGATTTCTGAAATCACGGAATGCTATTTGCTGTTCTTCATGGCTTTTGGCTCAGTTAATAAACATGGGTTTTGCAGGTTGCTAGAAGAATCTCAACTGCAGAATGTGGAACAAGCCCTTGTTTTGGCTAATCCAGACTCCTCATTTTGGCAAAAGGAGAAAGAACTGCACTATACACAAGGACATGTTGTGTCGGGCGACCTCTCTGCACATGTAGTTGCTGTCTGTGGCATTGTGCTGCCTAGACTACAGCATGTTTCTGAAGAGCAGGTATGTAATCCACGGTTAAATAGCACATTTTTGTTTTAGGAATTTCTAAGTACAGTGACCTGACTTCATTTCCTGATTAAATGGTATTGACATACTATGGTTATCTTTCTCAGTGTGTGCTGTAAACTAACGTTGTGTAATACAGACACCACAAAGAAGCTCTGCAGCAGAATGAAGCAATGAAGGAGCAGTAGTGCTGTTCATTTTATCTTCATGTAGCAGTTTGTACGAATATACTACAAAAGAATATTCAGCCTTACATAGTATCTGCAACCTCAACTAGGGTGACTAAAGCCGGAATCTGGGACAGTTGCTTTTACCTGCATGACATTTTTTTGTGCTGTACAGGCATCATATGAGCAGCCTTTCTCCAAACATATGCTCAGTTCTTCTCTGAAAACAAGGCTGCTATTTAAACTCTTCGAGAAGGCAGAGAAAGGGGAAAGGAAGTGAACGAGAATTTACTGTCACCACTTGAGAGAAGTGTAATGCAGAATATAGTGCCTTGTAGTTTTGGGAAGCCCACCAAAGGCATAAACATTTTTAAACAAATAGTATTTAACCTTTTTTCTTCTGAATTGGTGTTTAACTTAAGCTGTTCAGATCCCTGTTTGTAGCAACAGCCAGTGTTCTTGACTGTTTTTCTTCTTTGGGTACCAGTTTTAGCTCTTAGCTGAGGTTTTTTGTTTAATTTTGTAACAGTGATCTATGGCAGGACAAAGAAATGAGTGAAGACTACCAGTGTCCAGAATTTTTTGAGTAGCAGAAGCAAGGAAAGAGGATTTTTCCTCCAAATTTCTTCCCCACCCCACCCTGCCTCGTTTTTCTCCCCCCTTCTGTTTTTGAATTCACTATTTACTAGCCTTTTGGGGTTTTTCATAGGATTGAGAGTGGTTTGAAATTCACTGTAGCGGGAAGCTGTAGAGCTGTTTAAGAAGATTCTTACTCCCATGGCAGCGTCACTGCTGCTGCAGCCGTGCTGAAGCCAGGCTGTGCTATAAACTGGATTACTGAAAGAGTACACTTTATCTGTGAGGGAGGAGGGAACTTCCCTGAAAGGAATGCTTTTATTTTTTTAATAGCCACCGGTATTCCACTGGGCTGGTCTCCAGTGTAGTGCCAGTTACAATAGGGAGGCTCCAGTGACAGCTTAGGAGGTCCGATGAAGACCTAGGAGCAAACTGTGAGGGGAAGCAGGTTCTCTTGTTTCCAGAGAAGTACACCAGGCTATATCTGAAAAAAAGGTCAGACTTAAATAAAAGACACTTGTTTCAATGCTCTTGATTTTTTTCCTCTGCCTTTTGGCACAAAGCACTAACTTCTGTGCCATATATTGATAAATGACTTGTAAGGGGGTCAGAATATTTGGAGACTATCTGTAGCATTGATTCATTACCATTCAATAAACTGCATTCATTTAATTTTGGATAAAATGAAAATGTTATTGAATATACTTTTTTTTTTCATTCACTGAGTTTAATGATCTTATACTTTAGCCTCTACAGAAAGAAGTAAATACTCATATTCATTCAGTTAATATTAATATTTGCATAATCTGAATGCAACTGCTATCTGATTTGTTCTGTGGTTTAGATCCATTCTGATGACTTAGTTTCACTTATATTGTTAATTGTATTAGATTGACATGAGTTATGGTTGAACAGTTACTGTACCTGACAACTTAGTGTGAATTCCCCTTAGGATTAAATTGTATGTATACTTTTCATTAAGTGTGTCATTTATAATAGGTTTTTGATGAAATCTATTTTAATATCTATGGTTAAGTACAACTTTAGACTCCTTTATTTTATTAGATATGCAGGTCTGCAGGCCAAGATTTTTCTAGTTCTTAGACTCACTTTCCTAATAGTTGTGTGTTGTACAACCCGTAAGAAAAGTAACAATTTCAGTGTAGTAACCCAAATTTTTATGTTTGAACAGGAAAATAACACCAGCAGTTTTGTTTTGGTTGAATCTGCCTTCACAAATCTTCAAAACCTTGCTATTACTGTAGCGTTTCAGACTCCTGTTTTATTAGAAGGACCAATAGGATGTGGCAAAACTTCTTTGATTGAATATTTAGCAGCTGTTACAGGAAGAGCAAAGCCTCCTCATATTTTGAAAGTTCAGCTTGGAGATCAAACTGATAGTAAGGTAACTGATGGATTTGTTTTATGGTTGGGTGATGAGACATAACTTTTATTTAAATGGACTTAATTTTCTAATAATATGTTTTCATTCAAGGACTCTACAGTGCCCAGCTCTTTAGTATTGTTCTTACTATTGATGAGAATGAATAAACAAACATGAAGAAAAATAACAGTTATGCTCCAGTAGGTTTTAAATTGTTTGCATAATTGTGCTGTATCTGTGTCATTTAAATTATGTTTTATCAGGGTTTTTTCTATGAGGAAGAGCTCTAATGATTTTTTTTTAAATTAAAAAAAATTGATTTGTGTTGGAAAAAGCAGGATTCTGGTGCCAGAGGTTATATGAACACTTATTTCAGTTTATATGAGCTAATGTCAGTTTAATCTGATGCCTCTTTTTGTGATAAAGGTGAAGAGAAGTAAGATATTGGGATGTTGAGGTGGCTTGAACTTAAATAATAATAATGATTAAGCTCTTTCTTTAGATCATTTCATGTTGTTATTGTTTTGCATATAGAATTTTGGAGCTTAAGTTGATTCGTGTTGTTTGGCACAATCTATATTTAGTTTTTAAGGGTGCTAATTATCTACAGGAAGTTATCAGAAGGTTTTTATTAGCATTCATAAGCACCTTCTTTACTTGCATGGGACACCTGGTTTCACCATCTCACTACTGTATCTTCTCATATACAAGACTAAGACCACCGTATTAAGAAAAAGTGATGAAGTCCAGAATGTAGTAATAAAACATAAACTCAGTTTTTAAGCAATGCCTAAATATTGAAGTTACAATGGGAGAGAAAATCAAAGCTTTGACTGGATTTTACCTTTGAATAACTTGCTTTATATTTCCTTTTACTACTTTAGTCACAGACTGCTCAAAAACACAAAATAAGATTTGGTGTGACCCTAGACAGTTTTCCATGTTACTTTAGATTTCTTGTAAATTAGGGTGGCACAGCTCATAAATTCACTTCCATTTACCTGGTTTGTTTTAATAATGAATTATGTTTCAGTTTAATTGCCATTGGAGAGAGGAAGCTTTTCTCCTTAATTAAAAAAAGTGCAATGCTGGGCACACATTACCAGACAGATTGTTTAGTAAGGTGGAGGCTAAGTGTCACTTATGTAACAATGTTGGTCGTATTTGTCATCCTTTTCTCTGAGTTTTTTAGGGGATGTAGTGCACAGGACTCTAATGTGCCAATTGTTTCTGCCACAGACTCTGCTGGGTATGTATCGCTGCACAGATGTACCTGGGGAGTTTGTGTGGCAGCCTGGCACCTTGGCACATGCTGTCACCAAAGGTCACTGGATACTTCTGGAGGATATTGATTATGCCCCTCTGGATGTGGTATGTAGGTTTATGTTTGCTTTAAGATCTTAATGCCCACGATGGCAATTTTGGGAGTCTAATCGCCGGGGTTCTGTAGCAGCATGCAGAAAATGCTGCTGCTTTAGAAGGGTTAGAAAGAATTCAGCTTTCTTCACATATTAGCACACCTCATTAGCTTTTGTCTTTGTTGCAGAGTAGTTGTGACCCTGCCACTGATGCCAGATTTCACTCTGACAAATGGAATTGATACTGATAATTAGCTGTGTGTCTATTTAATAATGTTTTGGTATTTAAAACCAAATGTGGCCCTAAGCACCACAGAATATTGTCAATGTATGAGGCTGGTGCTGTTAATGAGGTATTTTTTTTAGTATTTTGCTCAGTGGGGCTTTTTTTTTAACTTCCACTCTTTTTTTCTTACATATTAAAAATGTGTTCTTGCAGTAAACATTACAAGTTTTAACCAGTTTCCTGTTTTCAGCTCCAGAACAACTAGTTAGTCAGTCATCCTTGCCTCTTGAAGTAATGGCTACAGAAAAAAAGGCATTTGCAAGAACGGTGTGATAGAGATGCTTTTCTGCATTGACCTGCTGTACATTCTGCTGGTTGTTTCCTTTCACGTCTGTTCCATCCTTTGTGTGACTGAAAAACCTGTCAGTTTGTTTATTAGGTTCTAGGCTTCTGATATTAGAAATAGAAATAAAAAATTTATAAGAAAGCAGATGAATGCTATTCGTATGTACAGACAGTTCACTGCCAGGGGACATGCACTTACTTGCTTCTGTGGACTCAACTCATTGCACTCATGATAAGCATACCCTGAGTAGTATCCTGCATTCATCAAATCCCTTTCTTCAGGTCCTCCCTGCAGGCATCCTGTCTGCTTTCTCCATATCAAAGGATCTCTGTGACTCCTTCTGTGCTGAGGGGTCATACCTCCCTTCTTTCTTTCCTCCACTATTACTGTCCTTCTCCAGGGAAGGGTAAATTCTTTAAATAGATACCAAACTATCCTGGGGGTAGCCGTGTATACACTGAAAAATGTTGATGGTTGAGAATGACATTTCTGAGATACAGGTCCTCTTTGTTCAGGGAGATAAAGAAAATAAAGCCCCTGATCTGAATGTGTCTAATGAGTCATTTGATAATTTAAAAATAAATAGTTTCGATTTGGACTTGCACTGTAAAGGCCGTCATTTCCATTTTCTTATAATTAAATTTGAATACAGGAGAAAAAATGTAGGTGAACATTACACCTGTGACTTCCACTGCTCATTAAAATTACTGGACATTCTGCAATTCCTGTTAGCATCCTTTGAAATGCGATCTGTGGGAATGGCAGTTGCTGGCAATGTAATAGCATTCAGTGGAATTGCTCCAGCATCTCAAGTGTGAACTGAGTGTGGATGATTGTGCTGTCTGTTGGATTCACCAAAAAAAATCGTTCTGTAATTTTTATTTTTTCTCCAGATCTCTATGCTGATTCCTCTTTTGGAGAAAAGAGAGTTACTGATTCCTGGTCGTGGTGACTGTTTAAAAGTAGCACCAGGATTCCAATTTTTTGCAACCAGGAGGTAGGTTTGTAAACTTAAATGAGATAGAGAGCATGGATATCGTATTGCTAAGTCTAAGGTACTTTTAAGTGCAAGGTACTTGTATAGAAGTGTTTTAGCAATTTCCAATTAACAAGCAATAGAAGCCATAGAAGCTGTGAAAAATTTTTTTTCACTTGAAAGCAGCCTTGGGGTGAATCCCAATATTTGTACAGAAAATACACTTCAACAAGGCTGAAGGAATGAACCTTGCTGGGAGGAACCCTACAAAGCCAACCCATCACCAAGACAAAATACCACTTTTAGGAATTACTGTGTGGAAAAGGCTTATTATTGATATTTATGAAAGTCTTATCTCAGTATAGATGTTTGTAATGTTTTCTAACCAGAAAAAGATACAATGCCTGACTATTTCACTGTAGTAGTGCCTCATGTCAAAATGACTTCTTCTGTAGGAAGACATAATATTGTATCAAGGTTAAAGGTTAGGAGGTCTATATGGGGAATGGCAGTTACATGGTTTTAAAATGTTTAGTAGTTTATTTCAAAGCCTTTAACAGTTTTTCCTGCGTTTGTCTTCCTTCTATAAATTTGTTCTTTTCTTCTGCTCTGTTTTTTCTGGAATTGAGTCTTTTGTATTCAACTCTTTCGGTTGCCTGATTTCGTAAGAGTTTTTATTTCTGTATGCATGGTTGTCATGGTTTAACCTCCATGAGCAGCTAAACACCACACAGGCACTGGCTCATTCCCCAGGAGCAGGATGGGGGAGAGAGTTGGAGGAGTAAAAGTGGGAAAAATCATGTGTTGAGATAAAGAGAGTTTAGGTAAAGCAAACACACAAACAAAGAGACAAACACTCACTCCGAGCATCCCCACCCTTCCTTCTTCTTCCCCCGGCTTTATAGACTAAGCATGACTCCATCAGATATGGAATATCCCTTTGGCCAGTTGGAATCAGCTGTCCTGGATGTGTCCCTTCCCAACTCCTGTGCACCCTCAGCCTCCTCTCTGGTGGGATGGGGTGAGAAGCAGAAAAGCCCTTGACTCTGTGCAAGCCTTTCTTAGGGTAACTAAGACATCCCTGTATTATCAGCGCTGTGCTGGTCACAAATGCAAAACACAGCCCCATACCAGCCATTATGAAGAAATTTAACTGTATCCCAGCCAAAACCAACACATCAGTGAGCAGTTTGTATTGCAGCAAATTACAGTTTTTATTGGGCTAGTTAGAGTAGATTCCATAAATCTGCTGCAGTTTACAGCTGGGAAATAGTATTTAACAATAGAAACTAAACACAATACAACAAAGGAGAAAAAACCAACAAAAACCCACCAGAAAACAAAAACCGAACCACAGCCCCAAATCTAATGCTTTGCATGTGCAAGGCTACTTCCACAGTGTAAAAACACATGGCTGAATAGTTATTTCTGCAGTAAAAGAACAAAGGGAATGAAATGTATGATGGGAAGAACTGAGTCTGGAAGTTGAGAAAGCATAATTGTGAAATGCTGTGGAGGGGACAGGGCTGGAGATGCTTTTCCTGCATCACTGCAATAAAATCACAGATCACTGAAGCTATTTCACAGGCCACTTCTGTCAGGTTTCTCTCTTTACAAAGGATTCTGTATGTTGCTTCTGATAGACAACTCTCAGTAATGTAAGTCTTTCTGAAAGTATCTCTAAGGAGATTTTGCATTTTAAGGGGAAAAACACTGTGGTAATAGATAATTTGGAAAGTGTGGATAAGCAAGGTAGGGTGTGTGACAGTCCAGTGACAAACAGTGTCATCTGTGCCTGTGCATTGTATTCTGTGTAACATGTTCTTTGATGCACAGAAGTGCACTGAAAATGCCGAATTCTTCAGCCACACTCAACATGCTGTGTTTCGTCATGTTTTGATTTAGGATATTCAGCTGTGGAGGAGGTTGGTACAGGCAGCAAAGCAGTCATGCAGCTCTTCTGGACAAATACTGGACCAAAATACATCTGGATAACATGAGCAAAGGAGAACTCAAGGAGGTATGGGGTGTGTTGCTCCACTGTGGCATGTGAATAATTGTTTCAACTTAGGGTAATAAATGTTTTTCAGTAGTTAATTGAATCCTTATTTTTATCTTCAAGTTCCACAATAGACCCTTACAATTTCAGCCTTGTCCTGCCAGTTTTGAAGTAAACAGGCAGTTTGTCAGGAAAATTTGAAGGGAATGGAGCAAAGATTCCTGGAACTTGCCTTGACACTGCTTTGTGTGGGTCTAAGAATCAAGTTACTTTGCCACTTATTAGCCCACAGAGACTTGAAAGCAGAGAGAAATAGCAAGAAAGAAAATTGAGCTTACTGTTACTCTGAGTTTTAAGCTTTGAGTTGAAAAATACTTGGTCAGTTATCAATTAAAAATAGCTGCATCTATTAACATCTCTGTTTTGTTGGCATCTCTGGGAAACGTTTGTTTTGTGTAATTCTTCAGAAAATTAAAGCAGCTCAGGGCTCATATGAACACAGATTTTTCTGGAGATTCTCTTTGTGATACAGAGCTCAGAATAGGATCTGATTTGAAAAGATCCTTGGCTAAGGGAAAAGGTGGTGAATAGTATCTAGCAGAAGTGTCGAGGAGAAAGTTCTGAGTTTTCTAGAATGAAGAAGATAGTTTTTTCAGTAGCATTCATTCACTCCTTTGGACTCATTCAGCAGCCAGCACAGCTATAGGTGGCCTTAAATATCTGTGTGGGTTTTTTTTTCTTTTCTTGTCACTTGTCAGCTAATGGGTAGGAATGGGGCAACAACAACTATCAAAACCTTATGAAAAAATGAAACTTGAGTGCTAGGTGTCACCACTAGGTTCCTTTTATTCTTTTTCTGCAACTTCGTAGCTTAAGTAACAAAAATGTGTAAGTTAAGTACTAAGATTCCATAGTAGTAATAGAAGAAGCAGTATTGGCGAACACCCACCTGCTTGCCATGAAAACAGACTCATTCTTCTTTTCATCTGAAAAGTCAGTCTGGCAGGGTAGGAATAGTTTTCCTGGCCTTTATCTGTGAAAAGTAATTTTGGGAAACAATACTTTGGTTGGCAAGCTTTAGTAGAGAGAACTGAGCTGAAAGTAAATTACAAAAGAAAAATTATCCCCTTAATGTGTCTTTGTCAGCACAGTGAAAAGACAATTTGAATACTCGAATGAATTTAGTCATAAAAAGAAAGGCGGGAAGTAAGGACTTCTGTAATAAGTTGTAAAGCTGTATGGTCACGGTTTGGGTTCAGATAGGATTGAATGTACCTTTTGTTCTTCCTGTTGGTATTTGTGTAAATGTATTAAATGAATTGGAGCAGAGTTGAGTCGGCAAAATTCATTTTTAGCATCAAAATCAGTAACATAGAAGTCAAAATAACTTTTATTTGCTTCAAATAAGTGATTGTAAGAGAGCAGTTTCATGTAACTTATTTGCTAAGTATGTATTGAAGTAAGTAAAAATTGGGGGGCTGTTGGTTTCTTTCCAATGCAGATGGGTTTTTTGTTTTGTTGTTTTGTTTTATTTTATTTTTTTCTTTTTTGTTCCTCCTTTCAGGTCCTCCAAAGGAGATACCCCACCCTTGCTCTTGTGACAGATCACTTGCTAGACATTTTCACTGACCTTGCAGGAGACAAGTATCAGGCAGCAGAAAACAGAGCTGCTGACTCCAGTCACGTACCAGAGGCACCAGAATCAAGATCAGAGCATAAGAAACCAAACCTGGAAGGACGAGAACTGTCTCTAAGGTTGTCTTTTCTTATATGTTTATTAGAAGTCAGCTAGCTACAGAGATAGAGGGGTTTGTTTTTGTATTTTTTCCTGATTTTTAAAAAATAATGATAAAAGCTTGAATAACTAAACGGGAACTTTGTAAAAACTGGAAAAATGCATTTTTTGTTTTAAGATAATGATTAATATATCATTTAGAGAAACGCGTTCTGGATTGTTTAAACTTCCTATTTGCTATAATTACTTTTTTGGGGGGCGGGGGGGAACATGTTGTCGTATGCAGTGCTTAGTTGGTATCAAGCTATATGAATTTATTCTTAATTATTGTTAATACAAGGTACCAATTCTAGTTCAGAACTGAAGGTGCTATATAATGTTCTCTCAGTAGTTAGAAGATAACGTTTTCAGCAATTGAGTATATTATCTAGATTATTTCATACTGAACACTCAGCGTTATAAGCTGAAGAGGACTGAAAATAACTGGATCTGTAATGTACTGTTAATTTCAGAAATTCTGTGGTGAAATGTAGCTTGATGCTGAATTATTTCCTCCTCTCCTACCAAATGTCAGTGCTTTACGAATTAGTTAGTGGGTATTTCCCAATATTTTTGTGGAGCATAAGAATGTCGGCTTTTTCTAGAATAAAATTTCTTGCTTTTTGGAAGATCATGTTGTTGATAAGGAATCTGTAACTTGAAAAAACATGGGATTTATACTTTCTTTAGTACCTTTCAGTTTTTTAGTAGCATTATGACTTAATGGAGTATGTGTTATCTATTTATAAGCAACATTGGTCTTCATGCTCAGCTACTCCTCAGAATTATCATCCTCTTTGTGTCTTCCCATGTACAATTTGCACAACAGCTACATGTGCAAAGTGCCAGAGGATAATGTCATGGCCTAAGTTGAACATGGAAGAAGGTGCTGTGTGTTTTGGCATGTTTGTACCAAATCTTTTTGGTTTTTCGTTTTAGAGACCTACTGAATTGGTGCAGCAGGATTGCTTACAACTTTGACAGTAATGCTTCAACCACTGCAGTGAATATTTTTCAGGAGGTGCGGTAAGACTTGATCCAGAAATCGATTACACAAGTTCTAGCATTGTCTCACAAAATACTCTCTTTGAGAATGTGAGACAGGCATTTGGTTTTGTTTGAAGCAATTGGAGTGTAGTTGGAAGTTTGTGGCCTCTCTGATCAGAAGCTTTTGTTGTTGCTGGGAAAGTTGTTTGCAGTAAGGTGCTAAAAGACTTTACTGCTGTCACACAAACAGCATGGTGCAAAATAATTTTAACTGATAGAGGCTGGGATTGCATGTGATTGAGGCCTTTCTTTTTCTTGTAATATGAGGCTGCTTTTCTACTTTCCTGTTCATCAGTTTACAGTCTAGGTTGGGAATTTTTTGGGTGAGCATCAGTCAGAGGCAGTTTTGAGATGTGAGATCTTACCATGTTACTTCCATCTTCATTTCGGTCCATTCTTCTAAAAATAGCTTTTGTGACTGGACATTGAAAAGTTTTTACTCTTGGTAGAAACCCACTATGTTACAGAGTTTAGAAGTTCTTATTCTGTATTTTTGAGCTCTGTTGTATGACTTGATCTGAAGACAGTGAAACAGTTTTGTTTACAGTGGTTGGATTGGATTTGGGTTCATTTAGATTAAAACAGTGCTTGTCAGATAAAATCATACAAAACTAGTGTTCAAGAAGTTGGTTTTCCCCTTGACAGGCATTGGACTGTTTCACAGCCATGTTGTCCAAACAAGGGAGCAGACAGAAAATGGCAAAAATTATTGGAAGTTACCTAAACATTTCAAAGAAAAAGGTATGTTGAGCTATAAGTAACATGATCTTTATTGGAAGTATTCTAGAGCTTGCAATTTTTCTATGATTAATTTAACTATGTTATGCTATTTTCCATTAAAAATTATGCCCACCTCTCTGTCCCAAACAGGTTTTTTGCTCTCTGTTTCGTCCCAGGATCTGTTTTTCTCCTATTTTATGTTCAGCTACATTTGTTTTTCTCTGAAAGTTCCAGGAAACCTGTTTTAGAGCAAAAGAAAGATTACACAGCTGGAACAGCACAGCTGCCTAAGCACATGATACCATTACTTGCACAGGGTAGTAAAGAATGTGTTTTTTCTTAGGTGGTTTACAGTGAACATTAATCACTTAAATGGAGAGATCAGAGAAAAACATGATCTTTACTGATACTTGTTCTGTACTCATTGATTACAAAATCAGCTGTATCTGTGGAACTCTATAAATGACAGAATTAAACTAAATTATCCCTTGTCAGCTATTTCTGGTTGTAGAAGTCTGCAAAGCAAATTCCCTCCTTCGTTACTTTAAATTGACAGATGGATCCCTGAAACTTCTGTGGGTTTTTCTCTTTGTCTGCTTTATTTCATTATGGGAATGTATTATTCCCTGCAAGTGACAAAATATCCTTGTTTACACAAAGGGCTTTTTTAAGGGAGGTTGTTTGTTTTTGTTAAAATGACAGTTCAAGTTGATGTAGTTGAACTACTGGAAGTAGATGAAGTAGAAATACAGTGTCAAAGACTATTATGAAGTTACTAAGTTGAAAGTTGTTTGTACAGATAAAAACACTTCTGAGGTTCTTCACTATTTTAGATGATGAGTATTCAAAACCTGCAAAATACAGAATTTTACCCTTAAAAATTAGCTTGCTGCAAAGTAATACTGATAGCATTGCTTGGGTGTTCTTAGTTTGATGTAAGCAACATTAGTATTGGAAATGTTGATGCTTTTTTCACAGGTAGAGTTCTTCTGTGAACTCTACAAACCAGAAATTTCAATACGGGAGCAAGAAGTCTCTGTTGGAAGAGCTCGTCTTGTGAAGAAGCAAAACCAAGCTCTCACTGTGCAAAGGTAGAATATCCTGTAGTTTCCATGTGAATTGAAATACTTTGTGGTCAATAGAACAGACTGCAAGTCACGGGGTTAAGAAAAATGCGAATTGGGTATTCTCACTAAAGAAAGGAATGTGGGAGTTCTTTCCCTTGAGATCTTAGTTTTGCCTTGTATATCTTTAAGATTGTCTGCATCATGCTTCTGGCAGCCAAAGCATGGAGGTTTTCAGCTTCTTTGAACTCGAGTGTCTTCAAAGCACTGTGGATGCACAGCTGTTATAAAAAGATTTTGGTTAATTTACTCTTGTGAAGGGAGATTTTTGTAGTGTGTGTTGCTAACTCCATTGGCCACGAAGTTATTTGGAAACCCTGATTTTTTAGGCTATATCTTAAGAAAAATAAGTATCTTAGCAGGATATCTTAGAACTACTTCTTTACGGACCTATATTAAATAAAAATCCCAAATCCAGCCCCTCCACTAAAAAAATAATAAAGGTAAAACTGAAATGAGCTCCTTGATAAATCTTAGTTTTGAGTAATTTGCTTTGTTTTTCCAGGGCAAAACATACCTTTGCTGCCACACGGCCCTCTTCAGTGTTGATTGAACAGCTTGCAGTGTGCGTTGTCAAAGGAGAGCCTGTGCTTTTGGTTGGTGAAACAGGAACTGGCAAAACCTCAACTGTTCAGTACCTAGCTCACATTACAGGTAAATAGTGGGTGAAAATTGTAACTTACGTGAAGATAATTTAAAAAGCAACCAAAGAACTAATCCACAAGTTGATGGCGCTCTCTGTTTCTGTTTCAAGGACACCGTTTGAGGGTTGTCAACATGAACCAACAAAGTGACACGGCAGATCTGTTAGGGGGGTGAGTCAGTGACCACTGTTTTGTCTGTTCTGCATGACAAATGGGCAGTATCTGTTTCATAGTGGGATAGGTGTCTTCATAAGCATGTTTGCATGCAGAAAATTTCTTGTCCTTGCTGAAGAACAGAGCAGTTTCGCTGAATCGTGTGCAGAGCTCTATTTGATGAAGTCGTTTAAAACCACAACTCAATGTCTCTAAAAATGGCTAAGCTGTTCATATAAATATGATGTAATATTCACTGGATGTATTGTTTGGTAACATTACAAATATTTTGCATATCAGGGTGTTCCTGTCTTTACAAAATTGCCTCATGAGGTGCATTTAAATATGTGCAATTTTACTTAGTTCATTAGTTGAGTAAAAAACTTCAGAAACAAGGGTTGGTCCATGCAGCATATTGTTGTTTCAAGTAACTGGTTTTGGGGTTGTTTTGTTTTTTAAGTTCACAGGTAACTCTGTCACACATAAGTTATTACTTTCTTGCTTCTCTTCAGTTACAAGCCAGTGGATAACAAGCTGATCTGGCTACCTCTGCGAGAGTCTTTTGAAGAACTCTTCTCTCAGACATTCTCTAGGAAGAAAAATCAAACATTCTTGGGACATATTCAGACTTGCTACAGGCAAAAACGTTGGCATGATCTGCTAAAACTAATGCAACATATTCATAAATCTGCTGTTAAAAAAGAAGTAAAAGAAAATGTATCTGGTAAGATTTCAGATGGATCAAACACACATTAGTGCTGAACCTCTGCAGAGGGTAGCTAGATACTGGTGACTTGGGTTCTTTTAATTTGTGTTTGTTTGAGGTTTAGGGTTTTTTTCCTTCCCCTGTATTACATCTTTTTGTCTGGTTTTGAGAAATGCAATGTCAACATGGCAACAAGACATTCAGAACTCTGTTAGAATAGTGGATGGGTTTTGTTTTGGTTTTTTCCCCTTTTTTCTAACTCGCCTCTGCTGTTAGCTAGGTCAGACAGTGTGCAGGGTGACTTGTCTGCCCTTTGGTACCCTTGACATCTGTCTCCACTCAGCACTGGTTTGCTGTGCTGCTGAGCAGTCCTGGTTGTTGGTGTGTCAATCTTCTGTGGGAATGCATTCATACTTTCAGTCCTGAAACCTGCTTATGTCTCACAAACATGTCCTATTTAAAAAACAAAGCTAAACAACAACAAAAAACCCAAACCCAAAGTAATGACTGTTTTAGGGTAATAATAATTTTAAGAGCTTGCCTTTTGCCTGGGTTCCTCTGTCAGTGATGCTGACTTGCCTAGTGCTTTGTTTTGTTACAGTGTGGTTTTGTCTCCAAATAGGTTTTTCTTGTTTTATACTTCACAACCCATTTTGGCGCTGAGGCAATGTTAATCCTTTGTCTTGCATGGAGTTGTTTCTGCTTCTAGACTGGCAGAGCAAGTGAAGCTGTAGCTTTCATTCAGTTTGGGCTAAGTAAAATTAATTATGAACTTTATCTCCACTCTTCTTTTAACCAGTTCTTCTAAATAAATATGCAGATATTAAAATATATGCCCACAAATGTAAAGGAAAAAAAAAGAGTTTAAAGACCACTCGTTGCAAGAATTGACAATCCTAAAATAAAGACAAGCTGAAATCTGTTACTTGCAAAGTTACTTAAGGAATTTTGATGCTGTATGTAGCTCAGGTAGTGATTTTAAGCAAATAACTGAGGTCAGTGCTATAGTAAATAATGTCATAATTGATAATCAGCAGTGTTTTTATTGATACTGAAGTATTCATTGTTAATCTGTTCTGTCATAAGGGTTACAAATTTGGGGTTTTTTTTTTAACATGTCTCTTTCTGTCTCTGGAAATTAGACTGTTGTAACAGTCATGCTGGAACAAAGTACAGAATAAGTATTTGTTCCTCATCTCGGAATGAATTACAAATTATCTGTGCCCACGTGTCAGTAGTGTTCATTTAAATTTAAAAAACAAAAAAATACACACGGCCAAAACCAAAACAAGAAGATGTAGTTATTTTTACTATTTATGATGTGCTATCTGTGGAACTTGGATGTTTTTGTTGCTCAGCCAAGCTTACTTCTGTATCTCTGTGCTTGAAACAGATTGATTAAAATACTGTTGTTAAAATTGGTTTTTTAATATTGTTTTGATGGTACAAACTTAAATTTGTTTTGTTTGCAGGCTTACCACTGAAGGAAAAGTGGGAGGCGTTTGGTCTTAAACTGAATCATGCTCATCAACAGATGAAAATGACAGAAAATGCTCTTCTCTTTGCATTTGTTGAGGTATTTAGACTTTTGCATTTTGATGCTAGGAGGAATAAGGAGAAGTATTTAAAAGAATTTGCAATCAGTATTATATAAATAGTTTCCTGGCAAGAACTTTGCTGTGAAGTAAAATGTGTTCTATGATAACTCATGAAACGAAGTGTGCAAAAGAGGCTTCAAAGAGGCAGTGGTTAGAGGTGCAATGGGAGAATGGTTCATGGTAGCACATTAATTCAGTTCTGTGTAATAGAAATTAGGACTGGTATGATAAAAGAATATCAGTATGTCATACCACCTTTTCAATTGTAGGAGATTAGGAAAAACTTCTTGACCAGTCTCCAGTAGGTCATGGTTCTGTGTAGGAATTCCTGTGAAAGATTTAGTATTAAGAATCTGTGCTGTTTATCTAGAAGTGATTTTTCAAAACATTTCAAACTCATAATACGTTCTAATGGTATCAGGTGTGATCAGGAGAAACTGTGAGGTTTATTTATGCTTGTTCCTTGTCACCCTATTAGTCTGAATATATGCTCTCAAATTTCATGTAAAGTGTGTGAAATGTTGACTGGTCCTCTGTAAAAAATGCATGTATGAATAGTTGGAGAACCTCTGACTTAAGTATAGTTTTAATTAACAGGGTACACTCTGGAGCATAATGCTGCTTGTGTCTTTGGATTTCTTTGGATTAGCTTTATTCTCACATGGTGTTAGTGAAGCATATGCACCACAGTGGCAGATTGCACAGATAAGGGACCTTAAATCTGTTATATCTGAGCCAATCTAACTGGTAACTGATGCAATGGTGTGATAACTGTTTGACTTCTGTGACTGGCAAAATAATTGCTGTTATTGAGAGAGAGCAGTAAAACTGCTATTGCTCTGAAGGGTCTGGAATTGCCATTTGTCTAGTCAAGCCTTAGATTGCACACCAACTGTTTGCAGTATCTGAATGCTTCCTTTTATACATCATTGCTGGTGACATGATTAACAAATTGATCTTATTTTTAGGGTACTCTGGCACAAGCAGTAAAAAAAGGAGAGTGGATTTTATTGGATGAGATTAACTTGGCTGCAGCAGAGACTTTGGAGTGCCTGAGTGGTTTATTGGAAGGATCATCTGGGTCGCTGGTGTTGCTAGACAGAGGAGACACAGGTACTATTTCTATGCTTGCTTATGCGATATCTTGCTATCCAGCTGAATGCCCTATCCTATGTAGCTCAAAATAAGTTGAGATAATTTACCATTAAAATGAATGTTTGCAAAAGAGAGCAATGTGGTCTTTGTAGACTTCATACTTCCTTGCAACAAGTCCAAAACACTGGTGTGTTCTCAACAGCACCGCAGGGGCTGCTTTGTAAAAAGTTAACTCCTTTTCCAGATGTAAAGATAAAAAAATGCAGTTGCTGAATGCTTCTCTTAAGAGCTACAGACAGAGGCAGATGTTGTGTGAGTGTCCCAGCCTGGATTTTCTTCCTGGCTGAGGGAAGCACTGGCTATTGTTCCAAGTTTAGTTCCAAGGAGTTCCAAGTTTAGGGCTTACATAATTTTTGAAATATTTTGTGTTGTTAAAACATCTTGCTACACTCAAAAATTCACGGTTTCGCTTGCCTGTGGCTGTTGTGAAGATGCAGATACTTCTGATGAAATCACATGAGGTTATTCTCTGAAAATTTTTAATGCTGGCGTTTTTAAGAAAATTTAATAGTGCAGCAGTAGGAGGTTGTAGTGCTGCAATAGGAAGTTGCCTTAGATAAAATATATCTTATTGGACATAATAAATATCCTGTGTTTATCATGAACCTTATGTCTTTTATTTGTGTTTTACTTTAGAGCCTCTTGTCCGTCACCCTGATTTTCGCTTGTTTGCATGCATGAACCCAGCTACAGATGTTGGAAAGAGAAATCTTCCTCTAGGAATAAGAAACAGGTAGGAAATAATGATTCTGGGACAAAATAATCACTGTCTTTTTCAGAGTTTAATTAGTTTCAGGAGTTGACCAGTGAAGAGTGCCTTATCTGAAGCCTGGGGTACAAGTCTGAACTCAAATTTACTGCCTGTGAGAGATGCTTTTCACATTATGGTGAAGGTTTTTCATGGAATAGAACGAGGAAAATACATTGGTGAAGTAGCTGAGCCATGAGCAAATGGTCTAGCGGTAGTGTAGGGTGTTGTCAGTGGGGGAAGGAAGTGGTTATTCTTCACAATCAAGCTGTCAGCACCTGGGAATGCTCCAGCAGCAGTTTATATTCCTTCTGTTTATGTTTATGTTCTTCTATTGAAAGAGGTATTGATGATCCTTGCAAAAAGCTGCATATGCAGTCTTGTTCACTCAAAAGGAAGGTGACTTGCAGGGTGGCGTAGATGTGCGATATTCAAAATATTTGATGTGTGGTCTTAAAATGTATAAGCTGCGGTGAGGAAATTGGAATGGCGGCAAATCTGTTCTTCAGTTCCATCTACCTATTCCTGTATGCACAGATCTCCTGCTTGATGCAGTTTCCCTCATGAAAATGCCAAAAGTTGCATGTATAGTCCCTTCCCAGATTCATAAACACTATGCAAGACTGCACAGAGATGCACTAGCTATGTATAACTAGTCATTTGTAGTTATTAATGGTAAAGCAAGCTTTTATTGCTATTGGCTGTCTTGCCGAATAGTGAAAGAAAGTGAGTGTGATACAGAAGAAAGGAGACTTCAGCATCAGCGTAACTTGCTAAGTTTAAAGGAATTTCTATTTCTATTTGTCAAAAATAGCTACTACTATTTGTCAAAAATAGCTTCTGCTGTGTCAGTACTTCATTGTTCAGGCTGTAGCATTTAGGTATATATTGCAAATTTTTAAAAATTGTAATTTAAGTCACATTGTTCACTTTCAGTCTAATAAGTTGAACTGATTCAGATAAATTACTTGAAAGTTTTAGTAACACCTTCTTTTTCCACTACTCTGCTTCTTGAGTCTGTAGGTTTGACAGTCTGTAGGTCTATAGCTTTTACAATCTGTACTCTGTTACTTAAAAATTTAAAACGTTATATGCCATGAGATTTATGTATAACATGATTTTTCAGTATGCTCAGGTGTCTTAAGTGTTACAGATTGATTTGATTCTTTCAGGTTTACTGAACTTTATGTAGAAGAATTGAGAAATGAAGGAGATTTGCAAATTCTGATCATGGATTATCTGAGAAGCTTGAATGTGAACAAAAATACAGTACAAGGAATTGTGAAGTAAGTTGATTGTAATCTCATTAAATTCCTGATGAAATCAGTCATGAAAAGAAAGTATGTAACTGTAGTCTGTGGTTAGAGTGCCTTGGGAAACATTATAATGCTTCCCATGCAGCAGTTGGCATAGCTTTAGGAAACAAAAGAGTGTAGACATCTATCTTCTTAATTCTGAATGTTTCTGTACTTATGGGAAGGAGATTTTTTTTTTAAATTCAGAATTGTTTACTTGGTGGCACCAGTTAAAAAGCATTGTTGTTTCAGTCCTCTTTCACATCTGAGAGACTAAAATGGTTTGTTTCTGAAGATCATACCAAAGAAAGTCTTGTGTGTTTGTCTAGAGTTACCTTTCTTTCCCCTAGTGTAAGTTGAACTATCTCATGTTTAGAATACTTGGAGTTTATAGTCACTCTCTGTGTATCAAACTCTCTCAAAAATATGGTTCTAAAAATACTCTGTTGCTTTTCTTCACTGACTGTACAGATGGCAGAGCTTGGCATGGCTTTCCTAACCTGGAGCTTTTAAGAAAAGTAACAGTTGGGGATAAGCTGAAGTGTTCATACTTGTGGTTTAATTCTTTGGAGCGATGGTCTGATCAGTAACAGCTCTATCTATGTTAACTTTTTTGCAGCTTTTATTTGTCTGTGAGAAAGGAAGCAGAAACAAAGTTGGTGGATGGAACTGGCCACAGACCTCACTACAGTCTCCGTACCCTTTGCAGGGCATTGCGATTTGCATCATCTAATCCGTGTGGCAGCATAGCACGCTCCCTGTATGAGGTGATTACCAGTGATAGCATTTGTTTCAGTGTGTATTCATGACAAGGGTTGTTTGGGTAAAGGATAATCCTCTCCAAGTGCACTATTGAACAGTAATAGTTCTTTCATCTGTAGGTGTTTTCCTTATTTTTCATGCTTATCACTGAAAATAATTCTTCTTCTTAGGGCTTCTGTTTGAGTTTCCTGACACAGCTTGACAGAGGTTCTCACCCGGTGGTTCAAAAGCTGATTTGCCAGCATATAGTCTCTGGCAACATCAAAAGCCTTCTCAAACAGGTAGGCAAGTACGATTATGAAGAACAGTCTAGTATTTAAAATAGAATTTATTTTGTGTTCTCTTTTCTCCTTTTTTCCTCTACATTTCCTTCTTGCAGTTCTGTTTTTCATTTTATAAAGATTTTTTAAAAAAGTTAATACCATTCTTTTGTAGTTTTTTTACTTTGCTTGAATGTTTGTATGTTTGCTGGTTTATTTGTTAATTTGAAGAAATATGGAAGCCTGAATAACTAAAGCATTGTGGAGTGTGGGCAGCTTAATGCAGTGGCTCCAACTGTAAAGCTTTCACAGACTTCTGAGGAGCTTTCTCGGGCTTTGTATTTTTAGACTGAATGCAGAACATATGGATATGAAGAAGCATCTGTGCTTTGTCTCTTATGGGAAAGGAAGAATGTCACTAGTGCTGGGAACCCAGCATGAGTTTGCATGGGGGACCAGACAGTGGGATGGGGAAGCCAGTTAAAGAGATGGGTATTTGTTTAAAAATAAACCCTTTCATACTGGAAAATGTGTATGAATATAAAAAGATGAAAGCAAAGTTCCTGCTTGGAAATGCCCTTCAAAATTCAGTGCTAAGACTCTTGAGACATTTTATCGTCATGGCACTGGCAGAGATTCCTGCTTCATGATCTTGAAATAATCTGGTTAGGTTTTTCCTGTAATTTGTACTCTGTGACAAGGGAACAGTGCTTACTGCTGGAATGCTCAGGGATTAATTTAAAATTGCTTCGGAGAGTACGTAGCAGTGGTGTAACAGGAGTTGTTTTCATTAGCAAGTTGAAACTGGTTTGTATAATCTGTTATTTCTGTCATGTCTCCTTAGCAAATACCTAAACCCAAAGGAGGGAGTTTTATACTTATAGAAGGATACTGGATTTCAGCTGGGGACAAAGAACCTACAGTAGATGAAAGTTACGTGCTCACCCCTTCAGTTAAGCTTAATCTGAAAGACATTGTCAGGGTTGTGTCTGCAGGGTAAGTGTTTCAACTTTTCCATAAAAATAAGTTAAATATGTTTGTTTAGGCCTAGAGTGTTGGTCTCCCTCTAGTCTCTATTGTTTAGATGTATAATGTCTATTTTTGTTCTACTTTACAGTTAACTTTTCATTATAGAGTGACTTGAATTTATACATATGTTTCTTGTTTCCTTAAACCATCTTACTGCCATACCTAGTTTTATTTAAATTCTAATCTAGAAATTTGCAGTTAGAGTAACCTGCTTATTTCACACTGCCATGAAAAGCTTCATGGGTAGCTGTTAGCACTTGGGAGTAAAGTTATTTGTATCTCCCTGTTAGTGTGTGATCTTGGATACCCCCAGTGAGTTAAGTGGTGGTGTTTTGGTGATGTGGTTTAATAATGTTGACATTTTGTATGTGAGAAAGGTACAGCTCACGCTTCTAAACCACTGTTTTGGTCATGGCTTTTAGGACCCATCCAGTACTGATTCAAGGAGAGACCTCTGTTGGTAAAACCAGTTTAATTCGCTGGTTGGCTGCTGCCACTGGGAATCACTGTGTAAGGATTAACAACCATGAGCATACTGATATCCAAGAATATATTGGCTGCTACACATCAGACGCCTCCGGAAAGTTGGTATTTAAGGAAGGTAAGTGAGTGTGTTCTGTATACTCCAAATTCCTGTCTCATTTCAATGGCTGGGAGTTTTTCTTCTTCTTTTCTGCTTAACTTGCCTGGTTTATTACAATGGAGAGATGACCTGTCATAAAGTTAGCAGTTGCACTTTAATGATAATCACTTACATGAATTTTAATGAATTCTGAAGAGTTCATGTCTGTCTCATCATACTTATCCTATTGGACCTAAAGATGGTAAGTCAACGATTTAAACAATACTGTGGCTTCCTTCTCTGGATTAATGTTTATACTGAGTGCAAACGGGTTGCTAAAAGTGTCTGAATGCATGCTTCTGTTAGATTTGCTTTGTAAGGTTAACTAGCACTTTTTCTTACCCCCAAGGCGTTCTCATAGATGCAATGAGAAAGGGTTACTGGATCGTTCTGGATGAATTGAATTTGGCTCCCACTGATGTTCTGGAGGCTCTCAACCGCTTGTTGGATGATAACAGAGAGCTGTTCATTACTGAGACTCAGGAGGTCATCAGAGCTCACCCTCGCTTCATGCTGTTTGCTACACAGAACCCTCCAGGTCTCTATGGTGGCAGAAAGGTCTGTATGATCTGTTCCTTTGGGTAGCTAAGACTTTAGGGAACTGATCTCTCTCAAAGTGTGATGTGAAAACATTTTGATGCGTGGCATTGTGAATCTCTCAAGAGGGAGGGAGTTGAGGTGGCTGTGGACTGTCAGTACAGCTGCTTTCTGTTGAGGTGAGTTACTTGTTTCACAGATACAAAATTTCTAATTAATTTTATAATTAATTTTAGCTAATTTAGATTTAACTGATTTACTGAACTGGAGTTCATGTATATTATACTTGACTCAGCATTTCTTGTCCAAGAGCACTGGAAAAAAGATTCTACTTCGGCTATAGATGTCCATTTTGTACTGTTTTTTGTCTAGAATAGGAAATGTTCTTCTTAGTGACCAGTATGGTACTCTGTTTTGGATTTGTGATGAAAACAGTGTTGATAGCACAGGGATGCTTTTGTTATTGTTGGGCAGTGCTTGCGCAGAGTCAAGGCCTTTTCTGCTTTTCACACTGTCCCACCTACTTGTGGAGTAGGTTGGGAGTGCATGAGAAGCTGTGAAGGGACACAGCCAGGACAGGTGACCCCAGCTGACCAATGGGATGTTCCATGTCATGACAATGTGCTCAGGAGTCAAAACTTGGGGGAGGAGAAGGAGGATGGTGATGTTTGGTGTTTTTTTCCCTAAATAACACTGGTGTGTGATGAAGCCCTTATTTCCTGGAGATAGCTGAATACCTGCCTATTGATGTGAAGTGGTGAATTAATTCCTGACTTTGCTTTGCTTGCACATGCTCCTTTTGCTTTACTTATGAAACTGTCTTTGTCTCAGCCTGAAAGTTTTATCACTTTTACCCTTCCGATTTTCCCGCTTTAGGGAGACCGAGCATGTGGCTTTGTAATGCTTAGCTCCCTTAAAACACATGATGTATTTTAAAGCTCTTGTCCTCATTCAGATTCTCTCTTATGCTTTTTTTCAATGCTTATGTGTATGTGTTAATTTGTATGCTATGACACTGTCCATATTTCCTTTGGATGTGTAGGGGAAGATCTATGAGCAATATCAAAGGAAAAAGTTCAAGCAGTAGTGTGCTCTCGTGTTTTAGGTGTTGTCCAGAGCCTTCAGGAATCGTTTTGTGGAGCTGCATTTTGATGAACTGCCAAGTGCTGAACTGGAAACCATCCTGCACAAGCGCTGCAGTTTGCCACCTTCCTACTGCAGCAAGCTTGTCAAAGTCATGTTAGACCTGCAAGTATGAGAGTCTTCTTTTAGTATAAGAAATGAAAATGTATTTCAAAGTAATATGCACAAAGTAATACAAATTTCTTTATGGGGGGAGGTATTGTTTGTTGACGGATACTTAAAATCCTAAACCATGGAGAGAACCCACCAAGGTACTAATTTCAGTGGTTAAGACAAAGAATAGGGATGGTGATGTCAGATTTGAGAGAAAGCTAGCAGAAAAAAAAATTAGACCCCTTGGGATTTGATGTGTAGAATTATCTAGATCCAAAGTACAGTATTGGATTTGTAGGTGTCTTTGAGTCATGTGAAATGTGGTATTATTTTTAAGCAGTAATTTTTGATGCGTTCAGATGCTCCTGTGTTCAACACGCATTTGACACTTAGTATATAGCTAAAACTACCTCATATTTAAAAGCAATTACAGCAGCACAAACTGGATTTTGTTTTATTCCAGGTACCTATTTTCTTCTTAGTTTTTTTTTTTATTATTATTATATAAATTATTTTGTTCCTGGTGCTCATCAAATACCTGCCTAAAAGGAGTTAGTGTTTAGGAATTGTGACTCTACTAGAGTTTTTGTTTGTTTCGCTTGGAATTTTCTTGTTGCAATGTCACTGCAGAGGGTGATTATTAGCTTTGCTTGAAGTATTTGGAGAGGTTCATGAAAAAAAAAAAGCTCACATTTTGGTTTTCTGACAGTCGTACCGCAGAGGTTCAACAGTGTTTGCTGGGAAGCATGGATTCATTACCCTGCGGGATCTGTTTCGCTGGGCTGAAAGGTACAGGTTGGCAGAACAGCTGGAGAAGGAATATGACTGGCTTCAGCACTTAGCAAATGATGGTGAGCTCTGCTGCCTCAGCTTTTTGAAGTGCTAGAATCACTTTCTAGCCCCACTCCTTAAGTGTAGATTTTTGTTGCTGATCACCCAGGTAGTAATTGTTTTCTCTCTCCCTTTCTTTTGTAGGTTTTATGCTTCTGGCAGGCAGAGTCAGGAAACAGGAGGAGGTGGATGTTATTCAAAATGTCATTGAAAAACACTTCAAGAAAAAAATACATCCTGAGTCTCTCTTCTCAGGGGAAAGTGTCAAAAGGCTACTGGGTGAGTTTCCTGAGAGAGACCCCACTGGTTGGTAGATCTCTAGGTGTGACTGAAGCTGATGGATTGCTTTGTGTTGTGCAGCTAAGTCTTCCATGTGGATGTCAGTGATGGACAGAGATTTTAACCACGTTGTCTGGACTCAAGGGATGAGGAGACTTGCCGTTTTGGTGGGACGAGCCCTGGAGTTTGGTGAACCAGTACTGCTGGTGGGAGACACTGGGTAATCTTGCTTTTTATGATGCAGTTCTTGGTAGTGCTGCACCAGCTGCTGATTTTGACACAAGGTGATTGTGTGGGCTTCAGTGCTGCTTTGATCTGGGACATTTGAGCCTCTCTCATGGAAGACTTGCAACTGCTGTTTCTCACAGTTCCTTTTTGAGGGAAAGCATCTCATTCAACCCAAGTCTTTAATGGGATTATCTGCATTATGTATAACTACATCGAAGTTACATAAAAGCAGTAAAATGAAAGTGAGCTGACATCTCTGCCCACCTTTTACAAGGTGCCCTGTACAATCTCACTGTGCCTCACTGGAGTGGCTGCTTTTGGGGTATTGTGACATTTTCCTGTTTGAGAGCACATTCACTTTACATGTTTTAAGAGCTTGAATACAACCTTGCTACCACTTCTCCACTTCCTAAGCTGTAGAGGAGGTCGTGGAAGTAGATGCTGTCTGGTCTTGTGCTCCTGGTAAATTTGTAGAATATATTTTTGTAGGAAAGAAGGAAAGAAAAATGCAAGAAAAGGGAGAAGGAAAATTACTTGGGTAGTAAATGAAAACTTGATATTTAGCAGTTTATTCCCTCAGACTTAGGCTTGGTCTAGACATGCAGCATTTCCAGTTCAGTGAAATGTTAGGCTGGTTGGGTATCTATAAGGGCAAGCTGAAATAAATTTGACTTTGAAATTGACTTTGACTTGCAGAAATCCATCAATGCAGATATTGATTTAAATTTAGTTAAAGGCCTCTTGTGCAAGTCAGCAACAGTTGTGCCAAAAATGGCTTCACTTTGCATACTTTTCTTTCAAGGAAAGGAGCAGAATTTGCATGCTGAACTTTTGCCTCAGCTCCTCAATGGAAGTTTGAATCCTGTCCAAAGTGAGCTGATTGTTTGGTGTTGCTTTTTTTTTTTTTAATTCATCCCTTTCAATTAAATTACTTTGTTGCAGGTGTGGTAAAACTACCATTTGTCAGATCTTTGCAGCATTAGCAAAGCAGAAGCTGTACTCAGTGAATTGCCACCTGCACATGGAGACATCCGACTTTCTAGGAGGGCTGCGACCAGTCCGGCAGAGATCCCACGACCAGGTTTGTCTTGCATCAGTGATAACTTGCATGGTGTGACCATGGAAGTAAAAAGCAGCAGTTATTATGACTTCTCACTTCCTTTTCCATTTCTTAGGAGGAATCTGATGGTTCTAGACTCTTTGAGTGGTGTGATGGACCTCTTGTTTTAGCAATGAAAGAGGAGGGTTTTTTCCTCCTTGATGAAATTTCTTTAGCTGATGATTCTGTACTAGAGCGACTTAACAGGTATGTCTTAAATGTGGTAGTACTTAGCATCCTCAGTGTGTCTGTTCGTTATACAAACGTGAGTGGGGTAAATCTGACTTCTTTTAGGCACATTTGTTTCCTGGCTTACGTGAGCTCCTCTCTTGCTGAAAAGGACAGTGGTACAAATAAACTTAAAAGTAAAATCTCCACTTTACCATCTGCAGTATTGATATTTTTAGCCTGTCAGTGAGCTCTTGAAATTGTGCATCTTGTCAAATCCCAGGAAAAGAAATCTAAGTTATTTCCCTCTTTAGTATCTGTGTAAAAAATACCCACCTAAAATATATATTTAATTTCATTATCTGCTTGCAGCAGTGTCCCTCATTTTAATCTTTTTGGTTACCCATTATATTGGGTAAATGAAAGTTTAACTGGACCAATTAATATTATTTTAATTTTTAAGTGACCTTTTGAAGTGTGAAACAAAGTTTAAAATAAACCACTTTTTTAACCTTCTCTCTAGTGTTCTTGAAGCTGAAAAGACATTGGTACTTGCTGAAAAAGGTGGTCAGGATGATGAGAATGAGGTAGAACTGTTAGTTGCAGGAAAGAAATTCCGTATCCTTGCGACCATGAACCCAGGTGGCGACTTTGGAAAAAAAGAGGTAAATGTCAAAACATCTGGAAATACAACATGCATTTTCTGGTCATACTGACCATTAAAATGGTTGGAAGTGCAATGCAAAAATGCATCCTGCCGGTTTTGGCATCCAGAGCTTTAAGTTGGCAGCTGCTTCATTGCTCTAAAGGGTGAATCTGTTTACTGTCAATTCTGTGTGCTGTCCTTCTGATGTTGTAAGTGAACACTCAGCAAAATGTCAAAGGAAGCTTCAGGCCTCTGAATACTCTAGTTAGGCCTGATATATAGAATACTTCAAGTACGGGAACTGTGACTTTTGAAGCAAGTAAATCCAGCTCTCTGGAGTAGTACAAAGCTGCATAGCAGATTTTTCTCCCTAACATTATTTAAAAGTGATGGTCATATTGCCTTTCTCAGTGAGTAATGAACACCACATCCCAAAAGATGTTTCTCATTAAATGAAAAAAATCTGTTTCTGAAGATTAGGATTAAGTAATTTAAAATATGTTAAAGAAAACCTGTAAGACAGAAAAACCCTACAACTTTTGAGCACTGTTGGAAGCTAGGTCTATAAAAAAGAACCAGAAGCTGTTTTACTCAAAAGAAGATGGGTACTCCATTTAAAGTGGTTTCTGGAGTAGAGAACCCCTCATTGTGAAGCCACGTGTTTAAATAAGATTTATTTCTTTATTGCATTTGTGCTACTGATTTTTGCTTGACCAATTCAGCCAAGGAAGAGAGGAATTAGAGAAATGAGTTGTAATTGAAGGCAAATTTCCACGTGGTACTTTGCTTCTGTAAGGAAAGGGAGTTTACTGAGACATTGTTTGATATATGATGTCCTAGAATGAAATGGAGCTTTGGTCCTCGCAAACCAGCTCAGTTTCTTCCCGTGTTCTTTTGAACTTTCCTTACCACCTGTTTCCTCTATTGATGCCACTACCAGAAATCTTTAAAATCCTCATTCTTTCAAAGATTTTCTTACAAGGTATGTCTGTCAAAATTACAAGGAAAGGTCTGTCTTGTTCACTTTATTTATTGTTCACAAGTGCAGTGACTGTAAGGCTGTTGTTAACTGAGCATTAAGGAAGATGATGCAATGAATCTTTAATTGCTCTGTCGTTCTGCTTGTTTGCAGCTTTCCCCTGCACTGCGCAATAGATTTACAGAAATATGGTGTCCACAGAGCAATGGCCGGGATGATTTGATACAGATTGTAAAACACAATCTTCATCCAGGTTTGTGTCTGGGTGCAATAAACCATGAAGGTGAGTATTTCTGTATGTTGTTTTTCAAACATTGCTAAGAAAATAGAGTGTTTGGAGGCTGCCAACCTTTTCTCAGAATTTACACCACTGTCGCCCTTTTTCTGCTGTGTTTCCCTCTGAGGACAGCATGATACGTTTTTGATTTTGTTCCTCCCTTACTGTGTATGTGTCTAGCCAGAAGTGAGCTCAAGGCTGTATTTACCTCACCATCCAGATGGCTCAACTATCCCCAGCCCTTCAGTGTCCCAACTTGGTTTCAACATAGAGTGTTGAAGGAACTGGCACTTCACTTTCTGCCAGCAGCTTCACTGTTCATATTCGTCACTTGATTCTGTCTTGTTACCTGAATATAAAAGGATCTGTAACAGCAGCAGGGGCATGAACTTACTCTTCAGTTACTCTGTTTCTAGGATATAGCATACCCATCCACATTGCTCATGCAGCTGTACCTACTTTAGAGACGTTTTCACAACAGTGTAGATGTTGTAAATAAATAAAATTATTAAATAATAAATTAATATTTATATTTCATTAATATTTGATACTACTTTTCTAAATAAAAATACTATTAAATAATAAAATTAATTACATTAATAAAACCAATAATTATTGGTTATTTTATAACTCAAATTTATTTGCTTGTTTGTTGTTTTTTTTTTACATTCTTTTTAGGGGCAGACATAGCAGAACTCATGATGGACTTTGTTGAATGGCTGACTAATCAAGAGTTTGGTCGCCAGTGTATTCTCAGTGTGAGAGATGTCTTGTCCTGGGTTAATTTTATGAATGTCATGGTGGAGAATGAGTCAAGTTCTGCCAGGGGATGCAGCCACATTAACATTTCTCCAGTGATGTCTTTTATCCATGCTGCATGTTTGGTGTATATTGATGGAATAGGATCAGGTAAGTCTTCAGTGCTCAGCTGGCAGCAGAAAATTTGAAACTGTCTATTTGTATTAATAATTTATATTCAAATACAAACAAAATGGTTTGGAGCAGCATGGGACTCTCCTGGGAGAAGTTTTCACTTCCATGTACCAATCTCCTATGTGTCTTGTGCTTTTTCTGTGTTTCAGTAGCAGGAGTTTGAATAGTACAGGAAGCTGAAGTAAATTAGAGGGATTAATAATATTACAAAGACTAGCAGACAAATCAAGAGAACCCGTGGTTTTTCCTGAGTTTTCTGAGCTGATCCAGTACTTAGGCACATGAGCACATACTATTTTCTCTATGCCCCACTCCACATGTCAGCATCTGCCTGTGCTGGTCTGTACCATGCACATAGCTGAGAATGCATCTTTGTGTGTTTGGCTGCTGGCCCAGCTGATAAATAGTAGATAAGAGAGAGGACAAAAAATGAAAGGTACAAGAAATGCCAGAAAAGAAAGCCCTGGGGGGGCTATGGGTAGGGATCAGGGTGATTGTGATGGTAGAAGAAAGGGGGTTGGAAATAAGGTGTCCTTAATTCTGTTGTTTACAGAACAATCTGTCCATGGTAAATAGTGCTGGAAGCATTGTCAAGCAAAAGCCCTAAAATAAAATATAAACGTATGTGCACAAAAGTGGCATCTGTGAAAGGACTGAGTTTCTTAAGTCATAAGATGAATGTGCCTAGTTATGTTTTGAAGGACACTCAGCTTCTCTAATTACAGGTACAACATCCTGCTCAGCTGATACGGCTTTGTTAGCTCGTGAGAAATGCCTGACATTCTTATGTGAGAAAATGAGTCAATTCTTCAAGCTGACTGATCATCAGAAGAATGAACTAAAGATTTATGACAGAACAAAGGAAAAAGAGTTCTTATGGATGGACAACTTTATGGGAATTCATCCCTTTTTTATTCCAAGAGGCAAGAGACTGTGGGAGTGGGTAGACATGTATTCTGTGGTTTATATTTTCAGTAGTTTTGTTATTCACTAAATCTAAGTAGGATACCTGAACCATCACAGAACAATTTATTGGCTCTTAAGCCTTAAAAAATGCCCTTTCTGCCTCCAAGTGTATAAATTGCAACTCAGTCACATTTATTAAGAAGATACATCTGTTCATTCCTTTCTTTCGTGTCTTCTTAATGGTTAATGGCCCAATTTTCATAGTCTACTTTTTGGTGTAACAAAGCTTTTTTTGATTTTGAATTGTAATTTTCTGTCACTTTTGCATGCTTGGGATGTTGTTAACTTCCACTAAATAAAGCTGCAGCTCATCTTGACCCTTGTGCAAAGCATAGAAAGGAGGCGTCCTGAGTACAAAGCTAAATAGAATGGAGATTAATGCCCTGCCTTGCTCTAAGCTCTCAAAGATTTGCTGCAATTTTTGCAAAATTAATTAGTCCCTGCATTTCAGTTCCTCATAGGACAAATTAATGCAAATTGGAACTAGCAAAATAGTGCTTCTTACACTTAAAATACAATGACAGGACTAAAAAATGATGACTGTGAGCTTTCTAACTCAGCTGGTTACTTTTTAGCACATGGACCTGTGTGTTCCTAATGCTATTTTAATTGTTCGTATTTGAAGATTTTGGCATTCATGGATTGTGCCAGTCATGCATAAAATTGTACGAAGTAATGCTTTTTTGTAAATTGCTTAGTTCCCCTCTGCTGATTAGATCACAAAAGGAATCTCTTTGAATCCCTTTCATATTAAACAGGTATCAAGATATGCAAGATGCATTGGTGATTAATATCTTGTATACCTGAGCAGTGCTGTATTACAGACTTGGGGGAGTGAAGTTCCAGGGAGCTATACTGGAATTTGGCAGACAACTTCTGTATCCTCTCCCCAATGTATGCCAAAGTGACACTAAAGAAAAAGCACACTTTAATGAGAGGAGTCTTCCTTCGCAGAACTGGCAGTGCATGGAACTTATTAATATATTATTGTCTAACATGACTGAATTCTATCATTCAGTGCCACTTTTTCAAGCACTGCTTTTAAATTTTAGATCCACATGCCTGAAACAAGGGCCAATTTATTTTTTCGGGGATAGATCTTAAGTCATGAAGCAGGAGGTATTGGAGTTTCACGGAAAAACAATTCATATATCCATATGCTTTTTTTTTTTTCAAAATTCAACAGAAATGCATGGCGATGGGCTGAGATGCAGCTGTGGGTCAAAGAGAGAATGCATGTGCCTGATCTCTGAGAATGGCACACAAGCTGCATGTTCATTGCTTGCTGTACTGAGATCAATTTACAGACAGAATGAGCTCGTTCAGAGGCACACTGTCAGCAGCTCTGGCATAAACATTCTTCAATTGTTTAATTATTTTCTGGTTCACCTTTCCTTTGTTTCAGGCCCTGTTCTCCAGAGGAATATGACAGATTATGCTTTAAATGCTGGGACTACAGCAGTGAATGCACAAAGACTGTTAAGAGCCCTGCAGCTTAACAAGCCTATTTTGTTGGAGGGCTCACCAGGAGTGGGCAAGACCAGTCTAGTTGCTGCCCTGGCAAAAGCCTCAGGAAACTGTCTTGTTAGAATCAATCTGTCTGAGCAAACGGTAGTATAAAATAATATCTTTGCTGCTTGGTGTTTATGGCAGTGTAGAAGCCTTGTGTAACTTTTAATGTGCAGTTCTCTTTAACTTTGGCACTGTGTCTGAAATGTCAATTTTTACTTCTTGGTCTCAAGATAAAACTGAATGGGAGGGGTAACCAGAAAGAGCAGTAGGCTTCTGTGAGGGAATGCCAGTTCCCAGATATTTCTGTTCTTTTCAAGTGAAGTCATGCATATCTTTGTCTACTATGTTTTTCTTGGCTTCTGCAACGTTACTTGAAAACAGCTCTAAGGCTTTTTAGCTTTTCTGTTCCAATTTAAATTTTTGTTGCTAAATATAGTAGCTGGTCACCAGAGTCCTGTAATGGAAAAGCTTTTAGCATTTTGCAGTTACTGAAATTTTTTAAATAGACTGAAAGTGTAGGTATTAAAGTAGAAGGGAGAAGATACTAAGAAAAGTTAACAAAAGCTGTTTATGAACTCCTGTTAAATTTTGTGATTCCTCAACTCCTCCATTCTGTTCTTTACCCTCAAAGGATGTGACAGACCTATTTGGGACAGACTTGCCTGTTGAAGGTGGGAAGGGAGGAGAATTTGCCTGGCGTGATGGACCGCTCCTAGTGGCACTGAAGGCTGGACACTGGATTGTATTAGATGAGGTAAATTCAGGCTTGGGGGACAAATAAAATGGAATGTTCTAGAAGAGCAAAGTTGGATTTGGCTTGTGTAATAAATACCTTTGAGTGCCAGTGACCTCCCTTCATAGAGGCAGGTGATGACTAGACTTCTTTGAGACAAGAACAAGGGTTGAATCCCAGCTTAAATTACTTCAGAAAACAAAGGATAGGTTTGATTTACATTTGAAAGTTTTTAGGGAGGAGTATCAACAGACGTTCTGGTGCATGTGCTCGTACACAGATACAATTTCACTGAAATAGAAGGTGTTTATCTAGGACTAATATATTGTGTTATGACTGATTTAATTGAGATGGGGAAGAGTTTCATCTTGCGAGTATAAGCTATCCTGCAACTGCAGGTTTTTTCATGTACCATGTAGCAAGTGCTTTCAAGCATGTGTGTGCACAGAGCTGCCTTCTTGGGATCGTGTGTTCCAATTACTGCAGAGTGCAAAATCTTCAGTTCTTTAGCCCCTTGCATACCTCTTTTCCCCCCTTTTTGTGAAGGATGACACTTTAAACAACCATTATAATGAAATAGACAAGACTGCCTGAATTTAAAAAAACCCAAACAAATAAAATGCTATGCATGCCACAAATGTATGGACGTAAATTCAGAAGAAATATCTTGAACTTGCAGGTTTTATGATGGAGAATTGTTTTGTAATCACAATGAAAAAACGCAGCACAAATAACGAGTGAACATAAGGACGTGTTAGTTGCCCCAGTGTAATAACAGTCTAACTGGTGGTAATAACATGTGTTAGTTCTAGAGCGTCAGTGAAATGGAATTTTACCTTCTGTATATCCCAGAGAACAACAATGAAATGGAATTTTACCCTCTGTGTATCTCAGACTATTAAACTAGAGATTATGCAAAAATATTTTGTGGAGCACTAATACTGTATCCTCATTTTTTTCCTCAGTTGAATCTGGCTTCTCAGTCTGTATTAGAGGGGCTAAATGCATGCTTTGACCACAGAGCTGAGATTTATGTTCCAGAATTGGGAATGAATTTTCATGTACAGCACAAGACGACTAAGATTTTTGGATGCCAGAATCCGTACAGACAAGGAGGTGGAAGGAAGGGTCTCCCGAAGTCCTTTCTTAACAGATTTACACAGGCAAGCTTATTTGTTTTGAATTGCATCATTATCCTGTCTTGTATGTTTCTGACTGTATAAACACTCTGAATTCTCTTGATCTTACAGGTGTATGTTGATCCACTGTCAGCAGAAGATATGGAGTTTATTGGGAATACATTGTTTCCTGCTATTGATAAAACTATTATTGCTAAAATGGTTGCTTTCAATAACAAGGTAAATATATTTTAAGCTGTTCTGTGTAGAAGTAGGCAAAATGCAGTAAGATTAGAAAAAAATTAAATCTGATGTTACATTTCCAAGCATTCTTATAGAGAAGTGTGTGGGCAAAAAAGAGAGATGGAAGTATATGCAGAAGAAAGTAAAGAACTCCACTAAACCCAGTACCTGAATTCTTGTGCCATAAAAATCAGATGCTTGGTTGATAACTGAAGAGGCACTATTTTTCACAGAAGATAAAACATATATACACAGTGGTGGTAATGTTAAAAAGGAAGTAGTATTCTGTGACCTTAGGTAAAATCTCTTGTGTCAGCATGTTACTGCATATTCATTTGTAAGAGTGCAAGAGTAAATTGGAAAATTGAGCTGAGTGTTAGAGAAATAGTAGAGACAAACCAAATCAGTTTTAGTTCCTAACATGTCTTCAGCAAAGTAAATTCAACATGATATTTCAGTTGTCTCTGTCTTGTAGGCAGTGCCAAAGGCAGAAGTTCAGTTGAGTTTTTTTTAAAAAATATTTGAAATCCAGCTTGTGGGTGCAATAAAAGATTATTTTTTTAATTACCACTTCTTTTTTTTTTTTTTTTCATAGATTGAAAAAGAAGTAATGGCTGAAAAAAAGTGGGGACAGAAGGGAGGACCCTGGGAGTTCAACTTACGTGATCTTTTCCGCTGGTGCCAGCTTATGCTTGTTGACCAGTCACCAGGATGTTATGATCCAGGCCAGCATGTGTTTTTGGTATATGGAGAAAGAATGAGAACCAGAGAAGACAAAGAAAAGGTGAGCCATGTGTTCTACTTCCTTTCTCTTCGGATGGTCAGGAAGTATTTCTAGAAATCCAAGTGTAGATCTCCAATTTGAAGATTCATTGTAATTAATTCATAGACATTTAGCTCTTAAAAAAGAAAAATAGGTTGGTTTGGGGTTTTGAGGTTTGATATAGATACCTGCTTCCTTGCTGTTTGAAATATCAATTTAATTAGTATAAAAGCAGACAGCTAATGATAATGAAGGCAAGTAGAATAACCAAGAACTTGAAGTAAAACAACATATTTGTGTGATTCTGTATTAAATAATAATGTTTGCCACCTAGGTATTGCTCTCTTGCTTAGAAATCTTGTGCTTTTGTTTAATTTCACAGCATTTAAGTGCAAAATATTCAGATGTGACCTTGTGATTTAACTGTGTTAGTTACTATCATACAGCTGTGGAGCTGAGAGGAAAAGATACTTCAGATGTAAATTTTTAGAAGTGAATCTTTAGAACAGTAGATAACTTGAACTGACAAGTCTCTCTTTTTCTTTTTTGACTGTTCTAGGTTATTTCTGTATTTAGAGACATTTTTGGCCAGGAGGCCAGTGTGTATACAGGAACCAGGGAGTTTCACATCAATCCATATAATGTTCAGGTAAACTGTGGACAAGGGATTTTGTGACGGGATAGAGAAGGCAACAACTTGCACAGCTGAACTCCCATTTGCCTTTGTCTCCCATCCTTTTCAGATTGGTTATTCAGTTCTCTCTCGTGGCAACTATATTCCCCATTCTGGCAGAACTCTCTCACTTCTGCATCATTCGCTGCAGTCTCTGGAGTCCATAATGAAGTGTGTGCACATGAGCTGGATGGTGATCCTGGTGGGCCCGGCAGCTGTCGGCAAAACCAGTCTGGTGGAGCTGTTGGCACATCTCACCGGCCATCGGCTGAAAATCATGGCCATGAACAGCGCCATGGATACAACTGAACTCCTGGGTGGATTTGAGCAGGTAAATACCATTTTGGTGATATGGCAGCATTTGTCCTTCCCACCTCATAGTGGCCAGTCTGCTGTGAGTTTAGTGTTTGTAAACAGAGCCTTGGCACCATGGCCTTCTGCCTGAACTAACTCCCTCATGGCCTGTTTGCAGGTTGATGTCAACAGGCCATGGCAGCGCCTCTTGGAAAAGGTGGAGAATGCTGTGAGCACGCTCGTAAGGGACAGTCTGCTCCTCACAGAGCTTTGTGCAGATGATGCTGAACTCGTGCTGCGTGCTTGGAGCAATTTCATCCTGAATTACAAACCCAAATCTCTGGGGGAAGGTGGTGGAAGTGTCACAGCTGAATTAGTGGGCAAACTGGAGGGAATACTTGTACTTAGCCAACGACTAAACAACAAAATAAATTCTTACACAAAGGCAGGTATGTATGGTGGGCAGTTTGAAGCACTGAAATTCTCCTGTACTGAGCTACTCAACTTACGATGCTCTTATCTTGTATTCCTAAGAGAGGGAACTTGGATACACTATTCTTGCATTTGTACTTTGAAGCATGGATCAGCTGAGCTTTACTAATGTCAGTAGAATAACCTGTGGGTCAGTTTTTCTTCTTTTTATTTTAACCATTGTCTAAAATAAGGCATTAATACCCACCAAATTTTGTCTCATGGGGGAGAAGGGATGCAGAAGAGTACCTGTTTAGGCAAGTAAAGTGTCAGTCTGTTTTATATGTCTTTGTGCTTGCAAACCTTTTCTGTTCACATGGATTTTGCTCATGGGAGGCTACTTGAAGAGTTGGAGCCTCTGCTGTTAAGTTCCCCTAAAAAGTAGGAAGCATATATCTTTATTGACAAAATAACTACTATTTTTCTTGAATGGAACTGGAAGCTACTTCATTAATGTGAGTCTCAGTGTAAGATGTATTTCCTTTCAGAGTTTGCTCACCTGGTTGAAGAGTTCCGGCGGTTCAAGCTGCAGCAGGCGCAGGCTGCTGACTGCAACAGCCATGGCACTTTTGAGTGGGTGGATGGGATGTTGGTTCAGGCTCTGCAATCTGGAGACTGGCTCTTAATGGACAATGTTAATTTCTGCAAGTAAGAGATTTTAGTGGCCTTGTTTCAGTGAATCGTTTGACCTCCCTAATTAACTTTGCCTCTTACTGTGTGTTTCACATCTGAATATTTTGCATCTGATAATACACAGGAGCAGTAATTTAGATTTTCTGGAAGAATATCTTCTTTCTCAGACAGCTTAGCAGTTGATAGTTTTCCTGTTACCTTAGGAAGTAATTAACTGTTTGGCTTTTGCTTAAGGTAAGTACCATTTTGATTTCAGATCAGAAAAGGATCAAATTGTTGCCTTTTTATGACCACATGAATTTGTTTTGAATGTAGCCCTTCGGTGCTGGACCGCCTGAATGCTTTGCTTGAACCAGGAGGTGTTCTGACCATGAGTGAGAGAGGTGTCATAGATGGCACAATTCCTACAATAGCTCCTCATCCAAACTTCAGGTACTTTGCATTTCTGCTTTTTTTCCCCCCGTTTTCTTTCCGCTTTATCAAAGAGGAAGTTTAGAATTAAAATGTCATCAGTGAGCCAGTCTTTTGGTTTTTTGAATACAGTTCAGTTTGCCACGTAATGTAGTGACACTGTAGCATAGTGACACGGAAAAAACCTGCACCGTGGGGGCATGTAAAATAGAGCTTTAAGAGGCTTTGCTTTATATCCCTGTTGCAATACAAACTATTACACAGGAAAATTCATAGCAGTGTTCCTCTGCCTTGATTTTCCATTTCTAATTCAAGATTTCAGTACTTCCCTGTCTCACCATAATGAAGTAGAGCATACATGCATTGAAGATGGTGAATTCTTTAGATAGGCTGGTAATGAAAGCTGGTATGTGGGCATAACAATTTTCTTCCCAGTTTTTTCCATCCCATCTAAAAATTTGAGTTTCCGGAAGTGACAGAACTTAAAAAAAAACCCAACAAACCACCCAAATAGACAATCTGTTCTCTCGGACCTGAAGTAGTCTCTGTGGAAGATAGGAAGACAACGTAACAGAGTATTCTGTATAATTCCTACCTTGTATAAATTCATGACAAGGATATTGGAACTGATACGCTCTGGTTCTTCTGAATTGGAAACATTTTTGACTTTTCAGAAACCTGTTTTCACTGCCTGGTATCTCAGAAGTACTTCTCCCTCCTTGCTTTTAAGACGTGTCTATTGATATTCTTAACTACTTGGATGTTGGATACTTTGGTTTTTAAATAGCACAGATTTATTTGAAGCTGTTGCTAGGACTTTTAAATAAGTCTTTATAGCTCAGAGGCATAGCTTAACTTTTCTTTGTAAGTGGGAAAATGATAAAACAGACGTAACTCAGATAATGAGTTAAAGTCATGCAGAATATCTGTGTCTAATTGCAAAGTGTAACCATACAGTTTTCTCATTTAAATTCACTAGCTGTCTCTGGCTTTCCAAATTTTGCATCCCCATTTTTATGAAGATGAATTTACTTTATGGAAGAGCAGATTTGGTAGTTCAGGAGTGATAGTTCAGGGACCTAAGTTACATCTTAAGAATTTAAGGCAGTTGAAATGCATGATTGTTGTAGGTCCCATCCAACTTGAATTACTCTGTTTTAATATCCAACAGACTTTTCCTTTCTATGGATCCAGTTCACGGGGAAATATCCAGAGCCATGCGGAATCGTGGGATTGAAATTTATGTTCCTGGGGAGAATGATGGAAATGTATTGGACAGTCTGGATTTGAAGTTACTCCTGCATGGTTTGGGTTTAGTTGGAGACAGTGTCTGTGATGCACTTCTGGCTGTACATTCAGAAACCAAGGCAGCAATAGCAGGTAAAAAAAGTCTGCTCGGTATTTTTTAGCAACTTGGGCTCATTACATATGTATGGATGAACTCTTTAGTATTAAACCTTGGTTATTTTATTATGTTATGTGCGAATATAAGTAAGCACATAAAACTATAATCGGGTAGTTGTGGATTGGTTTTTTGCATTCCCAGGAAGTAGGCCCAAGTCATGAAAAAGTAGTAACTGCAGTGCTTTGTTAAGGAGACATCAGGTGCTGGCACATGTCTGTTGTCCCTTGCCATAGGGAAGGCAATATATTCTAAGTGAAAATCAGCAAAACAGAGAGTTTGCACAAGTTCCTCTTTGCGGCTGTGTTTCATTCATCTCAGCTGTTTGATGTCTTATTTTGAGCTGGTCATTTGTTATTTATAGTCTTGTCACATTCTCTTATCAACCTTGGGAAGAACCCATTCAACTTTCAGGATGCAGTAGGATGTATTTGTTTCGTATCATGGCACCTAAAGTGGTGTTTGTCAGAATAAAGAGCTGACAGTTGCTAAATATTCACATCACCCTAATTGCTGTGTATCTTTCAGGGTCTGCGTCATCTTTGTCACCTTTGCTTCAGGCTGCTGTAGTAATTGTGCAGCAAATACAAAGAGGCCTTGGATTAGCGAAGTCTTTTTACAGAGCCTGTTGGGAAGTTTATGGCCGCTCACAACAACTGCAGATTAACCAAAAGGTAAAAGTCCTGTACTTGAAAGCTTTTCTTAGATCATCTAGATAAGTGGAAAATGTGGCTTCATGAGGCTAGTGTTTGAGATCCTGTTTTTTAAGTGTCTGAGCAAGAGATTGATGAAGATGGTGCTCTTGGAGAGATGAACCAAATAATATTCTGGTTGGATTCTGAGGCTTATGGTTTTTAACAGCTTCAGCTCAACTTTGGGATATTAATACTGATGCGTCTGTAGCCTGTAACACTGTGCACACTGTCATCTGTAGACATACTCATTTTCTGTTTAAAACTGTACAGTATATTATTTCACTTCTGGTAGGAATATTTTGGTACTTCTATTCTGTAGGTTATATAGTATGTGTGGAACATTCAGTTTATAATAATTTCATAATAAATACATGTAATTAAAGTTTCCTCTTCGTGCTTGAATACATGTTTACACGTCTGAATATGACTCTAAATTGCTTTTTGTTTGTTCGTTGTAGCTTGTGTTAGAGTTGGTTACGAGGCATGCTTCCGCTCTGGCTTCCCCTGACACTTGTGGTGAGTCCTTGCTAGCAGTGGGATTGTGGCCAGACTCCCTGCCTTCGGGTCTGTTTGCAGCTGAAGACTCGCTCCTTTCCACAGTCCGGAGTGATGGACAGGTCCTGATGTATTGTCTGCATAGACTAAATCTCAGAAACTGCAGGTAGGCAGGAAATATTTTTTTTTTGTCTGTCAGATAAGAAAAAATGTGTATGAACTATTCACGGCATGTCATTGCTCCTTGCAAAAATTCTGTCTTCATTGAATTGTGCAGGTAGAGACTGTGATTGTCATACTCTGTAACTGTGTTCCTGTTACCTTTCCATACAAACACTGCAAATGAAAGTTTAATTATTTACTGCTTTATTAAGTCTTCAAAATACATTCAAAATACTTGACCCTTTAATCTTCAATAAGTACATTTGACCATTTTGAGAGTTGTTAGGAGAAAGCATTTAGCAGAAAATGTGAATGTAAGCAATGGGATTAGGAGGTAATAAGAGCCCCAAAATTTCTTCCTTCAATTTCCTTCTAAGCTTTAAAAAACCTAAGCGCTTAACTAGTTTTAAGTATACTAATGATTCTCCGATTTCCTTTTTTCATGTAATCAATTATTCATCAATAATTTTATGTCCAGTAGTTTCAGGTAAAAACACAAATTTTCTTCTTCAGATAGAGCTGTCTGAAAGAAGCAGAGGCCCATGTGCAGAGCGTGTATGAAAGAATTTTTTAAATTATTTCTGATGCAATATAGCTGTTAATTTTTACAACACTGGTGCATAAACTTCCTTTCTACCTTCTTTGCTTAGTAGCCTACTCTGGACAGGTACTGTAGTTTTCTTCCAGTGAAAGAACAAGCTGTAGAAGTTTGTACTGAGATAAAAAGTTGAAATTGTAAAATCTTAGCAGTGTGCTCTGTTGTTTGCTGGTTTTGTTTGGTTTTGTTGTTTATTTTTTAATCAATGACAATTCTTTTCCTATCTTTGTCTTTTTTAATTTAACTTTGCGTATCATTCTGGTGCACGAATCAATTGGAATTTCTCAGTGAAATGCTGTACATATTCACTTGGGGTAGTGCATGAATTTTTGGCAACAGTGAGCTCCTAAGAGTAGACACCCTTAACTGATTTGAAGTTGGAAACTGGTTTGAAAGCTAAGTAATGGAGGAAAGATCATTGCATTGCTACAGTGATGTCTAAGGATGGTTGCATACCTTGACTTGCAAAATATATTCTTTCCTGAATCTGGCAGTTCGAGCCCTTGATTGCTGGACTTTGTGTTTCAGGACACTACCACTGACTCTGCAAGATCTTGAAAAAGTTATGCAGTCCACTAATCCTGAGAGTCTCAAGTTCAGCGCTGTTGAGATAGATGCAAACTGGATGGACAAAGTGGAAGTTCTCCAGGCTTCAGTGAAATTGTTCATAGAAAAAGCAACCAATCAAGATTGGAAATTAAGAGTAAAATGGCTTAACTCCTTAGCCAAAAATCTGCCGCAGGTGCTTGGTATGTAATGATTTAACTTTGTTTTATCTAAGGGCTGAGTTATGTTTTTGCAAATATTGTAGGTCTTCTATGAAGACATCCAGGTCATTCAAATTATCTTAGTTATGAAGACTCAATTATCCACACTAATTCCAGGGCATGGAGGCTCCAGGGAGGGACAGAAACAGATTGTGTATGTTAGGGAAATCAGGAGACTTCGGGCTAAACATTGTCTTTTATTATTCAAGCATGTGTGTAACTTGTGCCGCTTCTGAATTACATTTATTTTTGGATCGGTCTTGGTCTGTGTAAGCAAATATGCCTTTTCACTGCTTTTTTTAGTGATAGTAAAAGCAGTCAAATGCCTTCTGTGTATTTGGTGTTAAAATACAAATCCTTAGAAAGTCAGGAAACTGCAGAGCTGAGATTTCCTGAAGCAGTGCTGTCTGAACATTCAGGATAATAGCTGAGATGAGCTATTCACTTAATTACAGTATTAATCGCATTAAACTCATGGAGCATTTAGGCAGGCATTGGTCCAAGTAATTCACATATTTAGCTTTCTTGTATGGTCTGAAATCTCAGATTATGTTGTCCCTATATCAATGGGATTGCTTCCCCTTTATTTTGCTGTCTTTTCAGGCACGTAGCTCCATAAAGTAGAAAATACCTAAAAAACTACTTTAGTGAAAAGTATGCTTTTTTTTTTTTTAATTGAAAAGAAAATAAACCTCCCACAAAAATAGATGTATTGAGACGAAGATTTGAAGGTATAAATTCACGGATTTTCACAAACCATATTTTTAACAGCATACATGTAGTATCACCAGTTTAACTAGAATTCCTTTTTAGGTTTATGTCTTCAGCCATGACTTTCTGGTGCTTTTAAGACCTTTTGGAGCTGATACAAAATAAGATCAACCAGCACATCCAGAGTGCATGCAAAGATTTGATTCAGTCTGCTTGTGCTGGCTCAGTTGAAGCTATTTTTCTTGATTTGTACTAAATGCTCTTTTATGCCTATGTTCTCCCCTCTTCACCTACAGATTCGGTGCGGATTCAGCTGGAAGCAGGTGCTGTAGCCCTTGGTTGTTTCTATGCCAGTCCCCTCTCCTCTGGAGTCAGTAGCATGCTCAAGTTGCTACAGCCAACTATGACAGGTACTTCTGAAAAAGATGGATGTAAAACATTGCTTCCTTTATTTGTTGTCTGAACACACTGCAACCGTTCTTAGGAAATGTATGCAGCAAAACAAAGGCTTAATTCTAACTATGTATTGCTTTTGTCATAAAAGAAATTACAACAAAGACATTCTTGCTGTCTAGAACAGCAAATACGGTAATTAAATGCATTCATCCTATTCAAGTTAGATTTGAGTGCTCTGCCTCTGAGTCCTGGCTATGTGTTGTGTATCTGTGACTTGTCTGTATTCCTACAGCTCAGAGTGATGTTCTGAAGACTAATGCAAATATCCACTGCCTTTCTGACTTGATAGTTTAGGCACCCTGGTCTTTTTACCCCGGGATTTGTGATGTTAGCCCGTCTGAAACCCTATAATTGGTTTGGCCTATAATTTTCCCTTGGTGTTTTGTGGGAAGCATAGGCCTGTGGTTTCCTTTCTAAGCTTGTTAGATGCATGCAAGCTATATACAGTGACACTGGACCTTTTATGGATGGTCCTGGTTATCTCACCTGGACTCTGAGATGGACTTGACTTTCCAGGCTCTGTTCAAGTACTCTGACCCCTGTTTAATTTATTGTCACTTTCCTGTTTTATAGAACCTGCAGTTGGCTTTAATGTTTTTCTGTTTGGATATCTGGAGTGAGAGAGCTTGACTGCCTTTCCTCCTAGGTTTCCTTCTTTCTTTCCCTAATGTTCTTGCATAGGCAGGGGGATCAAGAAAAGTACTGAGTAGTGTTTCACTGCTGTCTTGTCTTGTCTACCTTTCCAGATGAACATGTGATGCCTCTGGACCCAAGATGGAATATGCAGTTTTTGGAGATCATTAGAAATTCAATGAACTTTGATGCAGAAATGGAGCACACAGATCAGCTTCTTACCCTTTTGAAGTCTGCAGCAAATCGGTGGGTTACAAAAAACCCTTGTAAAGACTGCCCAAACCCTGTAATCAATACTGAGTAAACACTTGTGGTGTCTGCCAAGTTTGTTCTTAGGTTTTGATAGATGTGATCTAAAATACCAGGCAGAGGTTTTGTGCTGGTATTTAAATTCTTTGCATCTCTTTACTGTAGATGCATACTAAACACCATCACTTAGTATAGGGAGCAGAGCTCCTAGCATTCCATACAGGCTGCAGTACTTCAAGGACAAGTCAGAACTGTGGGATAAAGCATTAAAGAGGCAGAAGCACCAGTGTGAAATCTCTGACAAAACTTAAATAGCTGTCCTTTTTTTGGATTTGGACTGTTTTTCCTAGTAAGATTAAAAAGTACACAGATTTTGAAGTTGAAGTATAAGGAAGCATCTGCTCACATATCCTACAGGCCACGTTTCATCTGTTTAGTAGCTCACTAGTTTTTCCTTCCTTGTGAAGTCATGTAAGTGAAGTACAAAATACCTAAAAAATTATTTGAATGAAAAATACGTGCTTTTTTAAATTTTTAATTCAAATCAAAACAAAAAACCTCCCCATAAAAATAGATGTATTGAGAGGAAAATTTGGAGGTATAAACTCATGGATTTTCACAAAACATATTAATCTGCTTTTTGTGAAGCTTGCTTCTACAGAAACCATATTCAATAATTAGTTGTGCTGCACCTGGTTCTTTTTCCATAGTGCAGTGAATGTATTATGTCACTTTGTAGTTCAAATGGTACACTGTAGTTCACCATTCTCATAAGGCCAAGGCTTTAAAACAGTACTGCACTGTTAACAACTTTATTTTTATTTCAGGGCAGTGTTATTTCTCGACCGAGAAAAAAGAAGTTATATTGAGAAGAGTTTAATTACCAGCAAGAAGCCAAGAAACAGTGCCTTAAGAATGTCTCTAGATTTCCACAAAAGTGGGTTGCTTTTCACTGTTCCTTTTGGTTCTGTAGTCATTTTGGAATATGGTTAATTTGCATTGGTATGAAATTTGTACTTTCAACATGGTGTGTCCTGAGTATGCTAAGAAAAAAAGTGTGTATGTAAAGCAATCAAATGAGGACTAATGTGGTATCAAACACATTATTCTTAAATAGGATAGCCTAAGGTACATATCATTTATGTCCTGCCTCTATGAGGTAGTGAGTGAATACCGTTTCTCTCTTAATAATCTGAACTTTCAAATAACGGTGGAGAGTAATTGGAATAGTGTTTCGTCTGTAGCTAGTAAGAATTCCCAGTTCTTCAGATGTGCTTTTGTTTTGCGTAAGTTGGAAGTTTTGCTTCTAAAACGAAGGGTAAAATTTAGTGATGAAGTTAGTGTGCTGCACAGAAGCAATTGATCAAGGAATCCCTCATTAGAGATCTTTAAATATATGTATAAAATGCATAGAAGTAATAGAGAATTGTGCAAATAGTGAAGGACTACTTTTATTCATTTCTTGGATCTTTTTTTCTCCTCAATCATAGAGAGGTTCTAGTGATCAAAAATTGACCCTTATATGTCATGTGATATGGTTGTCTGATATTCAGACCCTGCCTTTCTTTCCTCTTCCCCAAACATCAGATCCAGGAAGTTACAACTGTCTTCCTCATGGAATTGTGGTCAACCTTGCTGCTTTCTTTGAACTTTGGGATGCATTTGCACTTCACTGGGTCAAGTCTACTCAGGTGGCCTTAAGTGACGATGACATGCATGATGTGAGTAGACTTTTCATAGTACATTTATGGAAGTTAAGTTAAATGAGATTGTGTGCAGAATACTCCTTTTAGTTTCAGGGACCATGAGATAAACTGCAGTGCCTCTGTTTGTGTTCAGAATATGCTGAACAGTAGGCAAATGATGTTTGTTTCTTTCAGTGGCCGTATTTGTGTTCTGTCTTCTCATTTCTTCTGTGTGGATTGTAGATTTTCAGTCTGCACATACTTGGGGTGGGAATTATCTTACCTAAATATACACACCTGAGATGTAGATAGTTGATCTGCTCATCAGGCCCTCTAATACCTGCTTAGGATGGCATGAGCTGTGTTGTGGGAGTGGTGTTTCTCTCCACTGGTGATACTATCCATTTGTATCTGCAATACGAATATCTGAACCTGGGCAGCTGACATGTGGGTCACAGGGGTGGTTCACTTTTCCCTCTCCCTTTTCAGACCATGAATATAATTTTGCTGATGTCTTGACATTGCAGACTTGGTGCAGGGATTGGTTGGTTTTGGCTTGTGTAGTTCCACCTGCCATTGTGGTGTTTTTAGAGAGCCTGTAGAGTCCTGGTTGTGCAGCACTAAATACAAAGTATTGTGGAACTCTGAAGTTAATGGAAGTGATGGTGGTTTTGCTTTTTCTCGTGCTTGAAGTACGAAGTATTCCGATGCAGCAGTGGCAACGCTATAACCTCTTGTGTTTGTTGTTAGATTTTACGTGGCTCACTGTGGCGGGACCGATTCTGGACTATCTCTGACACCGTGACAGTGGATTTGCCAGGGTTGGCACTTCTGGCTCTGCACTGGCACTGGGTTATGAAACACCTAATTGACAGAATTCCTCAGATGCATATTGGATCAGACCAGAACAAGTGAGTGGTTTTTGATTTGTTTCTGTTAAATGGCTGTATAAGTTACTCTTTTCTTTAGTGTTATAGCTAATTAGAGTTGTTTGGATTAGTGTCCCAAGTCCTGTTCCATTAGTGATGCAAATAACAACGTATTAAGTAGCTGTTCATTTTTAAAATTCATGTTCCCCAGTATTGTACTTCTGCTTAATCAAAGGATCATCTAGAATTTCTACCAGTTTTGTGAAAGGATAAGAGAGAGACTTCCCATTCTTATGTATCCTTTTGCCTTGTTTCTCCCACTTCTGTTAACTGTGTGGGCTTTTTTTTCCCTCCTCTGTCCCTCTTTTTTCTTTTTTTTTTTTTTTTTCCCTTCCTCTACAAGGATTTCCAGGGAAATTCAGTCTGTTTCACAGCAGATTCAGAGCTGCTTGGTCAATCCTGCTGGCATTTCAGCCAATATGAAGATACTACAGAAGTCTCTTGGAAGACCCCTTCCTTTTAAGGTATCAATACTGTTTGCAAAAGATTTGTATTTCACATAATGTCCAGATAGGCTTTAATGTATTTACAGCAGTTGCTTTCCAGGACAGCAAAAATACACTTCTTTTGTATTTGATAGATTGATTGAAAAGGAAGTTTCAGCATATGTTAATGTACGTATCTTTTGAGAAATATATCAGTTATCCAGATAGCATTTCTACTATTAATTATGCTATGTATAGAAAATATTTATTTAATACAGAGGAGTGCCTGAGCATAAAAATATAACTCTTTGCTCTGTTTTGGAGACTTGTGAATATCACTATGCCACTTGCTTATTTAGTGAACATACGTGTATTTAGAACAGCCTGTGCAGTTCTTTTTATACAGCATAGGATGGGGCTGCCTTATGATTTCCCAAGACAAGGCCTCTTAACTTTGATGGTTTTGGTGTTTTTTCATAATACATTTCAGAATTTGTTGTAATTAAATTTTTTTTAAAAATCTTTCAGTAAATGTTCTAAAGAATACAAGTCCCTTTCTAAAAGCAGTGAAGAAGTAGTCGTGCACTTATGTTGGTGACTAGTATTTAGACCTAGGTTTTTATCACCTTATCTCACAAGAATACTCAGCTGTCAAAAAATGCATAGTTACTTTGTGAGACTCTGAAGAACGTTCAGTGCTTACCAAGAATTTGGAGAGATTTTTCTAAGCATTCAAGTATATTTAAATTGCAAGTATGAACTGCAATTTCTTGTAAATGACAGTAGCTCCTGGTACTTATTATTTTGTGTATTTTTTGCCCTTGATTTAGGTAAGTTGCCATGTTGAAGTATTACTTGCATAATTTATGTAGTTTCTTTATGAAGGGAAAAAACCCTAATTTGACAAGAAGGAATTGTGGCCACCTGTTTCAATTTCTGTCTTCCTGCTGTGTTGAGTAGGGCTACTAAAAGATTATTGTTAAGCTGTTGTTGCAGGCTGGTTTATATGTACTTGTACTTCAGTTGTGTGCATGTGAATTTGTAATCCTGGTTTTGACTGCAGTCACAAATCTTGTTTGTGGTTTTGTTAGCGCTGCTGAAACAAATTGTGCTTTTCACGTTTCCAGGATAAACTGGGCATGGAATGTTTTTCTCAGTTAAAAGCTCTCAGCAAACCCCTAAACATCTTGGAGCTAAGATTGGCCTTTGGAGAAAGTAGATGGCAGGAAAAAATGTGCTGTCTAAAAATTGCTGCCACAGGAGTGAAGATGAAGAAAGCATTGCTGCAAGCTGATGGCCTGATCATAAGAGCCAATCATTTAGAAGATGTTAGTCTGGGTAGGTAACACTTTTGAAGTGCCTAACAGGATGATTTCTGCCATCTCCATTCTTTCATACACAGACGTAAAGGATGTTAAACATTCACTAGCAAGAAATACAGTACATGCATTTATGTGCCTTTTACATTCTGTCAAACAGGTCAACTAGAGATATTTTTGAAAGCTGTACATTCACAACTGAGAGCAGAAGGAGTTAGATATAGTTATTCAGAAGAAAGGCTGCATGAAGATACCATCTCCAACCAGTTAGACCCCGCCTTGCTAAACCAGCTCTGCAGTCAGGTTCAGCTGTGGCCTGCAATGGAATACATGGGGGTGCTCTGGCAGTACAAACTGACAGCAGATTACGTGGCCAAGGCTTGTGCAAGAAGGTAAGAAGAAGGCTGGAGAAAGAAATCCTATATTCTTTTCATGAGATTCAGAATCCCTAGCTAGAAGTATGTAAATCTCTGTGTGTACATATTTGTTACATACATATGTGTATATATATGTGGATATATATATAACAGTGTGTTTGTGCATATATATCTGTGCAGCACACAAATGTAAGTGTGTTAGGAATCAGCTCAAAGAAGTTTATCACCACATTGATGGGGGCAACTGCAGAAAGACTGAATTAGACCTGGAGGAGGAGGTAGACCAGCATGCATGCTTCCTTTTGTGTAAACTATACAAACATGGAATTATAGTTTAAATTAACATTATTAAAGAAGTGTTTGTATTGTTTTAAGGGACCAAGTGTATTTATTTTTAGTCTGGTTTGCTAGTCCTTAAAAGAGAGCTATTTATTTATGGATTTCACTGAACATAATTTTTTGTGCTGTGGGACTCTTAAGATCACTGGTTCACCCTTGAATTCAACAAAGTTCTGATTTTTCACAAAAACTATAAAGCTTAGAAGACAGTTTGTCCCCAAATGTTTTGTATACTTTGCTCAACATGTAGCTTATAGCTACAGGAAATTCCACTTTTCCCCTTTTTTATGTGTTCAGATTCTGTCAGCTTCAAAGAATTCAAGTATATTGAGTATTATTTGAGTGCTTGTTCTTCTCCAATATTTGAAATGCTGTTGTTTTAACCTTTCAGTGACTTTTCTTGACATTCTCAATTTTTTTTTACTATCCAAATGATTCATTTCATAAACATTACTTAAGTTGTATTTTTTTCTTACCTGCTACAGGAAGAACTGCAGTCAAGAACTAAGCATATGTTCAGATCTAGCTCAGTTTATAGCTTTTTCTCTGAAGTTGACACCAGCTGCTCCTCACCAGCTCTCTGGACTGTGGCACTTGTTACATCTTAATGAAGTAAGAACAAATTTTAGTTTAATTAGTCTTGCAGAAGTTTTCAACAGGCTCTTCAAACTATGTATGTCTCCAAGATTTTTGACATGCAGTTTTTCTGCCTCTGCCTGACAAAAACTGTTCCTTCTTTTAATAAGAAAGGTTATTAACTGCAAGCCTTGAGAAAATGTAATTAAAACACAATGTTGAAAGATAAAATGCGACAAAATCTTAAATAACATGATTCTATATTATTTAGTTTGGTAGTGTTGTTCCATACATTCATCTGTGACCTAATGGAAAACAGAAAATTGTTCAAATGGCAGCTACCAGCCTGGTTGTATCTATGTATTCAAAGTAATTTTATGCTGAAAAATGCTTTCCTCTGTTCCTGTGCCTCTAAAATTTTTCAGGTCTGTTGTGAATTGAATAGACTGATAAATCTACTTGATGCATTTTCTGTAGAACATTTAGTAACTCTGCTTGATATTTATGATACAATGGTTGTGTTCCCACAAAGCACAGTAAAACACTAAATTCTTCAGAGCAGGGCACTGGGTGGCTTTGCCTGTCTGGTGCCTCTGCACCCTGGTGTATTGTAACAAAAGGTTGCGCAGTCACAGACTAGAGGCTGTATGCTAACAGCTTGCTCTGTAAACATGCTGCATATTTCACAGATGGAGACGGTGCTGACCTCAGGAAGTGTCCTCTTTGTTGAGGAGATGCAAGCAAATAGTATGTGAATTTGAAAGGATTTTGGGGAGTATCTTGTACTATCCCTACTGAAAAATAGTATCATACTTTCTTTGTACACGTATGTGGTTAATCCTCTTTTGCTCCCTGTACATAATTCTCACCTTTAGGTTTTTTTTCTTCTTAGATATCCCCTGAAGAAATGTCTCTTCTGTCATCTCAGCTAGTTAATGCTGTGTTAGCATCCTTTTGGAGTAGTACTTTCACCACAGACCCAGACTACTGGTTGACGTGGAGGCCACTGGCTGCAACAGAGGAAAACAACTTTTCTAAATGCCATGTGAACCGTTCTATGAAGGTTTGTCTCTTCTGACCTAACCAAATTCTAGTCTGAATGCTCTTGTTGACTAATTCAACAGTTTTCTAAAGCAGTATTGTAAGTTCTAGCATAGTGAGTGCAAGTTGCATCTGAACAATCTAACTCTTAATCTCTTAATTTAGGGCCCAGGCATTTTGACCCGAGCTGTTTTCTCAAAGTGCTTCTTTGAAATTCTAACTAGCAGCAGCAAGACAAGCCCATGGGATGCGAGTGGGCTTCCTGTCCTGTCATCATCCCATGTAACACTGGGAGAATGGATGGAGAGAGCACAGCAGCTTCACAAAGTCAACACAGCACTGTGGACCAACCTGACTGTCTCTTCAGTAGCAAATTTTAGGTATTAAGACCCCTTCTTCCACATAAGTTATTTAAATCAAGCATGTTACAGAAGTTTGCTTACTGTGTGTAAACTTTTTCTCATTCCTTTTCCTCTAGACGCACAGATGCTAGACTACAAGGAATAGTGCTAAGCAGACAGTTCTCTGCCCTGGTAGATCTGGTCCCAGTGGATCTTCAAGAAGAATTTTTGGAGTGCTGTGAGCAACTCTACTTCAAGGATTCTGTTGCATATGAGTACCTTCTCAAGATACTTGGAAGCATCACTGATCAGGACTTGCTTCCTAAAGAATTCCTGTTTCTTCTCCTCACTTGCTTGCGTCAGTTCTATGGGGAAGGGCTTCAGGAGTTACCAGAGACAGCTTGGCGAGGAAGCCTCTGGGTGATCATTGGCTTGGTGCAGATCCAGATGTGGCTTCCACAGACCAGGTTTGATCCAGCTGTTAAAAGAGAATACAAGCTCAAGTACTCAAAAGAAGAGGTGAGTATGAAGTTGAGTTGGCTTTTACCTGTGTTATGTATAAAACCAGTGCAGAGGAGTTTGGCTTGAGGGTTCTTGGGCAAATATTTGGTCCTGATTTTTAAAGTATACAGTTAGAACTTATTTTAATGTCCAAGAAGTTGATGTACCTACTTGGTTACTAAAATGAGAACTGTGAATGGTGTATTCTTTTGTTTCTAGTTATACCAGCTGGAGTGTGAATGGAAAACACATGATTTTTCATCCCAGCTGCATACAGGAAAAAGTATTGAAGATGAAACAGTCAGCAACTATATTCATCCCCATATCAGGTAACACCCAGGCACTGAACCCATCTCTTAGAGTGGACATGTAATCTTCGTATGCTCAGGCTATGGAGTTTTTCTCTCTTTCCGTAGAAACAAGAGTTGCTGGTTTTAAAAGTATCAATTTATATATTGAGGCGGTAGAGGAAAATACAGAAGCTGTGCTCTTCACTTGCAGTGACTAAGGAATTGCCTGTACACTTTGTACTGCTGTAAATAGAACAAATAAAGCAGTGGCTGTCATATACTGATAAAGTTGAAACCATGCCTAGAAGTAAAAATAACACCATACATTTAAATTTCAGTAATAAATTTTACTTTCATTAAAATGTGACAATGTTATCAATGAATTAAAATGAGATGTATTGTTTACCTGTCACTGTAGTTCCTCAAGGCCATTATACATGCCAGTGCTATTTTGCAAAGTTCTTCAGCTGATATTACTGGGGAGAAATCTCCATATGTGTAATTTAGCAATAGGCTTTGCCTGTGTTGCTGTGGATGAATTAAATTTCTTACCACATTGAGTACACTGTTGACTTTCAGAATCTGTAGACGCTGTTATTTTGTTTGGCACTTTTTGGGCTTCTTTTTATCTGAGGAACCTGAGGAAATTTTAAGCAAGGAGAGCTTTTTCTCCTTTGTGCAGCCTTCCAGGTGTGTTCCTTGTACATGGAGATAAAAAACTGTCTATTTTTCATGATTTTCCATTTTTAATAGGAATTTTTTATTTCATTATTATGCATGTAGAGGATCTGGTAGTTCCATACTTCTTCTTAAAGAGAATGATAGTCATTGAAAGCAGGTTCTGAGTGGCTGAGTTTTGCCAACTGCCTGTGGTAATATTACTTTTTTCTTAATGGTCACAGGGCTGTCAAGTAGCAAGAAAAAGGTAACTAAAGTTTGTTGAAGTGGCAGGGAGGGAAGAAATCTACATCTGTGTGATATAGGAGTGTTTGTTTTTTCCTTATTGGCTGTTTCACACAAACTAGGAGAATATTTCTGATTAATCTTTCTCTGTATCTGTTACGTTAGATATATTTGAAGAAGTTTATATGAAAAATATTTCTGTGTCTAAACTGGTCAATGTTATTTCTTAACAGACTGTTGCATGAGAGAATGCAGAGGTTGAAGGAGCAAATAAGCAGTCTTTCTAGAAGGAAGGCCTTCAGGCCTCCAGCTCCCCTGTATGATTGCTTATATCAGGAGGCTCACCAGTACATCAACAGCATAGCACGGGTTTCCTCCGTGCAGGACCTTCTAGCCCGCCTTCTGCAGTTCCTCCGTGGAGAGAGACCTAAATCACTGCAGGCTGTACAAAACCTGTTACATGAAGAAGCATCGTGGCAGCAGTCACACCATCAGTTTAGGAAACACCTGGCAGAGGAGTATGCTGCATTCCCTGATACCATCATTCCGCTCCAAGCTGCCATCCTGCAGTTGCAGCATGGCATGCGATTAGTGGCGTCTGAAGCGTATGCAGTGCTGCAGAGCTTTGTGTGTCCAGCTGACCTCACCAACCTCCTCACTGCTTTGTTGACATTTCCTTCTGTTGGCCCTGCCTTTCCCACTTACTTAGCTCGGGCAGAAATCTTATGCTCAGTGAATTCTGTTGGGGTACTTAATGGACTTAAAAAGTTCTCTCTGAAGCACTCTGAAGGAGGATCTGAAGGAGCTGAGCAGCCTTGCCCAACTCTAGAACAGCTCCTGGTGAATGCTTTGTTGCATCTTCGATGCCATGCACTGTCCAGAGGAGAGATGGACCAGAAATCTCTGCAGCTTTTCAGGCATTTGTGTCGGGTAAGCTCTCAATGGCCATAGCTGGGATTCTTGAACTGAACTTGTCCCATGTTGAAGACTTGGATCTCCCAAAACAGGTCTAAAGGAGGGCCACAGAAATCAGGGCTGGAACTCCCCTCCTGTGAAGAAAGGCTGACAGAACTGGGGTTGTTCAGCTGGGAGAAGAGATGTCTCCGGGGAGACCTCGCTGTGGCTTTTCAGTATATAAAAGGGGTTTATAAAAAGGACTGAGGGAGACCTTTTAGCAAGGCTTGTAGGACCAGACGTAACAGTTTTAAACTGAAAGAGGATAAATCTAGATTGGATATGAAAATAATTGTTTTAAAATGTGGATGGTGAGACACAGGAACAGATTGTCCAGAGAAGTTGTGGATGCTGTCACCCTGTTCAAGAGTAATTGGACAGGACTTTGAGCAGCCTGCTCTAGTGGAAGATGTCCCTGCCCATGGCAGAGGGGTTGGATTAGATGACATTTAGGGGTCTCTATCTTGATATTTCATCAGTATGATGTTCTTTAAAATTTTCTTGTTTTTTCCCAATTAATTGTAAAAGATAATCTAAAATACTTGCTTGGATTTATCAAGGCATAAAATGATAGCCTGTAATGATTACCAAAGATTTTATTTATATACGTAAAAGCCCAAACAACAAAACCCAAAAGCGCACACACTCACACAGAAAAAAAACCTACCCCGAAGCAAACCTTGCAAGGAGTTTCTTTGTAAAATGCTTAAGAAAGGCTTTGATTTCTCGTGTTGTAGACCGTTGAGGAGGGAAGAGCCAAACAAAATAGATCTTACCCCACTGATGGAATAGGAGATGATTTTAAGCACTAACGTGTGTAAAAACATACTGCTTTGTGTTTCCTCAGGCAATTGTAAATGAATGGGATGAACAGGAACGCCATGCCCAAGAGCAGGAGGCCATGGAACGCAGCCTGTACAGATACAGAAGTAAAAGTCACGGGAAAGGACGGAGTGAGGAGGAAGAGGAAGAAGAAGAATTTAGGAGGAGATTTCCTTTTCATGAAAAGGTAATAACTGTAGCTCTGTAAAGAAACACAAAAATTACTTCTGAAGTAGCTCCTGAAAATATATGCTGTAAATGACATGAGGAATGAAGCAGTATTCCTTCAACCAAAAGTCAGATGGGGGTAGATTTTGATAGGTATTAAGTAGTGTGCTTGTTGTTTATTTTATATTCAGGTTGAAAAAAGTTTTTGGGATTAATTTTCAGGTTTGAACTGCCGTGTGGTTTGGGTGAATCATCCCGAATTCTATAACTGAATGATAATACAGTTACTTGTAAAAATCTGGAATTTTATTAATTTAGCAAGTAAGGTCATCCGAGGTTCTACTGCCGGTGGAGAAGGCTGATCTCCTTGATTAAATAAAGCAGTTGGGACAGAACAGTTCCAGTCCTCAAGCAACCTTGAGGAGTTGTTTAGGTGTTTATCAGCAGACACAGTGGATGCTGCTTTTTCTAAAAAAAAAGTTTAGTTGGCAGCAGGTCAGGGATCACTGTACTGCACTCTTGCCTGCTGTGACTATGCCCTGGAATGTTCTGTACACCTGTGGTTTCAGATGGGCAGTCTGTCCATATGGTACCAGCTGCCAATCATTAGCATGTTGTTGCAATGCCAAAAAAAGCAAAAGAGGAGATAGGGAGAAGAGGCATTTAAGAAAGATATTAAAATTTTCTTTTGATTATCATGTAATTTGCAGGACTTTGAAGATATCACAGCTCAGCCAAGCCTAGAGGAAAAAATGGAAACTGAAGATCCAGTGGAAGACCAGCTGGAAGTTGACAGAGCCCTTCTGTCCAAGAACTCTATGCAAACAGTAATGAAGGTTCATCAACAGTTGTGCTTAAACTTTGCTCGATCCCTGTGGTATCAACAGAGTCTGCCTTCTCATCAAGCCAAGCACTATTTCAGTACATTTCTTTCCTGCTATCAGACTGGTGCATGCCTGGTGTCACAATTCTATCCTTTAATTGGTAAGACTGCTATTTCAGATATGCAGATTTAGATTTGTAACGATTTGTTGCAAAATAATTGCATTACAGGTAACGAAAGAGACATATTATAGGGAAAATGCACAAAACTGAATTTTGTTTTTCCAAAGGATTTGCCCTAGGTTCGGACTTGTCTTACGTAGTGCTTTGATTTTTATTCTTTTATGGATTTCTTTAATTCCATTTGGTAGTATAGAAGACCAACACAGTTTCAAAATGTACTGAATACTGAGTGAAATTTTGATCACATGGATCTGCATAGTCCTGTGGAAGATAAAAGCACTTGCAGAAATTTCCCAGAAGTAAATTTTCCAATGAAGTTCATAAAAGAATTGGTTTAAATTTAGCTTATGTGTATAGTTGAAAAAAGGTATCATGGGGTTTTTTTTCCTACCCTGCAGTTAGGAAAACTTGATGTGTCAATTGTTTTAATAATGTGTGAGAACTCGGAATCATCACTTTCCAAAGCAGAGCTATAATTTCAATTCTGATCTGATAAATGCATGTGTGTAATTAAGATGAAGCAGATAAGGGCTGCTGTTTCTACAGTACCTTATTTTTGTGTTTGCATCTGAGATGTAATGTATGTGGGAGTTTTTCTGTGTGTTGGATTACTTTTCCACAGAGCCTAGCTACTAATTTTGTAATAATATCTCCTTGATGTGAATTTATATACAAAGGAACTGCGTTCTTCTGACAGAATCACAGCCCACCTTTAGGATACTGGTTATACTTTAACAGAAAAATTTGGTAAAACAGAGAATATAAACTTTAAGTATGTCTCGTGTTCCATACTCCATCTCATTCCAGTGGCATAGTCTTACATCCTTGTAAAAGATAATATACTAAGGCTTAGGATATGGGGGAGGAAAAAACCCAACTTTATCTATTCAGCTGAAAAAAGAACAAATAGCATGTGTGATGTCTCCCTTACTTGCTTCCTAGGTGCTGAAATGAATGATAGTCTTTTGGGAAGCCAACTTCTGCTTAGCACTCTTCTTCACAATACCTTTTTTGAGGAAGTAACTTCAGACCTTGTGCTGCAGCAAGATGGCCCATATGACTTCTACCAGCATCCCAATATCCAGCAAGTCCGGCAGTGCCAACCTGTACTTGATAATTTTGCTAAAGAAATAAATGGGCTACTGCAGGAATGGCCAGAGCATCCTGTACTTGTGCAGGTAAAAACACCTCAACAAATGTTTGGGGGAAACTGGAGCATTTTAGGACTGTATTTATGTGTAAATATTTGTGTAGATATGCACAGACCTGCGCACACATTCATATCCTTGTTTTTTGTATTACTTGTGCAGATGTTTTGAAATCATACCTGTTAATTCATCAGAGGTGTAGGTATTACTTGCTGTTCTATTTTAGTTATGAAATGTTAAGTGGGATTCTGCCAACTCTGAACTTAGAGCTTTAAGCAATCTTCAGTATGCCATAGCGCAAAGGTCCTGAGGTCTTGCTGTTTCTACTCCTGTTTCTTTCCAAAGTTCTTTCTTTCATAATGCTTTGGAATAATTATTTTTAATCCCTCTTATGGGATCTATGTTGTCCTCAGGTTACATTTCTTAAAGTAGTGTAGAAACTCAGATTCCATAGGAGCTCTTTGCATTAGGTCATTTGTGCTCCCTTCCCTGAGTGCATTGGCTTCACTGAACTCTTAGTGAGCTTATACTAAATAAGGAAAGCAGTTAAAAAAAATCTTACTTCTTGTATGGGACAGTTATGGTAATAGAAATTAGTTTAACTTCATGGCTGCTTCTGTTAAAGTGCAGTTACTATGGGTTGAATGCTTTTGCTTTTATTCTGCAGCTGTTAGTTGTGATGGACAGAATCCGGAGTTTTCCACTTTCTAGTCCTCTCTCAAAGTTTCTGAATGGCTTGGAAATTCTTCTTGCGAAGGCACAGGTAAGCAAAAGGCGAAAGCAAAGTTTTATTTTCTCTTTTATGCTTCCTTGCTTATATTTGGTACCATGTTACAAACACAGTACATGAAAGCTGTCTGCTTGACAGGATTTGCGGGAGTGAACTTGCTCCATGCTGAAAGTTTAAAGAGTAAGAACACAGTAATCCAGAATAACAATGAGTCTTGCCAGGCAGAGACTAATTTCTGGCTTTGTGTAAAAGGGAAATTTCTTTTCCAGGACTGGGAGGAAAATGCTAGTCGAGCCTTGTCCTTGCGGAAGCATCTTGATCTGGTCACACAGCTGATTATTCAGTGGCGTAGATTGGAGCTGAAGTAAGAACTGTCCTTCCATACTGCTTTTCCTTAGATACTGTAAGCTTTCATCTCCACATGGAGGCACATTCCAATACAGAATTGCCTTAACTGTGGAACATGCTTCTGTGTGTCTGTCACAGTGAAAATGTTGGGGGGAAAAGAAACAACCACCTAGGAGCTGTAGTGCCTCAGAACGAGCATGTCTAGACTGTGGTGACCCTATTTACTTCCCTCAGGAGAAGTATTTTCCCAGTGCTCTCCTGTTTTCATCCTAGGGTTTCCTGAGCCTGCAGGGTTTTGTCTGTTTAATAACCCTCATTAAATTGTCCTTAAAAATTACTGTCCAGTCTCATGCTTAAGACCATGTAAAATTTTTACAGCCACAGTATGTCACAATCAGGAATTCCACAAGTCTACCTCAGTTTCTGAGAAAATAAACTTTTGAACCTGACTCTGATGGATTTTACTTTACTATCCCTTCTCTCATAATATGGGCAAAACAATGATCCTCAGGAGTTGATTGTATATATTAAGCTTATATGCACATTATTTTATCCTGTTAAATTTTCCATTAGTTCAATAGAAACAGAAACCAAATTTTTGGGTTTTTTGAACCCAAGCTACCCATGGTATTTTTGATTTATTTCCCCCTTTTCTTATTGTTTCTAGTTGCTGGTCAGTAAGTTTGGACAATATTATGAAGCAGCATGTGGAGAAATCCACAAAGCACTGGTTCTCAATCTATCAGATGATTGAGAAGTATGTTCAAGAACAGACAGAAGCAAACACAGAAGGTAAGTGCTGGCCTTAAAATGAATGTGTGATGCACTTCTAGTAATTACCAAGGCTGTATGAATAAGGTCCTAAACGCCAGAGTTTGACAATGCACTTTCAGGTACAATTTTTGGCCCTGCAGTAAATTCCATGACTGTATAGGGTCTCCCATATGGAGTGAACTTTGTTTATATTTCTGAAACCACCTGTGGCTCATAGGGCCAGTGTTGTGATGTAAAGAAAGATGTCTGTAAAAAGCATTTAAAGGAAGGTAGAATTGTGATAGCTGTACGTCATGAACATAAAACATTTCAAACAGATTTGGAGGGTAGGAGGCCTCCATCTGCAACTGGAAAAGGCACCTCGGGTTTTTTGGCTGCAGAAAGCATAATTTATATCTCAGCTGAACTCCTTTTAACATTCTGTATAAAGCCTAAAGAATTCTTAGAGTAAGTAGGTTTTGGTACATACTGTTCTTAGCAAATCTGTCTGCACGTGTTCATGTTACATTATATAGGGGAATGAGGGACAGTACCTTGCCTCCCCCAAATTTAATGGAATTGTAAAGATGAAAGCAGTATCCTCTGACTTCAGGTCAAGTTCTTGAAATCTCATAACTACTTAATGCACTTACTTGGTGAGCTTCAGATCTTTAGGTATTTTACATCTCCAAGAGGACAACATATCTTCTTCCATAGGTAATACTCTAAAGACACCGTATTTTCTACCAGATTCTTCTCATTTTTTTCTGTCCTCGTGACTTTGAGGAGTTAAGGAACTAGCAGTGACTAATTTGTAGTAGGGCCCATCATGACAGAAAAAGCCATTCACAAAAGCAAGTGGACTCTGAAATTGGACATATAACTGACATTCTCAGTTTATATCTTACTGCCGCTTCTTGTTCCCTGTTCTTTCTTCCAATGTGGTGTTCGTTGGTTTTACTTACTACTAAATCAGAATTCTTCCCTCTCTGCCCCTTTCCTATTTTGTTTTGAGCATTTCCTAATTGAGACTCAATATTTAGTTGAAAGTTTCTAAAGAGCAGACAATTTTCACGTACATCTTCTGGCTGTTTTTGTTTTCGCTCACATTCTTTCTAAATTTCTGGTGCAATGTTCAGGAACTGAGCAAATGGATCTGAAAACGCTGGTCAACACATTACAGGCTTTCATTGAAGGCTCTACTCTGGGAGAGTTTCATCCACGGCTTCAATCACTGCTGGTTTTCCACTGCCATGTCTTGCTGATGCCTGAAGTGGCAGAAAAGGGTAAGTTGCTAGCATTACCTGTGTTGTTTATCTGTACAGCAGTCTGGCCATCAGGTGTTCCAGACTTTCCAAGCAGGTCATTAAGCTCATAAATAGAACACAAGCCAATAGTGCTTTTTTTTTCTGTTTTCCTGTTGGTCTTTTTACCCCATCTGTTGGTATTGCTAAGCTTCGTGATTCCAAAAAGAACTAAGGTGCATTTATTATCATGATACTGAAGAATATCCTCTTGTAAAAGAAGATTTTTATTATCTGTCCCTTCTAGATGTCCTGTGCAGCATCCTGTGGAATCTGTACAATTACTATAAGCAGTTTTCGGAGTGTGTTGAGGCCAAAATCACTGAACTTCGTCAACCCATAGAAAAGGAACTTAAGGTAAAAGCAAGCTTGGCTCAGGCAATGTATCAATCTAGTCAAAGGAACAGTGGAGCAGCTACTATTTGAATTTGTCTAAAATAGCTCTGTTGGCCACTAAATTCCCTACTATACTTCACATTTTCTTTGGCAAGAATTTATTTTTAAGGTGGGGGAGTGGTTAACTGAAGGCTTTAATGTTTGATTAGTCCCATATATCCATGAAGGTTTCTGCCTACTGGTAAAGTCCCTTTGGATTTCATAACACTTGGCTACACAGCAGTTTTTATGCAGTGTAAACATGTATATTAATAAGAGTAAGATGCCTGTGCAATAAATTGCTCATTTACTAAAGTATCTTGCATTTTAAGACCACCAGATCATTGTAGCTGATTACGTTTAAACATATTTGATATGGAGATACTTCATTTCAGTCACATACCTAATTCCATTGATTATTTATTTTCCTATAGGAATTTGTGAAGATTTCCAGGTGGAATGATGTAAGCTTCTGGGCTATAAAGCAATCAGTTGAAAAAATACGCAGGTAAGTCAGAACTTAAAATAAAGCTCCCTATTTTGAACCTTCCTTCTACATGATTCCTCTATGATGTTAAATTTGAATGTAGGAATGTTTCCTCTGCTCATAACACAGTGGAAACATTTCCAGCAGCTGAGACATTGCCAGGATTACAAAACCCAGTAACATTTTTGCTTTCATTTGGTAATTAGAACCCTCTTTAAATTCATGAAGAAATTTGAAGTTGTTCTGGATGAGCCATGTCGACCTGCCTTGGTGGAAATTGGTAAGGAAGAGCAGCTGGACTGCATGCAAAAGCAAGAAGAATCTGATGACAAAGAAACCAAAATTCAGAGGCTAAACAACACATTAAGAAAGGTTCTGTCTGCTAGAACAGATGTTACCAAGGTGACTGAATTAGTTATTCTAAGTGTGGGAAGAATATTTTCGCTATTCTCATCTATATGTTGCTTTTCACTGATTTATGCAGGAAAATCTTATGTAAGTGTCAAATCTGTTGAACATATCATAAACTTTTTTGGTCTTACTTCAGTGTTCAGTGTTATGCAACACTGCAGATGGGTGGGAATGCAGCATGGAATGACAAGCATGATCTGTACTGATCTGGCACTATATCTGTGCTCTAATATAGAGATGATGCAGTTGCACACTTCATCTCCAATTTGCTTGCTTACTGACTGCAGCAATTTTTTACTTCCCTACTAGTGCAGTAAAATAGCCTGGGAGTTGAAATTATTGTTAACCATTTTTTTCTAAACAGGGGCTCAAACAAATAATCATGTAGCTGTAGGATTTGTGTGTATATAAGCTCTGTTTAAATATTAAATCACTTTTGGCTTGGATACTGATAGGGGAATGCACTATGTTTGCTGTTGACCATCAGTTTGTGGACTGCGAACATTTGCCTTGGACTAACTGATGCATGGTAAATCCTGCTCCACAGAGTCTCAGTTTAATATGTCTCTAATTAATTTTCCCAGCTCAGAGAGGAAGTCAGCTAATTTTCTTCCTGAAATAGATTCCAATTCATATTGTTAGTTTTTAATAACAAGATGCAAGGAGACAATCGTAAGTCATCAGAATTCGGTTGTGAGTGGGAAATGCCGAGTTACCCTCAGATTTGTTCACTTTTGTCAGACCAGGAGCAGGACTGATCTTGCTAATGTCCTGTACTGGAGGGTAGAGCAAGGAGGCAGCAATCTAGTGCAAATCTAATGTACTTGATTGATTGAGGGTTCGGTTTGTTGGTCGGTGATTTGTAAGCCTGTTACTGATATTTAACAGGGTTATTGGTTTCACTTCTGGCAGTTATATGTTGTCTTCATTCCTTAAAGAAGATGCGTGCAAACATAAATTGAACAAAAGGGTTAGGTTTGGATGTGCTGAGGAATTAATTCCATTATTTAATAATTTCTACTTGCATACTGTTTTTGTTCTTTAAGAATAAAATCTCTGTTTAGTGGAACGTGAGGATGTTCTAAGGGCATTAGTGATTTAGGTTAATGCCTTTGAACTTGGAAGGCAGAGGAAGCAGACCTGAAGCAGTGATTACCTTTTTCATAGAGGTAATGACAAATACCTGAGACAGTAAGATCATAGCATCTTCCATTTGGTTGACTGTTTTCAAAGCTAGTGTCTGCCTGACATACATGTATTACGATTTTTCTCAAGTATTGGTGCTGGACTAATCAAAGAATCACATGAGCATGTTTTTGGGTTTTCAGAAGAATGCAGAATTTAGCCCTTTTTTAAAAAGTGATTTACTCCTAATGATCAAACGAGAATTTTGAATATATGCATATAATTTTCTTTCATTTTTTTTCAGAGGGCACTCCCAGAAGAATGTCAGGATGGCATTACATTTCATACAGAATCTCTTCAGTATCGGCTGTCTAAGCTTACTAAGAAAATGAAGAAAATGTGTACAGCAGTTACAGAAAATAACTCATTCTTAAGCCTGGTGGAAAATCTTGACCAGTTCACAGGTTAGGTTTTCTTGTGATTTCTCTACCACAGTTGACCTCTCTAACATAAATGGAACAAAGCAGGAAAAAGTGCAGATACGTAGCTGTCTTCCTAGTGTGTCTTCACATGGCTGCTTTGTGTACATTAAATTTTTAATCTCTTACCTTTGTCTTCTGTCTTCTATACAGGTGGTGTTATTGTTTCTGTAGCTGAACTGCAAAATTTAACGTTTGATCAGACAGCAACTAAGGAGAAGCAGAAATCAGAGGCAAAGCATATTCAGATGCAAAAGCAGCGGGCTTTGTCAGATCTCTTTAAAAGCCTTGCTAAAACAGGTGAGCTTTGACTAAAAACGGCTTGGTTTAAAAGTACAGAGTTCTTGAGCATTTCAGTATCTCTGCCAATACATCTAAACCCACCATAAACCCACCATGTCAGGTAACATGTTTACCTTCCTCATTCGTCAGCCTTTTCATGTCTAACAAATGATCCTTAACTCAGCTTTCTTACAGGACATGGGGCAGTGAAAAGTCCTTAATGCACACAGGGCTATGTTAGTCTTATTTCAGCTGTGTTGTTCTGCCCAAGATAGCTCAGTTAAATTGTGTTCTTACGTTACAAAACTTGCAGCATGTTCAAAGGTAAAGACGTAAGAACATTTGATATCTTAATACCAGCTTGTGTGAGTGACATTTTTCGTATTAAAAATGAGTGCATCAAAGGATGTGTGTTCCAATACTGTTCCAGGTTTGTCGTACCGGAAAGGTCTGTCTTGGTCCCGTTCAAAAGACTACCAAGAAGTTCTCTACCTTCATCCACTGGACTTGTGTAGTGCATTGGCTGCAGTGAATTGTACACATGAACTGGATGCCACGTATGTACACAGGACTTTTTACCCTTAGATTGTGTGAATTGCAGCTGTGATATATAGAATTTAGTATAAGTTGATTTAGACTGGGCTTTCTGGACGGTAATTCATTTAGGATTTTGTGTATTCCCTTCCTCCTATTACTTCTCAGTTTGGTATGTACAACTGAGCAAGGATTTTGAGGTTTTTTGTGTAATTTTTTTAATATTTTTAATTTGCACTTTAACAACTGTACCCTCAGTTTCATCCTTTCCGTGAATTAGATTTTAATTAACCCTCCACTGTCCAGCCTTGCCTGGGATGCTTTGCTAGCATCGTGTTAGAGTGTAAACTCCCAATGATTTTATTGAAGATCCCAGTTATAATTTTCAGGGACTTCATTGTTTTGTCTTCATTAAATTATGGGATATTTCAGGAGAAAATATATATACTTCAAAGTGGGGATTCCTGGAAAAACTTTCTTAGAGGAAAGATGTTTTTTTCAGATTTTTGTAATTGTTTTTCTGTCATCACATGCTTTTTTGTCATTGAGGCATGCTAGTTATTGTCCTTCTGGGATGTAAGGGCTTAGTTTATGATACCTAGCATCAGGGCTAAAAGAAAAGCTTCTGTATGAAGCTGGATTTAGTTGCACGGGGGAAGAAAAACAATATCACTATTTAAGCATTAAATGGTATTCAAAAATAAGATCTTGCTGCTATTGCTTAGGGATTCCTTGGAGTTTATTTTAAAAATTAAATGTTTTCTTAAGACCTAGAATATTTTTAGAGAAAATGAAGAATTGCAAGATCAATGCATTTGCAGAACAACAAATTTCTAGCAAAACTGTTGGGTTAAAGAGCTGCTGAGATACTTTTTAATATCAGACTTCTTTGTGCTCTGCCAGGTTGCTGACAGAGATTTCTTCTGCCTGGGATGGATGCCAGAAGTACTTCTATCGGTCACTTGCACGTCACTCTCGGCTCCAGACAGCATTGCTAGCACCTGCTAAGGTAAAAACAGCCAAGTCGAAATAGAATTTTAATTCTGTTAACTTCATTTTACCAACCTGCACTAAAATTTTCTAGCAGTAAAAAGGGGATGTGAGATAATGCTGTGTTCTGTATGATACTAAATATGACACTTCTGTACCACTCATTAAATGCAGCATGTTAAAACCTGCTGTTTTACAAAGGGACAAATTCAGTTTAGGGAAAGAAGTTAATGATCTGTTCCATGTACAGTATCTTTCATTCCAGTAGATCCCAAATTGCTACTTTTTGTGCATGAAGAGAACTCATGAAATGCTGAACCCAAACTTGTTAGAAAAACCAACCCAATGTTATTCAGTGTGAAGAAATCAGTTGATGTTTATAATTGGGCATAACTGGAGTCTCTGTCCAACAAATAAGTGCCAATATATTTCTTCATTTAAAGATTGGTCTAAAGTCAGTAGAACAGACAAATGAGCTCTGCCAAACCAGAATCACTTTTCCAGCATTTCAGAAAAAAAGGATATCTTCCAGATGCTCTTCTTCTCTTTTGCTTTACCCCTAGTTTTACAACATGATCTTACCAAGTCACACTTGATAATGGACACAGATAGTGGAATGTACCTATGTAACATAGATAGTGGAATGTGATCAGTTATGCTCTGTGTTGTGAGCATTTATTCTGAACTTTAAGATGGGACCACTTCTAATGGAAGGAGTGAAAGTAATTTTCAGTATATCTGGTAAAATGAATAGTGCAAGGGGTTTTAGGAGTGGTCATGAATGTAATATATTTAGGCTGGTATCTCTTCAGATTTTAATCATTATTTATATAAGGTAGATTTAATACAAGAACTAAACTCCTGGTAAGAATTGCTGCAATGGAGTGATATTTAATGTGACTGTTGGAAAAGTGACTTGGAAGTCAAATTTGTATGCAGGATATATGGAAGAAGCAGGAAAGATAAAGATGGGGAAACTTTTTCTTCGATAATTAAACTTTAATAATTGTAACTCTGGTCTGCCTATTAAGACTTGTTCAATTAAACCATAATCTTTCAGCCTGCTCAGCAAAATGAAATGGAGGCACAGAGAATGCTGTTGTCTGGTTGTTCATTTAACTGTTCCCTGCCACTTTTTCTGTCTTTGTTTTGTTTAGGATATTGGACTAGGTAGCATTGAACGATGCAAAGGGTTCACTGCACACCTCATGCAGATGCTTGTGAGACAGAGACGATCTCTTACTGCATTGACAGAACAGTGGATCTTACTGAGGTATTTTCCATCTTCCAATGTTTAAATGCTGGCAAGAAGTTTTGACAGTAAGCAAATCAGTTCAAGAAAGATGGAAAATAAGGTAGAAGAAAATAAAATTTTTTTCCTCTGCTTCCCTATATTTCTCCTCTCCTCAACTAAGCCTAGATAGAAAAGATATAAGTTTGTTCTATCACTGCAGCTAGTATTTTGAAATCAAAATAACTTTGTAATTAGGCATATATGTGAAATAATTCCTGTAGTTAATTACACAGTTAAACCATTAAACTTACAGATTGTTGTAACTCTCTCATTTGGTATTGGCCTAAGTTAATTTTGTTTACATTCAAGTTATTGGCTTGACCTGGGGCAAATAAATTATCTGGATGGTATTTTGAGCCAAAATAAATGAAGCATCAACAGCTTACAAAGAAAAATTCTAGAAAGGTGGGGCATACTAGATGTTATGTCAAAACTGTAAAAGGAAAAGTGTATAAGAATCTTTCTTGCTCAATGTGATTTTCCACTCCATTGCTTGAGTCATCCGAGTCATTGCAAACGCCACCATTGTTGAGCATATTTGTGCTCAACATGCTGCAATCCATAAGACTTTTCAAAGTCAGGTTAGGAGCTAGTACCTTTGTATAGAGAAGGAAATCTGGTCTGGAGACTACTGGTGCAAAATTTATTCTAAACCCAGGAGACTTGAAAAAAACAAATAAAAAACCACAACTAAACAGACTCCTCAGCTTTACAGTCAAAGGAATGGTAAAACTTTCAGGACACTTATCTGCATTACTGTGACTTTCATAGCAAATCAGATTTCCAGGGTTTTGTAGTATTTCATCATTCAGAGATGGAAAAAATCACTAATTAAACAACTTTTTTTTTAAAAACTATCATTTTAGTTTTTGCAGGAAAAGTTATTTTCTAGATTTTCTTAAATTAATTTAGTTAAAGGTAGAGCTTTTAAAAAGGACATATAACATAAAATTCAGTGATTGTAACTTCTCCATCTTTGTTCTTAACTAGGAACCTCCTGAGTTGTATACAAGAAATAGATTCTAGATTGACTGCTGGCAGAGAATACAATGCAGCATTTCCTCCTCAAGACAGAATGCGACACTGGACTGACAGACTGCAGCAACTTTCCATGCAGTGTGTGATGGTTCTCCAGGAACTGTCTTGGTTTATCCAGTGCTGCCCAAAAGAAGAGTCAACTGAGTGCAGTGACAGTGAAAGGACCAATGTCAAACCCAACGTTTTTGAGAGTTCAGTACCTGAAATGGGAAATGTTCTTGCGGGAATACCTGACCTGATTCCCTCGGAGCTAAAACATTTGTCTCCAGTAACAACTGAGCAATTGCCTCCTGGATGCAGGATGCGAAATAAGGATCAGTTGTGGCTGCAGGTAGCTACACAATTGACTGCAGTGATGGCAAATGTGAAGGCCATGAAAGCAGAAGTGGACAAAGTAAGACAACAGTCACGTGAGACCTTTTTTTATTCCTGGTGAGTTCTACACATGCATGAAATTGAACACCTCTTCTGTTTTATGTTCATAGAATATGTGTGAAGTCATCTTGAAAATTTTTGCCTATGCATGTGTTGAAAAGTGGGTTCAAATGCTCTTCAGACACTTTTTCATTCACTTTTTTTGCAAAATGCAGTGCCTGACTCTTTTAAAAAAATGTATGTCTTTTCCCACTACCCTGACAGGTCAAAAAGATTTCTGTCTCAGCTTCTCACTTTGTGTTTGGTCTCTCAGGGATTTTATCCCCATACCTCCTTAGCTAATGAGGTGAATTTCAAACTTGAATTTAATTAAGAAATTTTCATTTTAAAATGAATTCGTGGCCTGTTCAATAACAACCTTCTTGTTTTCTCTCTGGTTCAAACACTGGGAATATAAGCTTGTTGTCCAACTTCTTATTTAATGAATTGAAGATGATCTGCTGCGTCTCCCATATCCATGTCCAAGAAAAAGTTTAAAATTAAATTGGACTGTTTTTTCTTCTTTCAGTATTATGGTATTTCTGTTGCAGGAGAGACTTTGAAGTTTGCACATCAGCTGTGAGCTGTTTGCTGGAAGTCTCAGCTCAGTTACAAAGCATAGAGTCCCTGTTTCTTCCAAATGGACAAGACAGGGAAGCTGCAAATCAGATGGCTTTAATCAAGAGCCTAAAGTATATACAAGAAGAAGTGAATAACACGTCTTCAGACTTCACAGCTTGGAAAACACAGCTTCTTGCTTCTCTGTCAAATTGCAGTGGTAAGGATAATCTTTCTCTACCTGACTTGTAATGTTGATGAAGATACAAGAATTTATTAATTTGGTTATTACTGAAGATTATCCCCATGTTCCGTCTGATATCCAAAAACATCATGGAATTCAAACTGCAAAATTTAGTCCAGACTTGATTTGTGTAGTATAATTTTTTTACCATCTTTATTAGTGACAGATCTTGCACCATGGTTGTAGGTCAGGATTAGCAAGGAGAGTTTGGTAGAACTGTGTAGTAAAAATTGCATAGTGCTGTCATTGTCCTTGCATAAAAGAAACATAGGAACCTGTAATCTGATGTGTTTCCATGTAAAACTGCCTGTGTTATGGTTCAAAAGGAAATCAGCAGTCGGATGAAGAGTTTGTGGAGCAATTCTCAACAAAAGTGGAAGCTGTTATCCGTGCTGTTCTGTATGCCATTCAGTGTTTGGTAGAAAGAAAACAGGAAGGTGGAAAAGAGGAAGAAAAGTCTTCAGAGGAAAATGGTAAGTTTGTCAATATACTTGAGTAGGGAGCAGAAGAGTTTAAGCCATGCAAACCTTAAAATTTCTTAAATTGTGTGTGTGTCAGAGGTACCAATACACAAGGAAATTGCTATTTTAATAGAAGTTGTATATTTAAACAGATAGGATGGATATTTCTAGATTGCCTGCTATAACATTTTTAGAATGTCTGACTTGATCTCGATTTTTTAATGTATTTCAGACAAAGAGGATGAAGCCTTATTTGATGTGATTAAAGCAGGACATATAACTAAACTTTTGGGTGAAAATCTGTCTGCTGATCTGGAGTCTTTACATGTGCAGAAGGCAATTTTAGGTGTTTCAGAACTCCTGGAGATCCTGAAATCTTACAGGGAAGACTGCACTTCATATAAACATAAGGTAAAATTGTTCTTTTCAAGAGTTTTTTGGCTTAGGGGGTCTCAGGAGAATTGAAATTGTGAACTTCTTTGGTGCTTAAGCTTGCATTGCTGCTTCTTGGCCAGTGCCTTAGAACTAGAAGCATGTGAGAAGCTGTGGCCAAATAAAGGTAGTCTTCTGTAATGCAAAAGCCGGACATTCTTATAGTAAGAAGACAAAGTTTTAGTTTTTGTGAAAAAATCTCGAAAAAGCTCCAGAAACTTTAGAAATTGTACTTAAACTCACCTACTGCTATTTCTGCTTTGAGCATCTGTTCTCGGTCACTATCATGACCCTCTCTGAGGTGCATATCAGTAAGTACAAATAATGATTGACAGCTATTTTTTTTGTTTTAACTGCAGTTCTTCAACCAGTCCTGCTATTTGCTGGTGCGTCTAAAGCCCATGCTCTGCAAGTATTCAGACCTCATCCTGTTCTACCTCACCGTTTCACTGGCATCTCACAGGAGTACTGGAAAATTGCTTTCTGTTCTAACCAGCATTTTTACAGAGCTTGCCCTAAAGGTAAGTTGTTAGAGGCAACAGTGGGTATGTGGCAAGCATATATTTAATGTGTAAAAGTCTTAAGTAGAAACTAAGCTGAAAGACTTTGAGTTTGTGTTCACCTTTGCAGGGGTTTTGTCTGCCAAAAGAATTACTTGAAGATGAAGCTGGAGAGGGAGCAACACAATTTCATGATTACGAGGACGGTGGTATTGGAGAAGGGGAAGGCAAGAAAGATGTGAGCGACAAAATAGAAAGTGAAGATCAGGCAAGTGTTTGGGGTTGTTCTTGTTTAATTGAAGTAAAACTGAAAAAACTCTTGAAATCAACAATATCAACATCTTGGGTAAAAGAAACATGAAGTTACCTTCAGCCTCCTATTTATGTTGATTTTTATCTTTGCATTTCAGCTTATAAATATTGTTGTGATACTTAAGTAAGCTTTTAATATACAGGCAAGATCCACTGTAATTTTTGGCTTTACCAATGATTTAGATAGAAGACAGTTTTCGAAAGGGTGAAGAGAAGGAGAAGGAGGATCAAGATTCTAAACCAGACATTGAAGGAGAAGACAATGCAATTGAAATGTCTGAAGACTTTGAAGGAAAGATGCATGATGGAGAACGGGAGAAAAAAGGTTTGGTTCTTCCACTATGGCAAACTTATAAGAAAAAGTTATATATCAGTCCGGTAATGGTTGATACTTTTCTATAAAATGTGTATGTGTGTCTTTTTGAGCATATATCAATTAACTGAATGGAGCGATGAAATTAAGGTTCTAAGTATGATTTCTTATTTGTTTATAAAGTTAACGAAAACACTAGCTTTCTCTCTTCTGTACTGAAACACATTCTGAACTGTACACAGAAGATGAAGAAAATTCAGATGAAGAGGAGGATCTGGATAAGCAGATGGGCAATCTTGATAATGCTGAAGCTGATGATAAACTGGATGAAAGGCTCTGGGGGGATGAAGATGATGATGATGATGAAGATGCTAGCAGTAAAACACAAGAAACTGGACCAGGAATGGATGAGGTAATAAGGAAAGGGGTGGGGGAAAAGAAGTGTCAAAGGAACTGAACTCTGCTAACTTAATGTGACCTAGAATGGGAATTGCCTCTCTTATCTCTTAGTCTTAGGGATAATTTCAGGGTGTGAGTTTTGTTTAGTGTTGTCTTTTTTTTCTCTAGGAGATGATGTCTTGTCATTGAGACTTTGAGATGCAGGTAGCATAATTGAGTTTCTTTTGGATTTTTTAATAGGAGGATTCAGAGCTCGTTGCAAAAGATGACAATTTGGGGGCAGGAAAGAAGGATAATAAAAAACAGCCTCCCAAGAATGAGGAAAAGGAGCAACAGGAAGAGGACAGTGGAAATAATGAGAAAATCCATGAACAAATTGATGAGGTAAAAATTGTTTGGACTATATGGAGTATCTTGCTGTTAAACCACATTCTGTTGCTCATATCATCTGTTTCTGAGAATTGGAAATGTTTTTTTCTAAGAGTGAAGTGCACTGAAAAAAAGTTAGTTAATTTCAGAGCCCAAAGTAAACCATACTGTCTCTGTTATAATATACATGTATTTTCTGATGCATATTCCAGAAAGAATTTTTGTTTGCAGTACCCTGAACTTGTAGTGGCTGCCAAAACAGGCTTCACACTGAATTGATGCTTTGATGGACAGAACTTTAAAACTCTAATGCTGTTGTATTTATCAACAGAAACACCTTAGTATGCAAGAGTGCATTTAGCATCTCCAAGAGTGCAAATTCTGTTTAGAATATTTCAGCTAGGAAAATTGGCTTATGAACAAAAAACATACAGGTTTTAAGCACCACCAATTTCTGTAAATGCATTTGCTGAAATTAATCTTTCTGCTCTTCATGCATGAGTATGTGTACCAGGGCAGATCCATTTTTAACTGATGAGACTGTAATATTGTATCCAGTATTTCTTTGTCCTTGAGAATACAGTAGTAGCTTATTTCTTATCTTTGCCTATCCTCCCACTTGGTACATGCTTGTTATTCTTCCCCCCATTCTTTTGCTGACAGCGTGAGTATGATGAGAATGAAGTAGATCCTTATCATGGCCAGCAAGAAAAGGAGCCTGAAGTTGAACCTTTGGACCTTCCTGATAATTTGAATCTGGAGAATAATGAGAAGAGTGATGAGGAGGAGAATGAAGGTAGAGTTGAAAATCTCTGCAGATTCCTAGATGAAAGTCAGATGGAAATGGGGGGGGACAATCAGATCATGAGCCCATTTTCTCTCTAGAAAGGAGAGAGGTAGGACTGTGTTTAACCACCAAGAAACTGTAAATTCATCTGTGTATCAAAATGCCAACATACCAAATGCAGGCCAGACAAGAACTCAGCATTACAACATTTTCCTTTGCCTCCCTTTCATGCACACTGTGGAGCAGGCTTTCTCATGTTATCCAAGTGATACAGCCTAACTTACGCTGGGATCTCCTTATTTAGTTGTTCAGTTGCTTTTGTGGTTTCTTTTTTTTTTTTGTTTCTATTACACTTTCAAGTATTTGTACTCTTAAAAGTCAACTGATGCTCAGGAATATTAGGTTAAAGGAAGTTAATAGGAACTCATCCTGCTGTATTGCTTGCTAGAAATCAATTGTGGCTTAAAGGGATTATCTGGCTATAGAAAATCATAGATTCTGCCTATAGAACTGAGTAATTTATGGGGTTTTGGTAGGCTGGGCAGTTTTTTCCAAATATCTATAATATTCACTGTCTCTGTTACTTCGCTGGAAGTTTTATATCCCTTTTTGATTTTTTTTAATTCCAGAAGAAGAAAATGCTTTTGAAATAGATGAGAAACCTGTGGATTTAAATGAGGCAGAGCAGACAGAAGAACAGAATGAAGAGGATACTGGTGAGACAGAAAGAGATGATCAAGATGCAAAAGCAGCGGAAGAAAGCATTTCTGAAGATAAAGAGAAGGAAGATGAAGGAGACCAAGATGCTTCTGATCAAGAAGAGAACACAGGGAACACCGAGAATGCAGAAGAAGAGGAAGAGTCACAACTGCCTGACGAGAAAAAAAATGAATCTGCTGAAGATAATGGAATCCCTAATGAAGACCAAGGCCTTCAACCTCAGGTAGAGTGTAATAAATAACAGTATGATTTTCTTTTTTTTAATTGCCTTATACAAGATACAAGAAATGGATGTGTTCTGTGATACTCTGAAACAAATTTGACATTGAGTAGATATAATGTTAGTGAGACTCTGCATCAAGATAACAGGAGCTGTACTTACTTTAAATTTCTTTCTGCTATCTGTGTTCCTGCTGCCTCCTTGGCCTTGTGTTAGAATAGAATAGACTATTTCAGTTGGAGGGGACCTACAGTGATCATCTAGTCCAACTGCCTGACCACTTCAGGGCTGACCAAAAATTTAAGCCTATTATTAGGCACATTGTCCAAATGCCTCTTAAACACCGAGAGCTTTGGGCCATTGACCACCTCTATAGGAAGGCTGTTCCAGTGTTTGACAGCCCTCTCAGTAAAGAAATGATACTAAAGTTCTGATGACCATTTCCATGCATCCTATCACCGGGTATCAGGGAGAAGAGATCAGGACCTCTCTCTCTCCATGTCCACTCCTCAGGAAGTTGTAGAGGGCAATGAGGTCACCCTTCAAGCTCCTTCTCTCCAAACCAGACGAACCCAAAGTCCTTAGCCACTCTTTATAGGACTTTGATTCCACCCCTTGCACCACCTTTGTTGCCCTCCTTTGGACACATTCAAAGACCTTCACATCCTTCTTAACTTGTGTGGCCCAGAGCTGCACACAGCACTCAGGTGAGGCTGCACCAATGCTGAATACAGCAGATTCACCACCTCTTTGACCAGCTGCTGTTGCTGTGTTCGGTGCACCCCAGGATGGGCATTGCCCTCTGGGCTGCCAGGGCTCAGTGCTCACTCACATTGAGCCTGCTGTGGCCAGCATCCCCAGATCCCTTTGCAGGGCTGCTCTCCAACCACTCCTGTCCCAGTTATGCCCAGCATTATTCCATTCTAGGTGCAGGATCCAGCATTTGGACCTGTTAAATTTCATCCCATTGATCACAGTCCAGTGCCCCAGTCTATCTAAATCCCTCTGCGAAGGCCTCTCGTCCTTCAAGGGAGCCCACAACACCTCCCAGTTTGTATCATTAGCAAACTTGCTAATGGTGCATTCAACTCCCGCATCCAGATCATTGATAAATACATTGAACAGGACTAGTTTTAGAGCTGAACCCTGAGGAAAGCACTGGTGGCTGTTAGCAGTCAGATGAAGCCCCACTCACTACACCCCTCTGAGCCCTGCCATTCACCCAGCACTGTGAATCCACTCATCCCACAGCTGGACAATGTGTCCAAAAGGAGGCTGTGAGGGACACTGTCAAAAGCCTCACTAAAAATCCAAAAAAACTACATCCAGTGCCTTCCTTTCATCTACTAGGCATCCTCATCATAGAAGGGGTATCAGATTAAATAGGACTTCCCCTTTGTTAACCCTTCCTGATGGAGCCTGATGACTGTATTCATCTTTAAGTGCCTTTCAATAACTTCCAGTTCTCAATGTTTCTTAGAATATTAAAATAATCCGATGTTATTTCAGGAAGAGGAGGATAAAGATAATTCAGAGATGGAAGAACAGATCCCTGAGGCTAAGGAAAGAATGGAGCATGAAACTCAAGGGCAGACTGGGCAAGAAAATCTGCAGAGTGATAGTGCTGTTGAGCTGGCTGGAGAGGCTTCAGAAAGAGACCAGTCTAAAGAGGTAAATTACATGGTGGTGTCTGAGTTAAAAATACTAAATTTGCGAACATGTTTTCAAGTTGAAATCAAGGAATTGCTGCCATCGTTTTAAAGAACTGTGCATAAGACTTAGTTTGTACCAGTTTTAAATTCACTGGAAAAAAACTTTCAAGACCATGTAGATAACCCTGCATTTTCACTGCAATAAAAGTAAGTTTAGGGTAATTGTTGAGCTGCAGAAGTGGCTTTTCTGCTCTCCATAAGAATTATACTTGCAGTTATGAGCTCTTGGTCATTCACAACAGAAGGTAGCAAAGCACTGCAGTTTAACATCTGGACTTTGTTTACAATAGTTGCTGTTTTCAGTTACACTTGAATTTATTTTTTTTTTCCCCAGGAAAGTGGAACTGGAGCTTCAAGTGCAAATCAATCAGAAGGCCATGAATCCACACGCATGGCCCGGATGGCTTCTCAGAAGCAAAGCAGAAAAAATACTGAGGTTCATCTCTTCTTTTAAATTTTTTTAAATTTTTGTTTAAATGTCTTAGTATTAACCCGCAAATAGGCAGGACTCCGTTTCTCCTTGTTAGAACACTGTTCTCATTAGTGTTGGGTTACACCTCACTTGAAGTTTATGGTGTTAATTTGTTCTTTTTCAGAGTTTCAAGAGGAAGCCCGGACAGGCAGACAACGAGCGCTCGATGGGAGATCACAATGAACACATCCACAAGCGATTGAGAACCATGGAATCCAGCAGTGAAGCAAAGCAGGATGCAACTCAGCCTAAACAAAACGTGGATGAGGCTGATGCATTTGAACATATTAAACAAGGCTCTGAACACTATGATGCACAGACATATGGTACAGTGGTATTTCTGGGTGTAAAGAGTTGTCAATGCATAATCAAATCCTGAAACACTCCTGTTTGCTTTAGGGTTCCCTGTTTGCTTTTTAAAGTTACGTTTAACAATCCTCGCTTTGGTTAAAGATGCAGCACCATTTCACTACAATAAATGCTACTCTTTGGCAGTCAGAGTCGAACTAAAGATAACACTTTTGAAATTACTGAATTGACTGATAAAAATAGATTTTATCTTAATAAATACCTTTACAATCTATTCTCTCCAAATCTTACTTCAGTTAATCAGGGCAATAGCTTACTAACACGACACAGAACAGCACAGTGAAAGATAAAATGGGTTTGAGCCTCAGATCTCTTCTAAGTTCACTGAAACTGATACACAGTGGCCTCAGAATGCAACTTTTTTTTTAGATTGACTACTTCTCCTTCCAGTTTCCTCTTGATAAATACTGTTGTCTTTGTGCAGATGTAGCTAGCAAGGAGCAAGAGAAACCTATTATGCCTCCTGAAGAAAAGGAAGAAGGAGATTGTGAAGATGCAGCAATGGAAATAGAAATGCAGAACGAGGATCTCACAGCAGTAGACACTGAAGAGCTGAAGCCAGAAAAAAAGAAGTCTACTGCCACTAAACCTCCTGGTACATAAACTCAAAAAGCATTCTAAATATATGCTGATATGGATCTTTAGATGTGTATGTACTTAGATTTGCATGTAATGGATGAGTTTCATAAGACTCATCTGTCGTAAGGTGTTTCATAAGGCTAAAATGCCTTCACTAAATTGATTTCTCTGCAGCAGTATTCTTACTTCTGCCTAGTAACCAGCATTAGCTTTTGCTAAATTGATTGACTGACAGAGGGGTTTGCTGCTTTCTTTCAAGTTAATGGTCTCTAATCTTTATCCACCACTTTGAAGAAATAAAAATCAAACACTTCCCTGCTGTTCAACACAATGCATTTTGCTTAATTAATTGGCATATAACAATGCATTCTAGCGTCACCACCATTAACACCACGTAACTCAACATTTTTATGTATAACTTCTGGCAAAAAAAAACTCAAACCAGGGAGAAGTTGAGGAGCTGGTCTGAACTACATCTGGTGAGGTAGCACCAAACTCTCAGTGCCTTCTTTCTTAAGTGGGAACAAAACTGAGCAGCTAACAGAAGTGGTTGGTAGAGGAGAAGATAGGTGTGACTTGTCAGCCATACAGCTGCCCTACACAAAATAAGCTAAATAAAAGAATCTCTTGCTGATTGCAACAGAAATTGTAATTTTGATGGATCTAAGTAAATGACACCATAGCTTGGAATTTTGAAGTTTTCTTCATGAACAACATGAAAGGGTGGCTGGAGAGGGGAGACGAGTTTTACAAGCCTACATTCTTGCCTCCCACTCCCTTGAGCTTTAATCACTTAAATCTCTTGCTAGACTTTTTAGCTTTATGGTACAGATGTGCATGCAATCAGTCTATTTCTTTTTCCACATGATTCCTTAACTGTATGTTTTGAAAAACTAGAGTCTTTGAAACATCTTCTACAATGTCATACTTTTTCTCCTTTAGAATAATTCTTTTAAAAATGAGTTGTTAAACAGCATAGTGCAGTGGAAACAGTAATAAAATGAAATCTTTAGTCCATTCCTTTATTTATAAATTGATTTTTGATTTATAGAAAACTGTTCTGTTAAAAAATTAGAGAGGAAAAGATAAACAAAGATTGTAATTTTTTAATGATGAGTTTCTGACTGTTCTCAAATTACTTCAAACCTTCTATCATTCTTTCAGAGAGGATATGAGAGTCAGTAAATGTACTTCACTGGTGGAATTGTCAAGTGTTAAAGATCTATTCAGTATTATTTTGTTTATTTGGCAAGAAGGTTAGAAGAGCGAAAAACAATTTGCATTAGGAAATGCATATTTGTCTGTTCCAGTGAGTTGCAAGGTGTATGCATCCCATTCCTAGAATTAAATCTCTTAACATTTGGCACCTCTTTAAAAAAAAGTCTATGCTGCACTACAAAGCATGTAAGATGCTTTATAAAAGAGTCAAGATACAATATTGCTTCTTGTATTATGTGTGATCTACAAAGTCAATAATTAGTTTTGTGGTTGTAGGACCAGGTGACGTGGAGCCAGAGATCCAGACTTTTGACTCAGAGGATGTCAATGACTCTGCACCAGAAAAGCTGCCAAAGGTGACTGAAGAGAAGCCAGAGAGAAGCAAGGACTCAACCATACACACAGCCCACCAGGTTCTGATGGACACTCCCCAGGTAGGATACCCAGTCTGCCTTCTTTCAGCTACAGCAGGAGAAACAAACGGTTTTACTTGACCTTTGTTAATGAAACTCTGTGAATGCAAAAGACTGGAATTACTTTTTTTCAGCCAACTCAGTGCCTTGCTATTATTTAATAGCAGAATGAAAAGTAACACACGATTAACTGTTGTATATGCAGTTGAAAGATGCCTTTAAAATGACTAGTTCTACCCATCCTTAGCATGGAACCTTCTCACATAATTTTTTTAAAAGCTGTTGTTTTTCTGACTGTAAGGAACTGTTTTTCTTAGATGAATTTGCAGATCAAATACTTGGGTACAGTGGAAAGCAATGGGCAAGGCTGTGTGGCCTGAAGATAAGAAAAGGGTTCAGAGTGCCAAGAGAGCTAGGCATCACTGACTTTAGAACACCAGTGTGGACAAAGAATCCACTTCAGTTAATTCGTTACAATATATTACTTTTTTATAAACCTTGATTGCAGGTATTGTAGAACCTATTTGAGTTTTTTATTAATGTCTCCATTCAAAAAATACCATGGCCTAAAAAATCCTAGAGCTTCATGAACAATCATGGTTTTCCAGTGCAAACTTCTGTGAAAAGCACATTTTATCATAAAGACCTATGGTATAGAAGCAGTTGGTGGTGGATAACCAGTTGATAAATTAAAAATATTTTCAGGGTCTGGTTTTTTTAGAAGGATTGACCTTTCATTCTTACAGTATGGTATCCTAAGTACACACTTGGAGGGTGCTATTTTACTGTCTCTATGCATAACACAGAAAGGATTGTGTGCCAGCTACACTGGGTATTTCCATCTTAATGCCAAGTGTTGCAGGTCTTTGGAAGAAGGCTGCTGAATGCAAGTGTTCTGTTGTCAGAATAATTGTTGTTTTGGGGTTTGTAGGGTTTTTCTAATTGGTGTGTAATATGTGAAACAGGAGAGGGAGCTCTTGCAGCACCATTTAAAGGGGAAGGGAAAGTGCCTACTGGGGGAAAGGTGCAGCTTCTCACCTTTCAGTGAAAGGAAGAGGAGAGAAATCCTCCCACATACATTCTTCCTCTCTTCCTTAAACCGGCAGAGGGTGACCAGTGGGACAGCTGCTGCTTCTTGGGGAATGAGAAGATACTGGGACTATTGAGTTTGCAATCATGGGCTTATTTTCCTTAATCCATAGGCCTGCAGGTTATGCAGACCATGTACTGCTGTTTGGCTAAACTGGGGTTTTGTAAGTCAGGAACAGAAGTTGTCACTGAAAGCACAATGAAAGTAAAATAAGTATCATAAAGCTGTGGTGTCCTTTAATGGAATGTCTTATCAAATAGTATTTGGTGCCAGGTAAGGAGGATGATGTCATTCAATCTTCAAGTGGTTTGAGTGAAGCTTTTGAAAAACTATAATTAAGTGAAGTCTACTGTATTTTCAAAAATACTAGTTAGGTACAGTGTTCAGTAGTTTTATCTCCATTATGCTGTCATTAAATATGGTGTTTGTCAAGATAATTTCATGGATTTATCTTGATGTTCTGTATTTTATTATATTCAGTGTCAGTATCATAGATGTTCCTATCTTTGTTTCTATATTGATTGTATCACATATGGAGATATTTGTGGGGAGGTATTTATCCTTCATGTACATGGAAGCTATTAAAAAAACATGGAGATTTAGAATCTTCATTTAGGGATTTGGGTATTTTTGTGTTTAAAAGAACAAGAACAATGCATTTATACTTTTTTTATAGTTTGCTATACTTTGGGGATCACCAGACGCGTAAATCTATTTTTGTCTCATAAAACTCATAACTCCACTTCTAGCACATCATTAGAGATCCTGAAGAGCTAAGAAAGGAACTTGAAAGGCAATTGGAAGCTTGGCAGACACAACAGCCTGGAACTCCAGAGGAGGTTTGTGACCTCATTTGAATATAAAACTGTCATAAGAATCCTTCATTGCATTATTTCATCTTGTTTTACTGCTAAAACATTGAGGAATCCAAGCAGGCCGGACTTTAAATACTCAAAATCACATGATTTAGATATACTTTTGTTGTTACGTTTAACTTATTCTGAAAAAAAACCCCATATTATTCTTGAAGCAGGATGGTGTTTCAGATCTTGTTTTGAATGTGAATGCAGATTGTCATATGAGACACCCTCAGTTTTAGCTGGTTACTGCCTTGCCCTTACTGCCTTCTCCTTAGTGCACTGAGGTTTGGTTTCCTTCTTCAGACAGTGCTTCCCAGCTTCTTTCGTTTTTTCATAATTCACTTTGATTTCTTTGTGTGATGTTGTAGGAGAAGGAAGCAGCACAGTTGTGGCAGAGGTATTTAGTACTGACAGCTCCTCTATCACAGCAGCTTTGTGAACAGCTGCGACTCATACTGGAACCCACTCAGGCTGCCAAGTTGAAGTAAGTTGGGTCTTTTTGAGGCTTCTGATTTCTTCAGACTCCTGGGTTTGGGGTGCTTTAACCTCTGTAAAACTGCATCTTTATGTCATTCTTGTGTTCATTATTCCTGTTGGCAAATGCATTCAATTTCCATTTGTATGGGAACACTAGGTTATTTTATGAAATGCAAACATGATACAGTAGTAGATATCCATCCTGAGGATATTTCCTCCTCCTTTTTTTCCTCCTATGCAACAGGTGATCAGTCAACTTCACCATTTGAAGTTGTCAAAGATTATGTTAAATGTCAAAATGTTTTACGTTGTTTATAACATTAAATGGTTATTTTTAAAGGCATATAGACTTGTTTCAAACTGGCAGAATTTAAATTCAAGGTCTGCCTTCCATTTTAGGTACCTAGATGTAAACTTATTTAAAATCACTGAATATCCATCTTAGGTTAAAAATATGGGGGATCTTTTTTATGTATAACTAAATATGAGTATTAAAACTACTAATTTGTTGTGTTTTACAAAAAATGTTGTTTGGTGTATATGCTGCATAGGTCAGGGACTTCCAAAATGAGATATTTGCTGATAATCCCTGTGTCTTTTCTTATCTTTCAGAGGAGATTACAGAACAGGGAAGAGACTGAACATGCGCAAAGTGATCCCATATATTGCCAGTCAGTTCCGAAAAGACAAGATCTGGCTGCGAAGGACCAAGCCCAGTAAACGACAGTACCAGATTTGCCTGGCTATTGATGATTCCTCCAGTATGATTGACAATCACTCTAAACAGGTAAAATAAAACCTTGGAAGAAGCTACCTGTCATTGATGAGTATGGCAATTGCTGACTTGTTTCATACAGAGCTGGTGGCTCCTGGAAAGTCTGTAAATTCCAAAGCAGCTCTTTCTCCAGTGCATGTGCTTGAACTCGTCACTTCATGCCTGAGAGATTTATTACCAAAAGATCAGTGAAAACTAGCTGAAAGAATGAGCTGTTAAGTTTGTTAGACAGAGGTGTACCTATGCACTGTAAAATTACTTTTTGTGGCCTACAAAAGGCTGAATTTTCCTTATCTGGCAGTTCATTGGAGCACAAAATACTCATTAATCATAGCCCACTTCTTGGGTTTTTATTTATTAAAATGATGTGTTTCCTTCTAAACTGTTGTTTCAGTGTTTATTTCATTACCCTGCCTAAAGTGGTGTCTCTAAATTAATCAGCTGAAACCCTCAAGCACAACTAGTTTATCTTTATTGCACCATCTTACATAAGACAGGCAGAAAGGCAATCTCTTCAATTATTTTTCTAGAGGATGAAAAATAATTTCAGTAATGTTCCTCATAGTTAATACCGAGCTTTGAGTAAAACTTTGAATATCCTATTTTTTTATGTAACTTTTTTCTTTAACAGCTTGCATATGAATCCCTGGCAGTTATTGGAAGTGCACTGACTCTTCTAGAAGTGGGACAAATTGCTGTGTGTAGGTGAGTTTATTTGAAATCTTGTCTTTCCTTCAGTTCTTCAGAGCAGAACATAAATACCAGTTTCATGCTGTAATTTTCTCTTCTTTTCTAAAGCTTTGGAGAGACTGTTCAGCTGCTGCACCCATTCCATGAGCAGTTTAGTGACCAGTCAGGGTCACGGATATTGCGTCTTTGCAAGTTTCAACAGAAGAAAACAAAAATAGCCCAGGTACACAAGAATGCCTCTAGGGCAACAGGTCTGCCAATCTTCTCCAGACAAGATATCAGCAACTTCATGGTTTCATGATCACTTTGTAACATTTACTGGTTTTTTGTATTTGAGAGTCTGATAGCAGGTTAAATAACAAAGAGATACAATGGTCATAATTTTGTAGTAAGAGTATTTTCTCACCTTTAGGTCTGGTGTATACCACTTTTAAGCATTCACCTTTCTCTGTACTGGGTCTTAAGAAGTGTTTTGGCTACAAGCTATTGAGCACCTGAATGCCAAATCCCATCAAAGTCTGTGTGACTTCAGGAGATTTCCCTGCCATGGATTCCACTGTAGTAGTAGAAGGAAGAGCTTTAAGTTTACCAGACTTGACTGATTCCTGAAGAAAATAATTTTCTGTAGTAAATTATATAAATATAGTAAATTATTAAAATGGGCATATAGTAATAGAGGTATGGATAGCTGCAAAGTTTTCTTCTTTCGGGAAGGTTTTTGCAGTCTCACCCTTCCAGACTTGAATAAGATCATCTGTTGATATTAAATGTAAACAGAGGAAACCCAAATAGCTCAACAGGAATCTTATAAACCAAAATTGGAAGGACTTGACCATTGATTGACCATCTTAATTTTAATGGGGAGTATGAAACTAGCTACTTCTGTTTCAAGTTAAAGCCAAAGATGTTCAACCTAGAAATAGGATGTATATTTCCAATGATGCCATTAATCTCTTTAGCAGTATACTGTTTTGATGGCTTTGCTAGCATTGGAAAAATTTTAAATCCTGTTTGAAGGCTTCTCTGAAGATTCTTTAGTTCAAAAGTACTTAATAAATTTAAAGCAGGAGTTAATATAGGAAAATGCCAAGAACTGTATCTGTGTTAGGTAGTCAGACTGTCTTGGCATTTAAAATGGAAAAAGGTATTCTTTTAAAATGTTTTCATTATTAAGTTTATTATTTTTATGATAGTTAAATTTTCTTATTTATTTCCTCTGCAGTTTCTAGAATCATCAGCAAATATGTTTGCTGCAGCACAGCAGTTGTCTCAAAATATTAATCCGGGTGAGTTTTTTTGTGTTCTGTGCTTGTTGCCATGGCAGCGGAATGCTCACTACAGTCCCAAAGTACTATGCTGCCAGGAAGACTCCCAGCACTGAACCATCACTTGCATTAGGGCTTTGGGTTTTGCTTTGTCAAAAGCAATGCTTGTTTGAAATTTAGCTCAAAACCCAAGAGACACCTACTTCATATTTGTCAGTAATTCACTAAAATTTTAAAACTTTTTTAAAAGGCCCTCTTTACCTGTCGCTCTTCACGTCATGCTTGAGGACTGTGTTAAGGCCTAGACAGTGCCAGCTTGGAGCATTGTCCAGCTTCCTAGGGACCTTTATTCTCTAGACACTTCTGCTGCTGCTCAAGAGCTTGAGTCGTCTAGGCATGCAGAAGTACACTGCTCTAGGGAGGGAATTTGCCTCCTACCTGCCCTTCACTGTCCTGTAAGGTTCATGAGCTGCTTGAATTTTCCAGAAAAGCTGGAAGATTGCTTGCCTCGTGTCTGACCCATAGTTAGTCTAAAAGACTGCTTTGTGATAGTTAAAAGCTTGTCATGATGGAACCCGTATTTTTTATGAGTTCTTGTTGTTGAAGTACTCCAAGAAGTGGAGAGTCTGGGATTTATACTCCACAGCTGCTTTGCCAAAGGGTGGCCAGGCTGTCAGAATATTCTGAGGGGGCGCAGCATCCAGTCCTCTTGAACTAGATCAGGATGCAGCAGCAGTCAGCTCCTCAGGATTAGAGAGCTGTCAAGAGAAAAGGCCATAGGATTCATCACCTCTTTCTGTAAAAAGACAAAGCCCTGTCACATTTGGGTGCTGTCTGAAGAAGTGCATTCTGCATCCCTCCATCACTATTAGGGCTTGCATTCCTGACTGTAATTACTGTGATTTTGTATCTAATTAAGACATGATAGGTACATAATTTAGAATGTACCTTTAGAGGGATGTGTCTGACTCTGGGAGCAACTTGGGTCAAGCAGCATGTCTCCAGAAATGGTTGGTGCTGAGGAACCCAGCACTGGTGCTATGTCTGATGGTTCAGGAGGTTTACTTCAGATGAATTGGACTGCCTTGACTGTGCCTCTGAGCCTATCTTCTAATACAGTTTCTTCCAAAAATAACCCATTTGGGGCAGTCCAGGATTGTTCTCTGATGGAAGCCAAGCCTGTTAAAGTGGGGACAACAGGGAAAAGCCTACAGATGGACCCATAGATACCTGCTTCTGGAGGAACAGATTCGAGCTCTATTTCATTGCAGCAGCTGGTGCTCTAGTGAGCTAGTGGCTGGACTCTTGTAATTCAGCCAGTATTTAACCCCTAGGCATGAAAGACAAGGCTGTGACTAAGTCTGTTTTGTATTTTCCATGACTTTCACCCTTGATTATAGAACTGATGGATGGTGGGGGTCATCTCTGTGTTGTGTGTGGGTGTCACCACCCCCTCCTCCCCAATATTCTCAGTGGTGTCACACAGTACTTTTTTCCTTGACTCACTCCGCTGGTTATTGCAGCTTAATGTTAAGTTACAGAATTCTATTTGATTAAGAGTTAATTTCCTTAGGAATACTCCTTTTCCCATTATACCCGCAGGGCAAACAACAAAATAGGGGGTTTTGCCTTTTAAATGGATTACTCTGAACTTACTGGAATTTTAAATGTTCTTTGTGCTCAGAAACAGCGCAGCTGCTTTTGATTGTATCTGATGGAAGAGGCCTTTTCTTGGAAGGCAAAGAACGAGTGACAGCAGCAGTTCAAGCAGCTCGGAATGCCAGTATCTTTGTTATTTTCGTAGTGTTGGACAATCCTAATTCCCGGGTAAGTAAGTGAACAAGGGAGGAGCATTCAACTGCAGTGAATGAGAAACTGATACAAATCTTTTTCTTGTCTTTTGTAGTGCCATACAGCTACCTTATCTTTTGTAGGGTTCAGAGATACTGAACCCAAATTCAGTTTTTCACGTCTGTCAGAGCTACAATTTCTTCCTACTGTGCTTCTTTTGTATTAAAAAAAAAACAACTTGGCTTCCATGCCACAGAAAGGCTAAGTAAGAGCTCTCATCTTCAAATGAAATAGTTGTAGCTCTTGGCCACCAGGGAAGCAGCTGGCAGGTTGACAGATTTGGAGTTTGAGAGATGCTTTTTTCCATCTCAGCTCTGATTCAACTTGATAATTTCTGACAGCAGTCTCCAATTGACGTGACAGCTGGAGCCAGTATGAGATTAAGCATTAGACGGAAGGGAGTACATGAGAGTTATTTAAATGCCTCAGTTGGGAAAGCTGAGTCCTGCATTTGGTAATGGGAGAAGAAAACGGTTACACGTCCTTGGATGGGAAGCTGAAATACCTGGGAGCTTTTCAGGAAGACTCTGTAGTGCCATAAGTAAGCAAACATAAGGCTGACAGTGAATTACGTAGTAAAGACTCTAATTTTGTAGTTCATGTTTTCTCCCTGTATCTTTATTTTTGCATATAAAACTCATCTACTGCATTTATTGTTGAAAAACTGACAGTTCTCCTGCTGACAGACTGCTAAAAGGTTCTGATGAAATCTGGCTGTAGTATCAAGGAAAAATTCTGAGTTATTTTCATAAGCTTTTTTTTCTGGGGAAAAGCAGTGTTTTCCATAAGCTTTATTAATTTTTTGAGCTGCTACACTGGGCGACTAAGTTACTTTAAAAGAAGCACAGCTAGAGTTTAATCTGATTTTTGTCTTTGTAGTATTTGTTGAAATCCTATGAAGTCTCCAAAGAATCTTCTACAAGAGCACTGCACAAATACAAGTTGAACGCAGCACTAAAGAGCTTACAGATTCTTGGGAAGGCATCAAATTAATAAAACTGAAGTGCCAACAGTAAACTCAAATCATAAAATGCTAAGAGAAGACAGAATTTATTTACAGAACTTGGTATTGCAAAAGCTTAAGCTTAGACTCTTCTAGTCTGTAATTCATGGATTAGTACAATTTTATCTAAAAGCGAAAAAGCATTTAACTGATTTATGTTCAGCTTCTGATCTGATTTACCATTGAATACTTACAGCTTTTAATCTTAAAAGTATTTTATTAACTTTTAATCTAATGGAGGAGAATTGTAAGTATTTGGAAAATAGGTTAAATTCTATCAGCGGTCATAAAATATGTGTGTCATTTAGTAGTAACATCAGTACTTTTTTACAGGATTCTATTCTGGACATTAAAGTACCTATATTCAAAGGACCTGGAGAATTGCCTGAAATCAGGTCTTACATGGAAGAATTCCCATTCCCGTTCTACATGATCCTTAGAGATGTGAACGCGCTCCCAGAAACTCTGAGCGATGCCCTCCGACAGTGGTTTGAACTGGTGACTGCCTCCGACACTCTTTAGACTTTGTAGACAAGGTCAGGACCTGACTGCGACTGCTGCTGATGAACCGCTGAAGTACAAGAAACTGCATTTCACAGGAGATGTCATAAAGCTCTTCCAAACCAGGATTATCCTGTGGGAGCTGCCCTGGGGCAGAGACTGTGTAAGAACAGAATGGTTTGGGTGCATCCTCCCGCCTGTGTCAGAGGACAATTATGCAGTGGTGAGACTGTCTCCTGCTATTCCCACAAGTAACGTAAAACTCGTCTCAAATTCTTTTGTAATAACTTACTACCTTTAAAAAAAAAAAGCATTTGTGATATTAACAGAGGTAAAGTTATTCCTGCCACTCTCTACCTGCCGTAAGTAAAACTGGTCTTGCTCCTGGGAAGGCATTTCTGCATTAGAAGTTGAGGTGTCTTGCAAATAAAGCCTTCTTTAGTGTCACACATGTGGAGGTGCCTCTGGGAAGGAGTAGGGAGCCGGGGAGGCCGATGGTTTCAAACAACCAAGAGGAAAAAAAAAAGTACTTGAATACTTGAAACTATTCTGCAGTTCTAACACATCCTTTTTAATTATTGCTGATTTTTGCCTGACGATACCAGCATGGAGTTTTCTGAATCATGCCCTGTGCTGATCCCTGCGTTACCAGTTTACACTGTGAAGTTTGCCCCTGTCCGAGGCAGGCGTTTGGGGATGTTTCATAAATCCGGCGTCTTGGAGCACGGGCGTGATTTTTCATTGCAAAGCCTATGCATCTTGTATCTTCTGTACTAATAAAGAGCGATACCACTCTTTGTAATTACGACGACTGTGCCTGGAATTGATCGAAGTTTAACCGAACAGCCCGAGCGTGCCCCCTGCTCTGAGTGCCGGCACGGCGCAGGAAATGGCGGCCCGGGCCCCGCCCGCGCGGGGCGGNGGGCGCGCTCAGCCTCAAGCAGGTACGGGCGGGCCGGGGGGCTCGGGCGAGCTGCGTCGTGTCGAAACGGGGGGAACTCGGTGGGTGTTTAAATACCCCTTGAAGCGAAGCCGCCGAGGGCGCAGCTCGCAGCACTGTCCGGGGGCAGCGGGCAGACTTCCCTCTCTCCTTGCCAGTTCCTGAGGCGGCAGCAGGTCCTTCAGTTATACCGCAAGATCCTGCGGGCTATCCGGGAGGTCCCTGCTGAACAGGATCGCCGCTACTTAAAGGACTGGGCCAGGGAGGAATTCAGGCGAAACAAGGATGCTACAGAAGAGGTGAGGATCGGGAAGCTGCAACCCTGACCGCCTGCCCTCGGGAATGGTCACTGCACTGTCCCGTTCTGTGTCTTGGGGTTGGTTTTGTAGGTGCCGCTCCCACACTGGTGAGAAGTCTCCAGTCCTCTCCTTCCTAGTTCGTTCCTTTTTCTAGCCAGGCCCCGCGGAATTGGTGGCTGAGTTGTGCAGACAAAGCCTTAGAGCCCATCGATAATGTTGAGAGCAACACCCACCTGCTCTGTAAAACCCATCTCCGTAATGCCCGTGTGCAGTTCTCGCTACTGACTTGCGAAGGCAGTAGACACAGAGGCATAAAGAAAACATTGTTAAGAGTTTGAATCCTGTTAAAAGACTGAGTTTTAAAGCAAAGCCACGACCAAATACTTCATTAAGGAACTGGAGAAAATTAATCTATTTATTTACCTAATTTTTAACCATCTCAGAGACTGTAATGTTGCATCACACAAAGAAGCAGATGACAATAGTGCCAGTAAGAATTGTATGTATTTTAATGTGCTAAAAGTCTGCATGCTTGTGTAAAACCTCTGCTGCGTATGGGTGTTCTGTTCTCTAGATTCCATTCTGTTTTACAGGATGCCATCAGGATGATGATTACTCAAGGCAACATGCAACTTCAAGAACTTCAAAGAACACTTAAGCTGGCAAAATCCTGATCTTAATTTTGTTGACAGTTGGGTTTTCATCTGCTGCAAATAAGCACAGTGTTTTTCCCAGAATGTGGTTATAATGGCAGCCTTTGCTGGCATCCTGGAAATGTTTGAAGGAGGAATTTACCACAGTGGGGGTTTTGCTTGATTTTTCCCTTTCACCATCCACTTCTCCGTTTGGCTACCCTCAGAAGTGGAAATTACTTGGACACAAAGGACCTTAAAGAACTGCATGAATGATGTAGCATGAGCTGCAGGAAAAGCAGAAAACACCAGAAATTACAACAGCTTTGTTAATGCCAGTGAAATGGAAAATAAATATATGCGAGATTATTTTGTCTGGTTTTTACTGTGGTAATTGTAAGTGGTAATATTCACAATGACAGCTCTTAATGTACTGTGCCAAGGATTTTCACCAAAATTTGGGATTAAAAAAAGAATTTGGGATAAATAAATTGGCCCAGAACAAAAAAGTTAAAAAATACTTTGTGTGTAGATGATGATTTTCAGTAGTAGAGGAATAAAACTTAAAAGGGGAGGTTTTTATATATGAAAGTGGGAGATTTTAGGCCCAGAGACATTTATTACCAACTCAAGAGAAGTACCTTCAAGCTAATATTTAAAAATTAATATGAAGCAGAATTACAGGTAGAAAATACTAACTGCAAATGTTGTGGTTTGTTTATCCAAATATTCTACTACTCCACTTCTAATTGTTAGCTTCCAACTGTTCTCACTTTCCTTGAGCTGCAGTGGATCTTTTTCTTTTCCCCCATATGATTTAAAAAAGCCTGGATTAGCTGGGGATTTTTTCCACATAACTAGACAGGAAGCAGTAGATAGATGCCTGACTATTTTAGGTTGTGATTCCAAGACGTGCAGGAACTCTTCCCTCTCCCATTCTGCTACTATAGTTCCCTTAGGGAGCCACCTCCACTTTCCAAGGTGGTTTTCTGCAGAGTTACTGAGCTGGACAGACTGGCAGCAAATACCATAAATAGCTATCACTGCTGGCACCAGGGAAGGGATGGGACAGTATCCAGGCTACAAGAGGAATGATATATCCCAGTCAGGAGCAGGAATTAGGGTTCTGATTTGTATAGACTGAAGCCTCTGAGCTTCCATCAGTCAGTGAAAAATAAGTACATAAAAATGCTTCATTAAAATTTACATCTTGTTAACATTTTCTGACAGAACATTAAGTGTGTTGGGGATTGATATTTTAGGTGAAGGTGCTGCTTAGAAAGGAATTTTGACTGAAAATCACAGTAGCCTTTCAGCCAGTGCTTGGATTTCTGCTCCTGGCTTTACCCTGCTGCCTCATCATGATGATTTCCTTTTGAGGCCCTGAGCCTGTGTTACTCCTCTGACTCCCAGTTTGTACATTTCCAGGGTGTGGGCACATAATCCAGAGATAGGATAGACAGGCAGGGCCCTGGGACAGATGCTGACCTCTTGAGTGCTTCTGCTCTTCATCTCCACTGCTCCGTGGGATTGCCAAGGTAAAGCTGCCAGCCAGAAGCCTTAAGGAGTCCAAGTATAGCCTGCAAGGGTAAGTAAGTATACCTGCAGAGAAAGGTAAATCATACATGTATTTTTTAAGGTCCTTCATAATTTTGAAGAAGTGAGGGGTATAGAAAGGAATTAGCAGAAAATGTTTCCCTTCTACCATACCCTCATTGGCTTCAGAGAACCTCTAAAATCAGGAACTTGCAGCCAGGTTACTGCCTTTAATTACTTGATAATTACTTGGATTTACTTAAATTATGCAGACCCATGACCTTGGTAGTGTGGTTCATATGTGAAGTAGATGAGCTAAAGCCACAGCCTCTCTTGAGCTTAGGCAAGCTCAGGAGCATGTGCGTGATCCACGCACAACTCAACCCTCTGCATGTAACCTCTGAAATGGGTGCCTGCACCAGCCAACAGGCAGCACTCAGTCCTTGCAGCCTGCCTCAGGACAGATGGCAGACTCCATTTCCATGTTTTATAACCACAAACAAAAAGCTTAGAAGTTGAAGTCCGATTTTCTGCTCCCCCTTCCGAGTCAAGTTGAGGGGACTGTGTCAGTTTTCTCTGGCTAGAAATGTTACACCACAGACTTCTGAGCAACACTTACTTTAATTGCTTGGTGAAACATTAACTTCATCCAGGTGATACAAAACTTCAATAGCATGCTTCTGCATTCCTACTGTAGCTTAAACAAAACCGTAAACATACCAAAGTGTCTATATTAGACTACAGAAGTCAGAGCAATAAAACTAGTATTTCCATAGCTGCAGATACACTTCTCTTGACTTGATAGTGCATTAATAGGAACTTTAAAAATATTGTTATATGACTTTTTTTGCTTTATACATCTGCTAAGACAAAAGCTTAATTACTAATTAGTGAATGGTGTCTTCAACACTGTAAAGTATTTTGTATTGATTTTAGGGCCTCTCAGTATAGAAAAAAAGTATTTTTCTCCTTGGCATAACAGTACCATCCTGTGTTGGAACTGCTTTTGAACAGTTGTTCTATCATTATTTGGTAAGTAAACTTACTTTTCTAACAGAATCTGATGGAGCCTTCTCAGAGGTACAACGAGGAAATCCTAAAGAGGTGCAGATGCAATGAGTTACAGTGCCTCTAGGTTATTTAGAGTCTGTCAGCATGGATGACACTGGTCAATGAACATTTTGATTTTATAACAAAACACATTAATTAAAGCTTTAAAATGTTCAGTTCTGTTTTGCAGGACTGTTTGTCCTAAAACCTGTAGACTCAGCAGGGCCCAGTCTCCTTTTTAGAGATACAAGGGGAAAAAAACAGAGAGGAATCATTCAGAGGAACAAAGGTAGACAGTCTGAACAAGGTGTCTGGGAAAAAATCCTGACTGCAGAAAAAGAAACTTTTGAATACAGGGAGCCAAGCTTTCACTTCCTTAGATAAAGGACTTTTTCAAGCTTTTTCAATAGTAGACAATTCAGCCATTTGCTGCTTGAAGGAAGAGATTTATATAAAAATTACACCTAACAAATAGACCACCGTTACAGTAAAATGCCTGCCATCCATGCCCTAAACAAAACTTTTCAGTCAAATGACTGGAGTACAGCCCCAACATTAGTGTAACCACAAGGAGCTCTGCAACCAGGACACCCTTAGAAAAAGATAAATCTGATTTAGTACTTGTTTTAATAATGGAAAACCAAGAGAAAAGCAAAGTGGTAGCTGAAGCCTCTGTACCTAATGGGAGGAGTCACCTTAGCATCTCCCTTCAGGGCAGATTGCAGATTGCCTGCCCTCTCCCAGGTGGAAGCCTGCATCTGTCACCCACCTGGGCTTGTAATTGTAGTGGGTTCTTTAGCTTCTCTCCACTGAGTAGAGAGAGGCCCTGGGTGTATCTAAAACAGGACCAATAGCCCTTCATTACTAAGTAATTCTGTCTAAAGCTTTCAAACATCCTGGATTTATTTCAGTTCTGGTATTACAACATGTTTACATGTAGCATACAGTGGCAACCATCTAGCCTGTGTCCTGTGTGGAAGTAAGGGAATTCGCTTTTCAGAAAGCAGTTTTGGTTACTAATGCAGTTTGGTTTCAAGCAGCATCTGGAAACTTGAGAGTGCGATATTAACAGACTGTTGGACATAACAAAGAAAGGATCTAATCTGCAGCATCTTGTTGGTATTAATATAGTTTGCATATGAACTCTCCTCAGTTACGGAGTTTCCGATGTTACTTCTACTCCTGAAAAAAAGAGTATTTTGTTTGGATGTAACAGGCACTACAACTATCTATCAATATTCCAGATTGCCACACAGCAGATTCCAAAATGAGTCCTGTTGCTTGACTACCTGCTTGGCAGGTGCTAGCTCTCTTTCTGCACCTTAGTCCTTAATTTGCTGAGCTCCTCTTCTAAGCATTTGATGTGCTCCTTGAGTGCAGCTTTGTCTTGCTGCGCTCTCTGATTCGCTTGGCACCGGGCTTCTTCTATCTTCCGCTCGTACCACTTCTCCATCTGCGTGGAAACAGCCTCAAAGAAGTACTGGGTTATCTCCAGGGCCTGGGAGGTGTCTCTGAGCGGAGGGACAGGTGGGGCCGATGGCTGCTGCTCCTGGCCCTGCTGTGCCCCACTGTGGTGCAGAGTTTTGTGCCTCGACTGCCCGCTTTTGCTGGACTTCTTAGTCTGAGTTCCTTTGTCAATGAAGTAGCCGCTCTGTGGTTCAGTCTTTGCAGGTTCAGGCAACGGCTGCAAAGCAGCTTGAACTTTAACGTGTCTTAATTTGGAGCCTGAAAGCTCAGAGGAGGGCAGCTCCTGCTGGAACCTGTGGAACGTGCTGGCACTCACAGCTTTGTCCTTTGGCCTGACATCTTGAGCAGGGGCAGAAGAGGAAATTGGTCCACCCGCCACTGCCTGTTGCTCTGTAGCTATAGAAAAAATTATAACAATATATTATGAAAAGTTCTGGGCATTTATTTTAGCATTCAGAAGCCCTCATTGTTTGATGAATGATGTGGTTTTGTGTGTATATCGTATAGGCTTGTATTAGTTTATCGCATCTTCACAGTCAGGTGATGTAATAGAGAGTCATTAAAAGAGAAAAGCTGGCCCAGGCAGGGAGGTGCTGCATTGCAGCTGTGGGGCTACAGATGGACAACAGGCAAAGCACATAAAGATTAAGCAAAAATTCCTCACTGTGAGGGTGGTGAAGTACTGGCACAGATTGCCCAGTGAAGTCGTGGATGCCCCATCCTCAGAAGTGTGCAAGGACAGGCTGGATGTGGCTCTGAGACACCTGGTATAGTAGAAAGTGTCCCTACCCATAGCAGGGGGGTTGGAACTAGATGATCTTTAGGGTCCCTTCCAACCCAAACCATTCCGTGGTCTGTCACTTCATCAGAAGGACATGTAATAAGTATCAGTCTAGACTTCCAAAGCAGGTTATGTCTGCTGCTATTTACAAACTTCCTGCTTCTACAAAACTTGAAGTCGCAATAATATGGAAAGGTCACACATTTTGACGCTTTTGAACTGTTCCAATGCAGAACAACTCACACTCAAGTACCACAAGATCTCTTATGTGCCTTTCTACTTTGATGGGGCGTCCATGTCTGTTAACTTTGCATAGTGTTTAGGGGACATATACATTGTATTTTACAGAAGCCAGGGCTCTGATAGGATTCTAGTTGGCTGTGGAGACCTGGCCATTCTGCACATTTTGGTTTGTTTTCCTCGAAATCTTCCAGGGCCAAGAGTTACTCAAAGCACCAAAGGACTTTTGCTTCCAAGACATAGGGGAAGCATCAGGAAGAGTCAGTGGAATTCCACCCAGACACACCTTAAAATATTCCCAGTGGCTGCCTTGAAGTGTATTCAAATCCCATGACATTAAGCATATGGATAGGGGAAAGAACACCACCAGAATTATGTGGCATTAATACAAATACCCCTCAGTTAATGAGCTGCCCTTGAATGGATTATGACATCTAAGTACCTGACATGGTTGTACCCAGTGCTCCATCTTGTTTAATGCAAAAGTGTTGCCCAAAGCTTTGTTCTGGCATCTGGACTCTGCTCCTTCCCCCATCTTCCAAGAGGCTATTTGGAAGCGTGATATAGGAATGCTGGTGGGAGCCCTCTGACTGCAGCACAGGCTGGTTGGTTTTACAGTCCTTGGCACTGTGGGGGTTGTTGTCAGTATCCAGGGTCTCAGTGAGAGACTCACAAGTGGACAGAGTTGATTTTGGTCTTGATGACCTGGAATCTCCAGAAAGCTTGAGCTCCAGATTCTGAATCTTCAACAAGCACCAGGTCTTCAGCTCATCAACCAAGGATATCTATCAGAAAGAGACTGTAAATTACATGATCCTATGATGAGATCCTATGGTTCCTGTGCTGCTGAGCACATGTGGCAGGGAAAAAGAGAAGTAATCTGGGTATCTGTGGGCTTAGACTCCCTGTTCAGATGTGCATGCTGCCACTGGGAATATTTAAAGGACTGCAAATCAGAAAAGGTGGAGAACTGTGCACTAGCTAATAAAAGGCAGCCTCTTTAGTCCAAGCTACCCCCTCTTAGATATGAATATGGTACTTCCATTGCAATTTTGAGTCTGCTGTCAGGGATGACTTGATTAATCATACAGTCAATGATAATTTCTAAGTGCAAGGAACATCACGTGATCTTTTTTTAAGAGTGAAATTCAAATTAGACACTTCTGGGGGACAGCTTTATATAATTACAAACCTCTGCTTCTCTGTTCATTCAGTGATAAAGGTCAGTCCCCCACTAAATGGTAAATCACTAACAGCTTTCAGAATACACAGATGCTTAATAAGTGTCAGCTGCAGAAGCATTTAAATAATTTAAAAAAGGAGTAGCTCTTTTCACCGTGTTGTTCATATGACATCATGAATTTAGGTCAGGCCATCCTAGGCACAAGGATATTTAGTCAGTGTGTTTAGTAAAGCCCAATTCTGTTTTTTCAGTTGTTTAAATGAGACCCAACCGAGCAGGAACAGCTGACATTGCTTAATTCCGTCCACCTGATGTATCACTCCCGCATCTTGTTTCTTAACTAGAGATTACAAGGAGATGGAGCACAAGCCTAGACATTCAGAAGCCAATACAATACTTGTGTCTCTTATGAAATAAAAATTAAAGCTGCCTTAGTTTGGTAAATACTTCTGTTTGGAGAAAAGTGTTCTGTGGATGTTAGACCTAAGTATCTTGATCAGTATCATATGCAAAGATTATCACAGCTGTCAGTCTTTTTAACATGGATTTGGACTGGTTTTACAAACACTCATGACATTTTCCTAGCATAAAGTGTATTTCTCAGTTCTTGGAAGAATACCAATAATGAGAAAATGAACTGTATTTTAAATTCACCTGTGTGAGTGGAGAAACAAATTTCTCAACGGGTTTAAATGGTGAGTTTTTGCAGAAGCTGGAAGGGCAAGAGCTAGATTTCTACAGGAGCAGTTATTCTTGTACTGCTGGTTGAACAAGCATACAAACTTTCCTATTGGCAGTAATACACAGCTTGGAGATGGTGCCCTGTTGCTAACATTAGAGGAAAGAACTTCAGCTTTTTAATACACGGCAAGGGGGGAAAAAGATCAGATAGAGAAGATGAGAGAGGTTCCCAGGGCCCACAAAGAAACGGATGAGAAGGAAAAGGAACAAGGCAGATCTTAGCCTTTTTTACTATTTGGTATGTTCCTCCATATGTCCTCTAATGAAGCAAAAGCTAAAAGCACAACTGTGAAAAATGTAGTGGTAGAAATTTTTGCAAATCACTATGTTAGAAAAATGGTATTTTGTTGTAGAACCCACACTAAAGACACAGCAGTGGGGCTGGATTTTGCATTCCTAATTTCTAATGCAAAAACTTCATAAATTTGGTTTAGTGTCTAAGATGGTGGATAGGAATAATTTGTCTTTGAAGCTCTTTTATCTGTTTGAACAGATGAGACACATCTCTGATGTTTTCTGCCTGCTGGAATGAAACTCCTGAGCTGAGCTACCAGGGTGTGACTTAAGAGGGAGTAGCTGCTTCAAGCCCTACCTGCCGCTTCTCTCCCTCGCTCTTTTCCACCTCCGTGTGCTGCTGCAGGCGGTGAAGGCACTCTGTCCTCTCTGCCGACAGTCGCTCGGCCATAAGCTTGTCCAAAACACGGAGCTGTGGGCGAAAACACAGTCCAGCTGAGATGATCATGTTAGAAGCCGAACTCCCACCTGTGAACCCTGTAAATCAAGGTACAGTCCATCTTCCAGTCTTCATTTCTAGGAATGCTGCCAACTACAATTAGCTTACAAAGAGGTTCAATCACAAAACTATCAATGAATACCTGTTATCAATGCATATCTATTATCAATGAATAACTATTAAATTAAAAATAAAAAATAATTTAGAGGATCTTGAATTTCAATGCATACATAATTCAGCAAGAGGCATTTTGACAATTATGAACTGACCAGCCATAGGATTGCCTTCTTTCCCTCTTAATGGCTCAGGCTCTTAAGATTCCTTGTCTAAAGAAGCACAAGAGCCACTTTACACATTAAATGTGAGGTTTTGCAACATTCCTTCCTGGTGGAATGTCACAGTTCCTGGACTTAAGAGTTCAGGTTTGCTTTTACAACACAAGAAGCAATATATGAATGATGACAATGAAAATATCATTAAGTTTAGGATATGTTTCTAAACCATATGGGCAAGCACACCTCCAGGTCATATTCTTACTTGATGTTGAGTTTTGCTTTCCATCTGGCCCAGCTTCATATTCATCTTATCTTGTACTGTCCCAAGCTCAGCTTTTATCTCTTCCACTGTTGCCTCCAGCTGATTCTCCAGTTTATTTATCAGGGGCTCACAACGACATCCATTTATGGGTGCCTGAAAGGAGTGATAAAACATTTACTTGCTACATCTCACCACCCTCTTAGCACACTTGGAACATTATCACAGCCTCCTTGAGTAGGTCTTGTGCTCTTCTATTCCATGTACTGTATCTCACCCTCCTGACAGTATCTTACAGCAGCTCAGCAAACAGGATGTTAGTTGAAAAAGCACAGCCTACACAAAAGGATTGATCTGGTGTGTATGGACACACCTTAACACACAGCAGTGTTGGTTTCACTGGAGCTACAAGGAGCACTGAGCTCAGATCGTGTGTGCTGGCTGAGGAGATACCACATCACAGGCTTACCTCCTATGTCTCAATGCTGTAATTCTCAATTGTAAACAAAAAAAAAGTGATTATGTGTATGCATGTGGGTTGTGTGCATTTGCTTTTTAACCTAATGCTAATAATGTGCTCTGTCCTTTTTCAGTACTGAATGGCAAGGCCTCACTGCTTCTGTTTGCCCTCACCCTGCTGGCATTCAGCTGCCCCTTGCCTGCTGGGCACTCCTCTGCCTGCCTTTGACTCATGTAACACCATCCCATGGCCCCTCTGCAAGGGTAGCTGCACTGACCACATTTAAATCTCTCAAGGAGATGGTCACAAAAGGCTCCCCTAAGTGAGGACAGCTAATCCTCATCAGCTTCCTCTGCAGCCCAAATGCAGAAACTGACTCCTCCAGGGGCTGTGCCAGTAGCCCAAAGCAGCTGCTCTGAATCTGTGTGCAGAGGAGCCTCCCTCACTTCTTTAGCCCTGCAGCAGTTTCATAAATTGGGGGTTATTCCCTTGGCAGGGAAAGGTGGGTGGTTTGCTGAGTATTAAAGAAAGCTTCAAAAGTACACGCACTTCAGAAGTTATGTTTGCTATTCATGGCCTCAGGGCATCAAAGAAGACAGACAAGCAAAAAGAAGAAGAGAGGAGTGTCATGTATTTCAGGAAATACTGTATGGGAGACTAGCTCTATTAAGCTAATAGATGAGATTTGTATACAGGTCTGCACCTCTGTGCTCCCCAAGTCCTTCCTATGGCCCATCAGATCCCCGGGGCAGGGAGATACTCCTTTTAATATATGAAAGGTCCTCCATCCCTCCTGATGTCTGCTGTAGGATAATTCCATAGTGCCCCTGTCTGAAAATTTCTCAAGCATTACACAGAGAGGTTGGAAAGCAGTAAACAGCCAGTAAAAACCTTTGAAGTTTGACTTGAATGATCTTCAGAATCTGCTGAATTTCTGAACTACAGCAAGGGACTGACAATAGCTGATGGATGGATGAGAGAAGCTAAGGAAATGAAAGGATAGACCCCCCAGGAGTACAGGAGGGCAATATTAAGAAAACAACAATACAGATGTCTACAGTGTCTACAGGATAATTTGATTACTGGTTTTATGCTTTCTTATAGATGTCTACTGGTAATTAATTGTGTAATAAAGTGACTAAAATATCATTCTCCACACTGGAATAAATGCACATGGGCTGGTAGTTCCAGATTTATTTGTTAACCAGTTTCTATAGAAATCCTGCCCCCAGTAAACATAGAATCCCCAAAGACATGTTGCAAAACCCAGAAAGAATTGGAACAAAATCTATTGAGCTTACTCAATTCCTTGGTTTAGGTAGTACGCTTTCAGTGCCCACACTGCTTTTCCTTGGAAAATCTCTTTGCATTTCCTGTCAGAACTCTTAATGTTTCAAAGTATATAATGAAACTTTTCATGTCATTTCCAATCACTGTTCACCCCTTATTTTTGCAGATCAAAACTACTTAAGTATGTCTCCTTTAAAAGGCACAAACCCAGCCCATTGTTTGCCAGACTTCAGGCCAAAATGCAGCTGAAGCCCAAGCAAGGAAAACCAATCCCAAGTCATGTTTTCAAGCCCCTGAGAGTGCAGTTAGTGGAGCATATTTTCTATCCATTACCTAAGTGTGCCCCAGCTCCACATGCTGCTCCCAGTGCCTCCCTCTGTGAGGGCAGTGGCTCACCTGCATCACCTTCCCATCCTTTCCTCGGTAGAGCGTGTAGAGCTGGTAGGCTCGGACCTCGTGGGGAGGGGGTGGAGAGGAGCAGTGGTGTTTGCTTCTGCGCTTAGGCACATTCTTCTGGGGCTGAGGGAGTGTCTGCTGATCAGCTGGGGAGATGGGGTCTGAGAGTGCTGAAACCTGCACAACATACACACAATGTTTTGCCTATATGAGTGCCTTGGTAAACTATTCCAGGTGGGAATGGGACAAATCCATTGTGACAATTACAGCAAAAATCAGTTTTATCTGAAGGCTGTCTCTGCCCCAGGAACACAGTGGGGCTGCTGCCCCAACACATCAAAGAGACACCCACACCACTTCTGAACAGCTATCCCATGTCTCTCTCTGCTGTTTTAAATCTACTGATACCTTTTCCTTTGGCTTTTTCTTTTTGTTCTTTTTCCCTTTGGGATCTGGTGAGGGTGACTGGGGTTTATCCTTCAGGTTGTTCTTCCTCTCTGGAGGCTGATCACTGCTCGGTGTGTCATCAGCAGCTGAGACACTGCCCTGCTTGAAGCAAAGACGGGGAGTTCAGAGCAGTTGCAGAGATGGGAAAGAGGAGCCTCTTTGACTGCCCAGTTTTAAGCTGCTCCGCACATGTGAGTGGGAAATGCTTTAGCAGCAGATCATGGCAGACTGCCTCGGGCAGCTGCTGTGGCCATGCACAAGTGATGGCTCCAAACAGACTGAGTCCTGATGCGTTTTAGTGACAGTCCCTCCTCACAGCAGATCCAGCTGGTAATGCCAGGCTGTACCTTGCTCTGTACCACTTCATCCCGTGGCACCGACTGAGCTCTCCTTTCCTCCTTCAGTCTCTCTCTCTTCTTCCTCAGGCTTCTCCCACGGTTAAAACGCGAGACCTGAAGGCAGACCACACTGTTACTCAGTGATGTCATGCTCTTTCCTACCACAGAAGCAACTAACGGAGCAGACATTTTCCTTGTCTGTGTAAAAGGCAATAGATACAGGAGAGTGCGCTGCCAGATGGACACTGATGGGCCAAGTGACGTGAGTGTTTACGGCTGTGAAAACACACCACCACTGAGCTCAGTCTGTTGGGGCACTCGCTGTCCCCTAGAAGTGTGAGCACCTCCTCTGCTGTCCTTGGGCTGGTTCCCAAACCAAGCCCAGCCCTTTTCATGCAGAGGTGATGAGGAGGAGGGTAAGGATTGTGCCTGGTCTTGTGCCCTCCCACCTTCCTTCTGGCCTGAAGAGCATTGCAGCATTTCACACACAGGTGCTAAGTATAAACAGGACATTTTGTCCCCATTGCAAAGCATCCTCCAGTGAGAACAACCATCTTGGAGGTGGGACATGCCTGAGGCAGGCAGCAGAGTGACACAACTCAGGAGCTTCTGGTTCAGGGCAACTTTCTAACTCCTGGGCCAGTGCAGGGAACAAGTGCCTCTGACTGCTCCACCCTCCGCCAGTCATAACAGAGAGACCTCTGACAGCACTTCATGCAGAGGCTTAGTCTGCACACCTTGCTCGCCTTGGGGGCTGAAAGGTTCTTTGTCAATGGACCCGAGGCCAGCCCACAATGCCATCAGAAACGCAGTAATCTTTCACAGCAGAAGACAAGGAGCAGGGGATGCAGCCTCCCAGGGTTAAGTGGCCTGAGCTCCCTGTGTAACGTACCTGGGATGCTTTAGTGAGCAGGAGTGCAACCTCGGGGTTATTGTGCTGTCTCGCAACCTCTAGAGGGGTCTGGCCTGCCTGAGGGGAAAAAGAAAACAGCATTTCCTTCAAAACACAAGCTACTGGAAATGTGGAATTTCTCCAGCCAAGTTCAGTACATACTCTGTGCACAAGAGTAAGGGACTAATTGCTTTAATTTACCCAGATATAATTCAACACTTCACAACCAAGCATTTTCTACCAAGCCTATGAAGAATGTTGAAGGGACTATACATTAATATAAAATACCAAAGAAATTCCATGTCCTGCTTACATTGTTTACAACGGATGCATCAGCCCCTGCCTCCAGCAACAGCTTCACCACCTTTTTGTGATTTAGAGCAGCAGCTACATGGAGTGCAGTATCCCCTGCCTGCAAGTCAGAAAGCAGAAAACAAACTTGTGACACAAGTCCTTGGGTTTCACCCTACAGAATTCACACCTTCCTAAAAGACAGTCAGAGGTCAAAAAAACCTACACTTACTGATGCAACAACTAAGCTTAAATAAGGCCTAGTCAACAAAAATAATGGAGTGAGGAGGAAGATGATAGGAGGGGGCAAAGAGCTACTTCAGCATGGGTTCGAGAAACATGGCTGGGGTGCTGTTGATCTGATTTATCTAAACCAAGTGACACATTATGCAGCTTGGAGATAGCCCAGCTCTACCTCCAGCAAATGGATATGACATCTGAGGGTAGAACAAGTTTTCCCATCACAACCTTCTCTCTCTTTTTTTCCCCCCCCCCAGGTTTGATTATTTGGTGTGCAGGTGGTCATGTATCACATTACTCAGAAATACTCAGGTAGTGAGATGGTTGGCATTCTCTTCACAGGATTCCTCAGGAAAAACTGATTTTGGATCAGAGCCAGGAGGCAATCCGGGTCCAGCACTAACATAGTGCCCTGCCCTTGTCCTGGTGCAGTGAGGCGAAGACAGCTGTGATCAGATTTGAGCACTGGTAACAGAGCCAGCAACTGTTCAAGAGAGACCGGACACGTGTGTACAATGCCCTCCTGTCCCCCTGGTCTTGCATTTTGCCTTCGTAAAATTAGATCTCCTCAGGACTAGTGATTATCTATTGCTTGTTGCTAACTTAGATATGGTGTACTTTAAAATCAAATCATTCTATGGGCAAATATGGAACGACTTTGGTTAGTTTTAAATCTACTGATATTTGAAGGAAATGAAGGAAAGGCATGTCTCTCTGGGCCAGGTTCACACCAGTTGATCTTAATATTCAGTAGCTCATTTTTCAAGTTAAAAGACTCATTTCCAAATAAAATTACATAGTAAATTTAACATGCTGAAACCCATTTTGTTTGCTATAATATCTCATAGTGAAGAAAGAACATTAAACGTACATTTCAGAAAACATCTTTATGATCCTCAACTACACATGGAAAATTTCCCAGGAACATGAGAAAATGTGGTTAAGCACCACATAATATGTTTATTAAGCAGATTTAACATATTTTAATGTACTAATTTCATTCCCTTCTACCACCCAATTAGGCTATGCTATAGGTATAGCAATCAATTCTCTATAAAACAACTATGGATGATTAATCCTAGGCTGGACTGATCATTACTTTGAATTTAGCGCATACTTTGTCTTCACTTTTATGTCCTCTTAATTCCCCCTACTGCAAAATGCAGCAAAGAAAAGTATTCCAGAGGAATTCACACTTTAGTAGCATCTAAATATCAGTGAGTTGTGCTTCACAGTGTCTCTGTAATGGCTATAAGATCATTAAATCTCATCATAAATAAGCAAAGCTTTAAAGAAATAATGCAAATGTGATGGCAAAATAATAAACCACTGATATGCCATTACTTTAAGGCTATTCTTAAAAGCTTAGGCATCTGGTGGTACAGTGGAACACACAGAGTGAAGCGGGATTACTTGGGTAGGAATTTCTCTTCCCAACAACTGGCCGTATGCAAAGGGCACAGAGTCACAATGAGGTTCATGCACTGACCTGGTTCTTTTCATGGACAGAACAGAAAGCACTGAGCAGCACCCTAATGATGGGCAAGTGATTATAACGAGCAGCCACATGCAGACAGGTATCTCCTGCCTGCAAACAGAAACAAAGCTCTGAGCATGTAATCACAGTGAGAAAGCCTGTACTTGTCATGGCGTTCAGGGATGAAATAATCCTATTAAATCAGGAAGAGCAGTAAACACCACACACCTCCATAGAACAGCAACACTGTCTTCTCTGCAGTACAAAATCTGCTGTCATGGGTGGGAAAGTTTAGCAAGAACTGGGGTCACACAAGGTGAGAGTGTGAATTCTTTAACCATTGATGGGAAATACTGGAAAATACTGGAATTATAAGATGCCATTTTACTGGCACTACAAACCCTGAGTTAGTTAAATCTTTCCATTAAATCTGTTCTTCTGAACCACAAACAAATGCAATTTGGAATCTCAGCTTAGGGCTGCACATAATGCAGAAAGCATGGGAGTGGGGGCCAGAGCAGCATTCCCATGAAGGGTGGCACTTGTGCAGTTGAGCCTGGGAGCTGGGAGCAAAACCCCAGTTTCCATTTCTCTGCTCACTTTATTATCAAGCAGGGACAAAAAAAACCCTGGCTTCCTTTTGCAGATTGTTGGATTTTTTTCGTTATCATGCCAGAATCATTATAAAATAGGAGGAAAGCTCTCTGAAACTGAAGCCACCTTGAATCTACCTCGTTTGACAGACCGACACACAGTATATATGATCTACAGGCCTGAAGGCTTTCACCACTGTCTGTGCAACAGCAAAACCCCATTTGGCTCCTTCTACCCCTGCTCAAAAGAAGGGTACAAGTAGTGCATCACTCAGTCCTACCAAAAGTATTCCTGTCCATGCTGAATACAATGGCTGGATAGTGGGTTTTTTTAAAATATAGTTTATAATAAAAATCATAGCTTAAGGCTTTTCTGAGTATTTATACAAGTTAAAGCAATATAGCTAAAACAAAGTCACACAAAAATGAACATGTTGTTTCCAAAACTCACATTATTTTTTAGGTCTGCTCGAGATCCTCCAAGTAACAAAACACGAGTACTCTGGGAATGGCTATTCTGGCAAGCCAGGTGAAGAGGTGTGTTACCTGCCTTAGAGAAATACAGGAAAACACAAAAGCCGTATTTAGAAATTGGACATAAGCATTAAAAGATGAAACCTCACAGGTCTTCACACAAGAAGATCCATCCAAAGGTGAGAAACTGTTATTTTCCCAAAGATATGAGCGGAATGAACCCAGAGACTGAAATCCATTCTTCATTCTGGCAATGGCTTACCTGGGATATAATAAAGGCAGAAATCGAACAGTCTAATGATATCTGCATTGGTCACATCTGTTTGCAGGAAGAAAGAACTCTAGAAACTGTCTCATTCATTAATATTAAACTGAAATATTAAGTATTTAACTTAAAGAACTATAATTCTTGTGTTTCAGGTTTCCCCATCCACAGACACAAAGAAACCAAACTGCCATGGCACATAACCTTTGATCTTTGATCCTAGCCATGACTGCTGCAGGGTATTGGGCAGACCAGGGTCACAGCAGCTCCTGTCCCTTACAATCACAACACAAACCAGTTTGAAGTCTGGCTGGGTCTGTAGGTGCTCTCCCTGGGCAGGGGCAGATTTTAGGCTATCAAGAAGCTTTCATGTTCAGGAGGCACACCAGTCTCCAGCCAAGATGACAAGTAAGGGCAAAAAGCCACCCAAGCCCCAAAGAATCACATCCTATGGTTTCTCAAAGAACTGAAGAGATGTGTAGAGATGGACAGAAATCAAAGAAGTGTTGGCTTGTGTACTGTCTTTCTAACATGGTGAATGATTTTATTGGTCTGACAAGTTTTTCTGGCAGCACTTGGCTTTTGTTGTCCTGAAAACATTCAGGGTTTTTGGCTCTTGGGAGCTAGAAATTAAATTACCTCAGGTAAAAAGGTTTCCCAGGCTTACTACACTGCCTGTTCACCTTGATTATGTCCTTTAATTTTTCCCCCTTGCTTTCAAGACACAGATCAAAGCTGCAGGGTTTGAATTACAAAAGGCTAACTCTTAGATATGGTCTTAGCTCTTCACTTCCACATGACAGACCTGAATGTAGTCTTTGAGCTGTGGCAGACATGAACATTTTTCTTCTCAGCTAAATTGCATTTAAGTGTCAGTTTTTTCCCTCCCAGGTTTACCTCTGAAAAGCCTCTGCAATGCCTTTGTCATTTGCTGTTTGGCAGGTTGGCCCTGGTGGGAAGGCAGAGGTCCTGTGCAGCAGGTGAGGACCTCAGTTCTGGGACAATCACAGCGCCAAGGGTCAGAGCTCACAGAGTGGCTAATCTGGCTCGTGTCCCAGAGGGGTGGGGGGTGACAAACCTTCACCAGCTTCTGAGAGGGGAGAGGGTCCAAGTTGTACCAGTCTGGGAATTTTCACTGAAATGTACAGACTGATGGAGAATTGAAAAAGAAGGCTACAACTGATCTACCACAGCAGAAGAGGTTTTATTATGCAAACTTGACAGAAAATAAACTGCATCTCCAGGGTGATTGCTTTACAGGAGGACTACAGCTACCTGAAAAATAGTGTCAAATCCTTCCCATCTTCTGCTGCCTCACAGGTTTGGCAAATCTAGCAGCCCAAATCTGTCCCATCCATCCAAAATCACACAATGCCCAGGTGTAAGTCAACAGCCTGTGGGATGCTCCTGCACATGGCACTCAACCCTGACTGCCAGAAAAGCTGTCAGAATGATAATGCCTTGTCATCAGTAACACAAAAATCTGAGACAACAGACAAACCATTTGGGGATTAGGTAGACTTAAGCTTTTCATTTTTCTTAAAAACAGAAGGGGTAAAAGCACGTACAAGCATGCATGATTCCCACATTTTTCAGCAGCTCCTGAGAATGTATCTCGTCCATTAAAAACCACCCAAAGAGTGAAATGCAAAGGGAGAGGATTCTGGTAAGACATCAAAAATCAGCACAGGACTGCTCAGGCAGTATTTAAGTTTGCCAGTCATATTTCAGCTGTAAACCCTGCTGAGCTATTTTGTGCACATACCTTCTCAGAGAGGTTGCCTCCAGCTGACATACACTGGATTGTAAGCTAAATCTTCTAATTCCCTGAGGCACCCAAGCATGCAGGATAACCAGACTTGCATTTTAAGCCCATACCTTTGGACAGAAGTGTATGTGTATATACAGACAACAGTATCCAGGGATAGGTGCATCATGCTTTGCAAGACTGTATAGGCAAGCATGGGAAGTTTCCTAAAGTACCCCTGATACAAATCTAGGTGGACATTATAGCAAAAGTAATTATAGAAAATAAAAATTGGTAGTTGAAATAATATAAATGAAGGAGTACACATAGAATAATATTGAAGATGATGTAATTACAGACCACAAAGTCACCACAATCATACAAACATAGGCTTCCATAGTGCATATATACACATGCACATGCACATACAGAAACACTGCACAGGCAACATGCCTTTTTACTCTAAATCCTGGACTTTGACCAGCTGTCTCCTTTCTTACCCAGACCCTTTCAATTGTTGTTTTAGAGACACATTTACCAAAAATGCTCAGAGATTCCCTAAAGCCATCCCAAAGCCCTCTCCCTGTAATGCAGAGCGCAGTGCCAGCTGTGTGATCTGGCAAACCCAGCAGCACAGCCATCCAAACCCTGACTCACACCATGGGCTGCTACCACCATTCCCTAGACTATTCCATTAATTTCTGAATTACTGAGTTGAAGTGCCCCACAGTTATAACAATTAGAGTGGAACTAAAACCCTTTACTTTGTTATTCTTTGCTCTAAATGGCTCTCAAAGTATTATAAATACCAAACGGAACATAATCCAGGTTCATTACAGGATTCTGGGAAGAGACTATGCTAATATATTAGGAAGAACTTAGTAACAAGAGGTACTTTTTGTTTTGTTTTGTTTCCCTCTGTGGCTTACATTCCTTTGGCTGTTTAATTTCTAGAAAAAAACAGATTTTCAACACCGTTTTCTTATTAGTACAATTCATTTCCATTTTAAATAACACCAATCACAATGAATCTCCTCAGTATAAATTAGAAAACCATGGAGATTTCCACAGGAATGGCAGTGTTCCTCAGCTGTAATTAATGTATCATTCAACACGTTATTGAGTTTCTCCTGTGTCAGCTGTCAAAATATGAATTTCCTAATGCCTGTGGATGAACCATCCATGCGTGATAAATGAAAAGAAAAAGAAGAAAAAAAATCCCACTAAGAGCTGGTCCCCCACCTGCTGAGAAATCCCATGTCCAGAAATCTCCAGTTCTGAGAATCAGCCACCTTAGACCAGAACTGAAAGCTCCTCCTCCACGGGTCTCACCTTGTTCTTGGCAAGAACGTTGGCTCCTGCTTTAACAAGCAGTTTGGCAGACTGACTGAATCCATGCCAACAAGCTTCATGAAGAGCAGTGTTCCCATCCTGAAGAGCACATATACAAGAGGAGAAGGTTAGGTGTTGCATAACCAACTCTCTTAAACTGTCTTAAAAAGTATTTCCATTTCTTACTAGCTTATTTTCTATTTTATTTTTAGAAGAGGGTAAAAATATTGCTATTTTTCTGGAACTTGGAATTAGTTATACTAACTCCTGAATTAAACTTACAGCCTGGGATTCTCAAGTTTCTGGGATAATCATGGGCACTGAGCAGTGTTTTGCTTCGAATGTAGTATGGTTGTACATTCCTTTAATTCATCCCTTAATGAGCTGAGAACTGACACTTAAACCAAAAGCTACCAGCCTAATATAAAAGCATAACTAAATCAATAATTTGTATTAAAGAGATGGTACAGCTTTTTTTTTTTTCAATGTAATTGTTCCAATTACTCTCAAAGCATCAGACACTTACTAAGGAGTATAAACTGTAACTTTCTCTCTGAGACCTTAACATTACTGACTGGCAAGGTTGCCATCCCACAGGACTTCCCTTTTGTCTGTTACCTTGTCTTGTCTGTCCAAAGCACAGCCCTCTTGAATCAGAGTTGCTATTATATCAGTGTTCCCTACAACAGCAGCCCGGTGCAATGCTGTCTGGTCACCCTGCAAAAAGAAGGTAATTTGTAATTGGTACAATTCCCACCTCATTTTGACTCAATGCAAATGCAGACAACACACACAGGGGCTGAATCTTTGACACACATACTGTTTAAATCCAAGCTGCTTTTGAAAACAGTCCCCACAAACAACTACCATTAAAGTTTCCAAGATTAATGAAGTTATTGAAAGTATCAGAGAGCTACAAACCATTTACAAAATTTTGCAAGTCATCACAGTCCCATATACAGCGCTGAAGCATTCCAAAAACATGGCAGTATTAGAAGGCAGTGAATTGAACACATTGGCTCTATGTGTCTAATAGTCAACAGTATCTGTAGGGAACTAAAGGGAATTACAGGCTGTCGTAATTCATCATAATGATCCTCCGGGACTTACACTAACTGGATAAGGCTCTCCTGTTCTGGCTCTGATTGCTCCATCAGCCCTGCTTAGGATAAGGAGCATGAGATGAGATTGGTCTCTTCAGCACCTCTGATGAATTTACCAATTAGTGCTAAGAGTGGAGGCAACTTTACAATGAGGATCACAACTGCAGGACCATCCACTTGTTTCACTCGACCAACTGAGCAACCTTGAGGACCAAACAACTTTCATTTCTCATTGGCCTACCATGTAGCAGCAACAAGTAAGTCTCTTACATCAGTTTATTTCCTTTATGGCCAAGTTTCCAAAAGAAATTATGCCGATGTGGTCATCTTGTCTTGACTACCCATCTATCTCCTCTCTAACAACTGCTAAACTCATCTGCTGAGCTAGAGAGCCCAAGGTTAGTTCTCTGCAATCCTTCCAGAAATTAAAGACTAAGGAGAATTAAACCCCTGCCTATGCCCACGAGGGGTTATCTATATATTTTTATGTACATGTTGGTGAGAACCTGATAAAAGTGGGGCAAGAGAAGGATTCATGAAGCAGTGAGTAGGGACATAAGACAGGGATCAACAGGAAAATGAGCTGCAGTAGCTCCACTGCAGCCACAACAACTGATCTTGGCTTTCCTCTGAAGTCGCTTTGAACCAGCAATGCTGAAGGACGGCCTGAGTCCAGGAACAAAGACAGGCTTCAAAGCTGCACACAGACTTTTCTGGGGTGAATAAACAGGTTGGGAATCCCGTCCATTTCTGTTTATCTAGATAATGGTCACCACAAACACACGCAGGGCAGAGATATGCCATGTGTCCTAAAGAAAAAAAGCTTGCGGGGAGCAAGTCCTAAATATATACAAAATTCCTCTGCTACAAATCTTTATCAGATAATAGCATATTATATTAAATACTAAACCTAGAGAAATTTCTCGATTTTCTGTTCTGCAGTGTCCAAGTCTTAGATAAGTGGCTTATTTGAACAATTTGTTCTCAAAGGCAATTAGCAGCTGACTTAAAAATTGCTCTTGGTGGGGTTCTTTTGTGCAAATTACACCAAAATAGTTATTAAACTATAAAAAATGAGCATTGCCAACCACAACCTTTCAGTGATCCCTACCAGTAAATCATTAAATTGCCTTATAATCATGAAGTAATTTTAAAGAATTGCATTGAAGGTGCTTTTTCAAAATTTGCTTTTTGTAGTGTTTCTAGAGGTTATGTATTTTTACTTTTGTTTTTGTGACTGGAAATGTATTTTAAGAGATTTCAAACAAAGACAGTAATGCTTCCAGGAAGTGGGACTTTCGGAAAAACAACAAGTATTGGAAAATTGACAGCACTGTAAGTGCTCTGAACTTGTGTATTTATTCCAAATTCAAGGACAACCAGAATGTTATGGAAAATGTCCAAATTATACCATCTCACAAGTATAAATGTCAAATAGTTACCAGTTACTATGACTACACGGAAATCTGCTCACCAACAAACTGAGGAAGAACTTGATACCTGATTTTTTATAATGGCACAGCTACTGTTACTACAGTAGTGACTAAGTGGGGCAGTGCAAAAGTCATTTTATCTGACCATCATGAAATGGAAAATAATCTGCCAACCTATCCCTGCCAAGTGGTATTGATGCACCAGCAAACCTATAGAAGATATTATAAAATAGACTAAAACAAAATGGCAACTGCCATTGCAGTGGATGGAATTTGAACAATGAATGGTTGGTTCCCACTGCTTTACAGACAAGAAAATTACCGTGGAGAAGACCAAATTGAGGGCAGGAATGGATTGTACAGGATTTGGTTTGTAATTAAGGATCTTCTTAGTGGGACAGTTTAAATCAATGCTGTTCCTGTCCCCATCACAGTAACTGCAGTGAGGCCAAAGACTATTCAGCTTTTGGGGTTTTGTTGCTATGACAGCTACTTCTAACAGCATTTCATTTTCATTTAAAACAAACATATCTGTCTATTTGGAAAGTGGGCAGCACACCTCACTGCTGCAAGACCAGGTCTCCCTTGGTGAAGCCATACAACAGGAATGCAGAGCAGCACTGGGACAGCTTCAGACATGCTTAAGCTGTGTCCCAGATTATATTCTGGTCCCTGAAATGGAAGCCTATGTAGGTGAAGGGACTCAAGTCCTGCAAATGGCAGGCTCAGGTGCCTCGTGCCCAAGGTACGGGCTTTGGTGCTGACATCTTCCCTGCACAAACATCCAAGAATAAGGTTCAACCCACACCCTGACTGGACAAAATAAATGCCTCATCCATGTAACATGGAGTGTCAAAGATATCTCAAACCTTGTTTCACTGATGGAGGCACGTCCCAGTGAAGAGAAGGCACATATCAATGTCCTGGTGAGGGTCTGTCCCTACCACCACCAGGCCCCTCAACCAGGCAGAACAGGGCAGGACTTGGTCAGCTGTCCCCTTATACCTCAGCACAAACATTAACCTTAAACTGCTTGAAGTGCTGTGGAAGCTGAACCACCAGGTTGTGATGGCTTCTGCGTGACAGTCACTGAGCAACCCAGACATGGAGGGCACAGCCATCCTATAAGTAACAGTGCCTGCACCACTGCACTCTAACATGCCTTGCCTCCCCCTCAGCAGCAGAGCAAATCCTTGCCTTGCCTTTCATGGAGTCAGAGAAAAAGATGAGTTGTGTTTTTTTCACAGCATGAATTTTCAGGCAGTGTAATCACTGACTTGTGTATCTTTTATTAATTGCTAAAATAACTGTCTCTGAAAGCACTCACTAGAATTCTGCCTTTAGCAAAGCATTAGGGGTCTGTTCCAGAGGCTCAGAGAGCAATTACACCGGTAAATGCGTATTAGCTGTCCAGACTATAATGTTAGGCACAATTTATGATCCTATTTGCAAGAGATTTATGCCTTAGGAACAGACTGCAGAATGAAGAGAGGCAACTCCAGTGCCATGTCACAGAAACATGACCTTGACAGAAACAACAGTCTGCCTAAATGCAGATGTGGGCCCAAAGCCGAAAAGACTTAAGTGAGGCTCAACAGAAGCAAGGCATTAAGGTCTACACTGGTGAATCTTAAACCCCCTTTCTCAGACTCTGCCTAGCCCTGAAGACAGCTCAAACTCAGGAGATTCCACTCCAACGCCCTGGACCTGTCAGCTTGCAAGGCAGGTACAAGGTGCTGTATCACAGTGGCACGACACACCCTGGTCCTGCACAACCGTAATGCATGCAGGTCCCGTCCCCTCTCTGGCCCTTTGAGTGCTCTCATCACACACCTGCTGAAAGAAACTCCATGCATGTTAGAGGTACAGCCACTACCCTTCAAAATGAGGCCAGTGAAAGAAGTGGCCACTGGCTCTTCCACAGGAGCCCAGAGGCAGCAGTACTTGCCCAATTTGTGTGCTGTGACAGCACTGCCGTGCTGGAAGTTCTTCACTTTTAGGAAAAAAATCTCAGTATTCATTGGGATAGTAGGAGGCTGACACTGGGAGACTGTGACAGAAATGTGCATCCCCTGATAGAGAGGATGCAGGACTGCACATCTGAGAACTCTACCTATAACAGGGCCCCTGCCCAGCAGCAGGTGTATTTCCAGAGGGGGAAACCATGCTCTTTACAGAAGGTTTAAACACCTGCTTTCAGGAGAGGCGTACAAGCTGGGAGTTCTAAAGAAAGGCAGACACCTAAATCTTGATTTTTTTCCCCATGGACTTCGACATTACCCTTTCTTTAGCACTTCTGTGTTGGCGTGGCTGGTGGCATTTGCTCAGTGTCCTGGTGTTTGCAAGCAGGGACACATTTTCCACTAGACCAGGTTTCCCCATCCAGCCTGGCCTTGAACCTTTCCAGGGATGGAGCATCCATTACTTCGACCAACCAATAAATAAACAACCAAAATAACAAGCAAAAGCTCATGGCTTCAATCCCTGATACAAAGTGCTGAACGGCACTTGTAAGGTCATGTAATATAAAATCAAGCCACTAAATTCACAGCAGAAGTATCAAAATATTCTAAAATTAAAATATAACCAAGTATTAAATACTTGCAGGAGCATACAAGCATATGTGGATATCCTGAAGCAGCTGTACACAAAGGGAACTGAATATGCTCTCATGTTTCTCCATGTCTCTGCGCTGCTCTCCTCCTCTTTTGCTACAGAGAGGCAGTCATGATACACAGTTAAGAACAACTTCACTCTGCACAGTAAATGATGATACATGATCAGCAGAAGTGATCAAGGCATGAAAAATAATCATGAACAAAACAAATTACAGCTTAAATGAAATGGAACCACAGGAATAAGCCACTTTGCACATTTTCATTCAGCTAGAAATGATTATGAACCCTGGGCTATTGTTCCATTTGAAACTAATTTTCTGCTGCTTAAACTGGCGCTTCCAGAAGGGAAGTTTCAGGGCCTCTGGCCTTTAAGTCAACTTGTTTTCCCAGTTAGACTTTCAAGGGTGCAGACAGGACAGAGAGCTGGATGCAGAGCACGGAGCGCCAAGCGGGCCATGCAGCCATGCAGCGCAGGGAGCTCGGCCATGCCGGAGCATGCACCGGGAAAGGCGACGGGCGCAGGGCAGGGGTGATGCACAACAGTTCTAACCTCCTTCTCTCTTTCTGATCTTCTAGATTCCTTCCTAGCCTTTCTCTTCTGGTTTCTCTTATTTTTTTCATCCTTGATTTCCTTCACCGGGACAACTTTCTCCTGGACTATTTCTGAGGTGTGTGCTGTATGGACACTCATTGACCACTCAGAGATGGCACTGGGATCCCAGTAAGAGTTGTCAGTATTGGCAGGGAGAAGGAAGGAGTCAGCTCCCGGAGTGGCGTATTCTACAGAGCTGGACTCCACCGGCTGAAATTCATAATAATCCCACTCCAGGCCACTGGAGGTCATTCTTCAACTAATTCTTATGGCTCTTACCATGTTTAGAGAATATATCTGTAGAACATGAAGGGAATAGTTTAATCTCTCCACAACATTTAGCAGCTTTTAAGTTTCTGCTTATTATCTGGCAAATTAAAACTTAGTCTTGAATTTGATCAAAATAAAATGTTTTGTTTTCTCTTTTAATTTAGGAAAATAAAATGTAGGTAATCTTTTTTAATTTTTGTGTGCTATCACAACAATGCCATAGACCAAAATCAACAAAACAATTTACTTTTCAACTAAATATAATACTCCCCACTCTCACAGGCATTTTCATATCTCAACCTAAATCTGTGCTCCTGAAAAACAGTAATGAAACATACAGATGTGAATCAACACTTGAGACTAAGATGCCTTCACTGCCACATAACCACACAGTAACAGTGACAGAAGGCATAATCAACAGATTGCAAAGAAAAGACACTACAAACATATTCTGTGGGGCATAAACTGTAAAAATTAATTATACGAGGAGAAGCCATAAACAGCGAACCTTCTTTGAAGACCTATGTAAAAGGAAAGCAGAAATATTTTAGTCAATACCTATCGCAAGCAAAAATCTTCATTTGGAGTTTTAGACTTCCTCCTCCTCCAAGACAAATCCAAACATACCCTTTGAGATTCAGTAACTCCTGAGGCTCTCCTCAATCCCAACCAAATTACTACTACAAAATACAGAGCTACAAATCAAAATACATTTTTAAGAAACAGTATCTATAAAACCAGCATGTGTCTATTCTGTTCATGTTACTCACCACATTTAGAAGCAGTACCCAAATGTCTTGAACAAAGCCCCTGAGAAGCTCACAAGACAATAGGTCTTCTATGAGCTGAGATGTTCTACAAGTGCAAAGACTCTTCACCAAACTGAAATGATGCTAGACACTGATTTACTGTTTTTCCATTATGGCTATCACGTTTACATATAAACAGCCTAAACTTTATTCCTAGAGGATTAAAAGAAATACATCAGACTTACTCAAAAATCAGTTTCCACAGAAACCCAATTTGACCAAGTCAGGTTTGGTCTCTCAAAGCAGGAGTTTTCTCAGGAAAACTGACTGTATTTGTAAAGTATCTGCAATTTTGTCTTAAATACTTAATGAATAATTTCTTCTGGGAGAAGTCAAAAAGCATACCCAGGATACATCTGAATAAACTGATTCTCCCATTGCACTTGCAAATCTGCTCCATTTCACAGGTGGGCACAGGGAAAGACTAAAGAGCACAGGAAGCAAATTTTCTTCCTGGAAAAACAAGTTTCCCTGCAGAAAGCTGGCTGCCTCAGTACCCCAGCCCCAAGCTTGTCAGGCAGACTGCTCACGTCTCACAGGGAATCAGCTACGCATGCAGAGAAAGAAACCAATTTTCCAATTGCTATACACATTTAACTCTCTAGATGCAAACAAATGCCCAAGGGCATTTTCCAAAGGCACCTAGACATTTACAGTGTCCTTTCCACAGTCATACAAGTGCCTGTACCGTTAGGGCCTTCAAAGATTCTCCACCTTATATATTACAGGGGGAACAAAAGCAACCCTTCTTCAAACTTCTTCCAGCGTGCCATCAGAAGTTAGCAATTAATTTGAAGAAATCATGATTATTGGACTGCTGTTGCACATTTCAGCTCACGCCTTTTTTCACCAGAGTGAGGGAACCAAAACCGTATTACCTGTCACTTCAAAGCACCTTAAAGCCCAGTCCAAGATTAGAACTACTCTTACAGAAACCCAGGAAATTCCAGTAACTTATGTATTTTACCAAATGAAAACAAACTACCATTTGCTAAATTCAAAGCTGGTCTTTGTGCTGACGCCTCACCACACAACAATCTGAGAGATGTGACCAAGCCCACATGAAGCATTGGTGCCATCAGGACGATCTGCCCATGGCACAGCACTGTGCTACAGGCAGCTGCTCTAGATGCAGAGGGATGTGTCTACTCAAAAATCATCTTCTACTTCAGGCAAACATCACACTGGGTCGTGTCCCCTACCTGAGGTCCTCCAGCGGGTTCCCACAATGAACTCCTAGTGCATTTCTACAAGAAGTGGCAGGTGACAACTCACACCCACCCGACACAAGCAGAGGTTTTATAAAGCTCTGCAGCTTGAGCAAGAGGACCAAGCTATTCACTGAAAACCACCACATTTTACATTGTTTCCCATGCACTTCTGCATCTCCAAATTAGAGGTTACATCTCTGAATTGTAAAACAGACAGATTTTGTTTTTATTTAATCCTACTTCAAAGAAGTGAAGGTCTATGTTTATTTGCAAATCACCTTTTCCCCTCCACCCCAAGTAAAAAGGTTGTATCTACTTACATCATCCTGAATATCCAGATCACAACCTGCCTTCAACAAAACCTGGACAACGTGGAGGTGACCCTTGTGGGCAGCAAGATGCAGGGGAGTCCGGCCATGCTATGAATGAGAAGAAAATAATAATACCTTAAGATGAATTTTTATGCATAGTAGTTGAATAGAATTTTATCTACTTTTCATCATTCTTCTGTTTGTACCTCACTCTCTCTCCTGCAATAGTAGCAACTGACGTGTATTAGTGCAGCAAAAGCTTTACCTTTGTGAAAGTTGACAACTCCTCCTCTGCCTTCTGCGACATTTCAGTTTATCCCAGTGACACTCTACGAAAGGGATATTATATTCACATAAGGGTACTACCTCACAAATTTGGATCCGGCTCTGTGTCCATGCCCAAGCAGAATTCATGACCCTTTTGTTTCTGTCCCTCTGAAGCACAGAACTGTCAACTGCTGTCACTTTCCCTCTGTACAGCCAAATTGCAATAGATGGCTAATTCATGTATTGTAATGGGCACTGTCTTTGCAATAGAGATAAGAATCACTGAACTGTTGCACATGACAGATGCTCCCCTGAAAAGGAATAGAAGACTTGTAGTCACTCCAAGTGACTTCACATGTAGGACAACCAATTTCATTTTGCTAGAGATCTGCCAGGTTTTTTTAGACAATACTTTTTTTACCTCTCTCTCTCTAAAATCTCAAATGGAAACACCTTAAGATCTGTGAAACAGCAACGCTCTGAAACGGTTCAGTGCAGATCAGTTAATGGCAATAAAGGCAACAGGATTCTACCAATTGCTAAATTCACAAAGTATCTTCACGAAGAATGCTGTTTTCTTCACTAGGCATTTTGTGAGGGTCACATTAAAAGTCACATTACTCTTCACCTGTATCTATTATATATATTTTCCTTCATTACTGGTGCTATTGTCTATTTTTCCAATTATTTACCCTGCAAAGGAAGATAAACAACCGTAACATATCAACCACAGAAGGGGCAAACACTTCAAGAGCTGTTTGACTATTGGCTTGAAGTACACAGAAGGCAACCATTGGCTCTCTGAGGTTTTAAGCAACTTCCTCAGTGAGAAACTACTTCAAGTAAATAATAAGCCAAGCTGAAGACAAGATTGTTTTCATACAGCAAATCCCATACCCACATAGCTGGTAAAGCCTTATTAACTCAGCCTCTTCAGGGCATAAAGGAAAAACACTTTTGGAATCAACAGAAGAACTGAGGGCAAAATATCTGTGTCATTACTGATTAGTTGTGCTGTGCTTCAGAAATGTTAAGTGTTGATTAATAGTTGATTTGAAGGGGCAGATCTGACTACAAAGTCCTCGCCCACCCTATGACACGTGGGTCTCGCCGAACCCACAGGTTGTCCCCCTGCTGGCAGCAGCAGTTTGTTCCCATGGGAAAAACTTCCATTCCTGCCCTGCTGAAGGCTGGGAAGGGCTGGTTTTCGATGTCACCACTGCCCCTGGGCACCTTCCTGCCTCCTGCTGGGTGCCTCTGGCTCAATCTGGCCACAGGTCCCTAAAAGTCTGTCCCTGTATTGAAGGGCACTGAGCTGCACTGACCACACTTCCTTTTCCATCAGCCTGGAGGAGAGCCAGGACTATATTGCTGTTCCAGCTAACTCAATAGCAGGAGGTGTAAAATCCCCAGGTAACACATGGGAGAAATGAAAGTAAAAAGAAAGAAAAAAAAAGAAAAAGAAAAAAAAAATTTTTTTTAAAACCCCGAATTGACAAATCTCTCCTGACCATGAACAGTATGTCTAGATTACGAGTATGTGCTCCAGCTCATTCAGATTTGCAGGTTCTGACTTTCTACATTCCTCCATGCCAATAAGTAAATCACCTAATCCAAGCATCTATCTCACTTCCCAGCAACTTATAAATACACCATGAAAACAATTTATAGCAATCTCTGCATGGAGCAGGAAAAATCCCAAACAAACCCAACTTGAAGACTGCTCACGTGCTTTAAAAGGAAAGCGTCAACACCGCAAATATATATTCCAGCAGGAAAACTTTCTGAGAAGATAACCAGCTCTAACCACTGAAAAAATGCTGGCATGCAGTCAAAGGTACTGTGTTAAAAGTACGCTATGAAAGCAGAATAGGAGTTTGAATATAAGGGACGTGTTTTCCCCACCCAGCACACCTTCCTGGGCAAGTGCCACACGGACCATGCCTGCTGGCACAGTTGAGTTGAAAGACTAAAATAATTATTTTTATTCCAGAGCTTTTGTCTGTTTCATATTCTTTATCCAGAAGCATAAGTTCAGAGGCATCTCACATACTGGAGAACCCTAGAGAGAGGCCTTCAGGAACCAGAGCTTCTGCATACATGCAGTCCTTGAGTTCTTCCTACTTTAAAGGGACACAACAAACAAAAACTATGACACTAACCAGGAGAGGAAACTGGGAGGGAGGATCAATTCCAGCATATTACATTGATTAGAGGCTCAGGCTTTTGGAAGAGCACTGATCATCTCAAGATTAATCACAACCCTGCAAGAACCAGCAATGCCAGATTTTCTTTTTCTTCCCAGCAACATCAAAATGAGAGCAGAGATGGGCAGTACAGCTGGAGAGTGTTCCAGCGCAGGCAATGCAACCATTGGACAAATATCTCCCCACACAAACACATACACACACACAGACAGAGGTATGAATGTACATACATATGCACACACCAATCCAGAACACATGGTGAGGAAGAGACAAGGCAATTTGGGTGCCCCTTGTGCTGTGATGACAAACCTGGAGCACAGCAAGCTTTGGAGAGAAACACTGAACAAGCCCATGCCACAGCAGCAACAGTCAGGGCTGCTTGTGCCTTCATGTCTTTAAGTCAAACCAACAGCCCACGAAGTTTTTCTCTCACAGCAATTCATCCTACCCAAAATATATAGGGGGCAGAGAGATGAAGGCAAACAGACAAAACTCCCTCTGTGTGTCTCCTCCATAAAGACGTTCTGCACGCAATGCAGCAGCAAAGAGGGGGTTTACCTGAATACACACAAGGGTCCTAGGGGGAAAGAAAACATACAAATGAGAGTGTGTCCTAGATGCTTACTGCAAGGAGAAAACACCAAACCCAGGGACCGTTCAATATGCAGATTACTGACTTAGATGCTTGTGAGCATTGCCAAATATGACCTGTACTGATTTGGGGGTTATTATACAAATACAAATGAGAGACTGCTACAGCTTGGGATTAATGAACCAATAAAGCAGTCATTCATATGTTAAAAAAAAAAAAAAGCAATTTGGACTTCTATTCAAATGTAAACAATTGCTTCATCAGGCAACAAATCATACAAATGGTCCCCTGTCACGGACTTATTGACAAAATAAATGGGACCTATTGGACTAAAGCTGCAACTTCCAACCACAGTGACATGCTGCTGCTGCTGTGGGGTGTATCAGATTGCAGGCAAGCACTGTAAGCAGCCACATGAACTTCAGCAGTAAAATGCGAGGGTAGGTTTTTGTTTGCATTAAATCTGTGCTCTAAATCCCAGACATTGACGGGCAGCTGTCGATACACAGCATTTAAAAGCAGAATCGTCTTAGTATTGCTGCCAATGTATATGCGCTCCACAACCAAATCCATACAAGGGGCCTTAGCACCACATGCTCCACGATTTTTCCTTATGTTTATGTATGTGTAGGTACTTTTATGCAGGTACACTCAGTTCTTCATCTGACCTTGCTCTTGTGATGCACAAGGACTGCTATTTATTCATCCACTCTGCAGTCACAAAAAACATGCCTGTCCACATTTTATTGGAAAGCCTGAAAGCAAAATCCAAGTCCTGTCACATTGTTCACACTGATGATTTGTTAGACTGTTCTCCATGAATAACCTGCTCACTCAAGTTAGCAGAAAGCTTCTCATTGACCTCAATAGGCATTCAGCAAGTTCCTAAATGTTTGTTAGTCCCTTTTAATTTATCTTTATTTATTGTTTAGAACAGACACAAATAGCTTTTCAAACTGAAGGAGTGCAAAAATGTGAAAGCACCAAAACATTTTTTTTTTCTGTCTTAGCTTAAAAAAGAAGAGAAACTGCTTTAAAGAATTCAACGTGCTCTGAAGTTGAGACTTAAAGTATCCCAGCATTACAATAGTGTTGCCTTGTGGTGCATTCCTAACATGACTAGCTCAGAAGTTAAATCAAACAATTACTGAATCAAAACAGAAGCACTACCTTTTGCATTTCTTTGGAGGTTTTTTTTTCTGTATTATCATCCATACTCTACAGAATTCAATTTTATAGCTATGATGTTAACGCAGGAGCCTGCTCCAGCACAGGTTTCTCATGGATTCACAGCTCTCTTTCAGGCATCCACCTGCTCTGGTGTGGATCTCCCTCCACAGGCTGCAGGTGGATCACTGCATCCCCATGGACCTCCATGGGCTGCAGGGGGACAGCTGCTTCACCAGGGTCTGTACCACAGGCTGCAGGGGAATCTCAGCTCCAGTGTCTGGAGCACCTCCTCCCCCTCCTCCACTGACCTTGGTGTCTGCAGAGCTGTTCCTCTCACATGTTCTCTGCTGTTCCCTGGCCAGAATTACATCTTCTCTGTAACTTTTTTTTTTCCTTCTTAAATATGTTAACTCAGAGGTGCTGCCACCATTTCTAATTGGCCCAGCCTTGACCAGCAGCACATCCATCTTGGAGCCACCTGGCAGTGGCTCTGCCAGACATGGGTAAGCTTTGGGCACCTTCTCACAGAAGCCACACCTGTAGCCCTTCCCACTACCAAAACCTGGCCATGCAAACCTAAAACCCCCAGGAAAAGGACAACAACATCCTGGGAGGACAGCAAGGCACATCACCTCAGCAAGAGTCCCAGTGCTTTTGTGCCAAAGATGCAGTTGTCAATCATTTCACTGAAAGAGAGCTCTTCTACAAAAGGACTGAAAGAAGGGGCTAGCTTTCTTGCTTGAAAGAAAAGACAAAGTTTTTAGTTTTCCAGTTTTTGCAGCTTTTTCACCAAAGTACTTGATAAGGGCACCTGCCTGTTGGATCAGCCAGTATGCATGGCCAGTTGTTCGGGGTATTTTTTTCCCTTTTCATAAAGGAACCAGCTATACATTTCACGCCTGTGAAGAATGTCAGACAAAAAGGCATAAAAATGGAAATTATCACTTTGTCCTATCAGGCAGAGCAGCAGCAGAGCACCCTGACTGAGCAGGTGCCCTTTGAGAAGAGCAGAGCTACGAAGCCTCTGCTGAGCACCACATCTGCCCTGGGCCACAACCCCACGTGGCTGGAGGCAGATGTTCAACACCACGACAAGTGCTCAGGCCACACAGTGCCACCAGCCCTCTGATGGGCTCCCTGATGTCAGATTGCCAGCAGCAGTGTGACCTAGTGGCCATCAGCTCTTCTTCACGTATTTCAAAACACTCCAGACCTGTAATGAGCCCGAGTGTCCCTCACTGGAGTCAGAGGAGGTGCGCATTTTTATATTGACTTCACCTGCACAAATGCCTTGCTAGTAATGCTGCCAAAATGAAACAAGTGCATCCCCAACGTAAGGCTGAAGTGAGCACCTAGACATGTGTACTCTCCATTGGATTTTGTTTCTTTCATATTCTTCCTCTTTTTTCTGAAATCGTCTACTCAGAAGTGACAAAAATGAAATACTGTTTTGCAGCTGAATTGTTGTTTACTGAAGCAACCATTAACCACATCATATGACGCTCCATACAAGACAAAAATAGAATTGGACAAGTCAGCTATAAGGCATTTACTAGTACTTGGTTTGTTACAGAGAATATCCTTCATTTTTCTTCAGCTATGCTCAATTAATCCTTTTTGAATACAGAACTCTAGCATTTATCTCTAGATCCTGGGCACCTTAAGCTCTGGCTCTGCAGTGTTATTCACAACAATTCATCTGTGCTTACAGATGCGGATCAGAAATATATTTAAATCCTACTGTGATATGGGAACTTTTTCTCTCCCTCCAAAGAGCTTTGTCTCCATGTGTCTTCCTCCAATAAAACCATAGAATTCAGTACCAAATCCTCTTTACCTTTTTTTTAAGTAAACCCCTATAATTTATAATCAGAAAGAACAAACCAAAAAGTATGAATAAAAGCAAAAGACAGACAGGTAAAAGAGAACTAAGGCCTGCAAATGGGTAAATTCATTTTTACACTTGATTGTGCAATGAGTTTTATCTTGGGGTTTCAATTTATCTGAAAGCTTGGCCTATTTTACTGCAGTACAACAAGCCTGCCATCTAATTTCCATTCTAAAAATAAGAACCTGTATCCTCAAAGTTGTTCTTATTTTGTACTTGTTCTGCTTATTGGAAGACTGCACAAGAACCTGTTGCTGTGATGGCTAAAAAACCCCTTCAAATTTCCAGTTTAAATATACTTGAGTCTAATTTATACATCCTTGCTCTTGTGACAACCTTGTCCTTAACTTTAAACAGCTCTTTATCCTTCCAGCCTTTGTGTGTCATCAGATTAGCAAGCCAAGCTCTTCCAGGGTATGTTTATACAGCCTTTCATAGGCAAATATGCACATGCTGTCCCTATACAGCTGGGTGGCTGGGTGAGAGCCAGATGCAAACTGCACACTGTGTACACCTGGACAGGGCATTACGGAGCCGGAATGGATGCACTTTGGTGAGGGCAGCAGGTTGGTCTCGCTCCTCTTGGCTCACATTGAGCTCAGCTCACTCTGGCTCGCAGTGTGGGAGGAGTAAGAGTGTGTATGCCTCCAGAACATCCTGTACACACAGCCTTGGCTGCCGCTCTGAGAGCATCTCCACTCCTCTGTGCACTCCTCCGCAGTCTTGCAGATCTGACTTCATCTCTTCTGAGCAGGGCTTGTCACCAGGCTACCCAAGAACCTCAACTGTACTGTCTGTCGGTGTGCTGGGATGCATCCAGAACCACAACAGGGACAGCTTTTATCATCTTCCCTCTCCGGGCTCCACAGGGATGACCCACAGCTTCTAGGAAAGAATGGCTACAGTGCTGTAGTGCCGGGTGACCTACAGGGATGGCCTCAGAGCTCACAGCTTTCCAGCACTGTTGGCAAGCACAGCTCTCCAACAGAAACACCAACACTTTGCACCTGGCCACAGTTTTGCTGCCAAATGAGCTTTGTTTTGGTTTTCCTCACAGGGTAGAACAACAAAGCAAGGGAGTCACCTGTGTCCTATAGGAAAGAAAAGCTTGTCAACTCTACGAAATCAGCATTATATCAAATTAACCTGATTTTGTGTTTCAAAGTAAAATCTACACTATTTATTTCTTCTTGTAATTAGCAGAAGTCCCTCAGCAGACACAAGACTTACATCTTAAAAAAACAAAACAAAACCCCAAACAGAAGAAAACACAGCCACAAAACCCTGAGCTACCATTCAGGTATCTGTAAGCCAGTATTTCCTGGTCTATTACTGACTACCTTTAATAGCTGTTCATCAGCTACAGAGCTGCTTGGACAACAGAACCAAACAGGTATCTACATGAGACTATTCATGGTTATTACATCTGTGCTTTGTATCTACCAACAAGAGGCTACTTATTTTGGCAAACGAAACTTATAAACACAGGTTGTCCCTGGATAACTCCAGCTTTCAAAATAAATATTATCTACAACTCAAACACTGTGACGGGACTGAAAACAACTGTCACTGACAGATAAGTATTCTGTCTTTTCCTCTTTTTATCAAATGTGCTTTCTATCTGTAAATATTAGCTCCCATATATATGCAATGTTCAAAACCAATATGGAAACACAAATAAAAGTAGATAGGATGGAGGATAACAGTTCATCAAAACAGCATGCCCCTAATTTTATGTTACAGCTCTAAAGATTTAACTTACCTAGTTCTTTTTAAGGTCTTTTGCTGATCAAACCTTCCCTGCAACAGGCAATTACATCTCATCTTTTCTAAGATAGTATTATTTATAACATGTTGAGAGTGAAGAATAGGTGAATATCAGTTTGAACTCTCCTGTATCTAAGCAGAAATCCTTTGACTATGACTTTATCTCAAAGGTATGGGGAACACAATTTGCAACCCCCAAGTCTGGAACTGACTCAGGGACTACACAGAACAAATCAATGAAGATGTTGGGTATAAGCGAGGCTGCTGCAGCATGAGACTCGGCAGCAAGAAACACTTCCTGCATCCCTTTACCCTGCCACAAGAGGCGGCCTTTCCCCATCCCCTCACCCAGGGAGATGGGTGCCCTGAGCCGCCTTCCCTCGACAGTGATGAATTGCTCCATTCATCAGATCACACAGTGTTCAAAAGTCAATGCACGCTTTGAAAAATGTTGCTCCCCTCTGTCGACACACTGTGTTTCCAGGGACTAAGTGTTCATCGCAGCCGAGCCCACTGCAAAGGGTATAAATACAAGACGTGCACTATATTGTAAATTTGCGTGCACTATTTACTGCAAACTTTAAGGAAATCTGAACACTAACCTCAGTCACATTCAGACTGGTAAAGCTAGGAGGGCATTTCACAGACAATGGTCTAGAAGAGTGACATTAGTTCCCATGGCTTTCGCAAAGCGTTTTTCTCTCGTTACCTTGGTAACCGCTACCTTGGCACCCCTGTTGATAAGCTGCACCACATTCTCCACTTGGCCTTTGTAGGCGGCTACAAGCAGGCGTTCTGAAAGCACGGCGACCACATCCTGCTGGCTCATGAATTAGGAGAGAAAGGTTTTCAGGTTTCTTCAGTCCAAAAACAAAGGCTTGGGATCAGTTCAAGCAGCATGCAGGCAGGCGAGGACGGACTCCAGCTCCTTGGACAGTGATGTTATTGCTATGCCATCCTCTGGACCTACGGATCAGAAAACAACACTGCTGTCAGCAAGCTTTCAGAAACAGAGCACTATGGCAGCTCCTCCCTGAGTGTTCATCTTGGCATTGGTTTGGGAGGGGGTCACAAAATCTCCTCCGAACATCCCGAAGACATTGCACTTCTGTTGCAAGGCAGAGGGATGTAGATAGTAGCACATTTTCAATGTGCCGTCATTCCCCTTGGTCGGGACAAAAATCCTTAAACTTTCTGAAAGCTTAATTCTCTTTTGGCCTAACCTCTCTTTGTGTGGTCCCCTTTTATCCTTTTCTCCCCCAGTGGATTCCTGGTCCTTAATTAGCCAAGGATGGGTTAACTATTGCTGGCCAAAGGAACAAGAACAGGTTATAGTTACTGGCTGCTGATACAAATATATGAACCTCTGCCCTGGAAGAATTGAGTGCAGTCAGCAATTAAAGGCAGCTGACTGTTGCCTCATGAGTATAAAATGCTTCACAGCCTCCTCTGAACCATCCCAAGGACACCACTGGGAGAGATCACAACCTGCTCTTGGGAAACACTCATCTTCGCTGTCATTGAGAAATTATGTTCTCCCCACAGAGCTGACATCATGCCCCACTGACCCCAGAAACAATTCAGATTTAGAGCTCATCATGAAAACTGTGAGTATATTTGTCTGCCCGGGCTCCACTGACCCATCCAATGAGCCACCCAAGCTGAAAAGAGCTTTCTGATATAATTACAGAAAATGTATTCACAGATCACTAGGGATCCACAAATCCAGAACCTGCCCACTTCAGGAAGATTTCAACTTTATTTGTGCTTTTCCTACTTTGGCATTCAATTGTTTCAGCACAGGAAAAACACCTTCAAGATAGCCAGTGTATTTAGAAATTAAATTTGTCTTCCTCTCTTGAAATATCACTGCACTGCTTCTTAACAGCCACCAGTACTACACACTCTGCATAGTCGAAGAGTAATAGGTACAGAGTCTAGATGATCTTAGAGATCGATGATGGAATGCAATGTCTTTCACCCTTATGCTATCCCTTTGAATCCATCTCAAAACAGCAATAACTAAAACTGTAAGTTAATTTGTAGTAGTAGATGGTAATAGAAGCATTTAATTTGCACTCCTATGGTAATTTATATTAACAAATCTCAGAATGCTTTAGGAGCTTTAATTCTTATAACACCCTTTGAGGTGAATAACATGCAGAAGAACATCACACTCATTTTAGAAAAAGGCCCTTGAAAGAATAGAAAAGTTACTGGCTTCTCTGAGGTCAACAGAAAATTATGCCAAAGCCAGAAAAACTCCAGAAAACTGACTCTTGATTTCTAAGTATGAGCATTAGGCAATACGGTTTCCAGGGAAAAGATTCAGGTTAGCTTTTCCTCACCTTTCTCTGCCTTTCTTAGTGCAAACATGTTTGGAGCAACACGGAAACAGCTGCATATTTATTCAGAGAAACCAGACAAAGAGTTTCTGGGCCTCAAAGTCAGTGTAACATAGGACAACAGAGGAGTAGTGCGGTACACTGTGCCACTGGACTGGTCTCACCCACACCCTCCATGTGATGGACACAGTTTGTACACCCTGGTAACATGGAGAATATGGAACCTGGAAGAAAAAACCCTCATGTTCTTCACTAGCACATCATACCCTGCTCCTCTGGCACAGTGCTGTACACGCTGTAGTACAAACCACTTTAAAAGTGCCAAGAAATACAGATGGCCTACACTTAGTAATTTGATCTTTGAGAAACAAAACAAGTTTCAGCCTTACCTCCTCAAGTATTTGATTTCCAATGACTTGTGCTTCCAAAGCAAGCTGAACATCCACGCTCCCTCCAGACCCCCCACCACCCAACTGCGATCCCAGCCCCCTGCTTCCAACACATCCCTGATGCTCCCATCACACCCCAAAGTTGTTCTTCCATAGCCCAGGAGCACACCCCACACCTCCCCTCTGTGACCAGTACAAAATGCAGGGCACACCTTACAACAGGGAGCTTTTCAGGCAGAGGGATGATGTATTTTTGTGCCAGCCCCTGCCTGTGCTGTGGTCGTTTCCAGATGAACTGTGCCATCACTTGTGTGTCCCCATCCTTATCCCTAAGCTGGCTGCCAACACTTTGGCTGGAATCGTGTACAATACACCTACATCTTAAAACATCTGTGGTCAGATCCTGCTTGGTTTTCTTACCTCTTAAATTAAAAACCAAAAAAACACAGTGGCATCATTGTCACTGACAGATTTGCATATTCACTACAAAAATCTCAATCTCAATGGAGACATTTTCCTGACACACTGACATTTCTGAGCAAGTTTGCAGAAACCGTAGATGCTCACCACAGCCACACCACTAGAAAGACACACTAATACTTCAACAATGCAGGGCTGAAAAAGTCTGGATAACCTATGCAAGGTAAATGCTGGAAATCATACTCATTAGTTTGATTTTTCTCCCTTTCTCACGCTGCCTTCCCATTGCTGCAGCACATGAAGATCGTGAGTGTCCTCCTGCCACGCCCTGCCACACTGGAGTGATGGACTGTGACAGCGTCACTGCTATCATGGGCTATCATGGAGTTTGCCTTCTTGCCTTTTCCACCACTTGAATCATACATAAAAGCATAGCAATTCAGTTATGGGTCTTTTACAGGTATCTCCCACTTTGCCCACGTCTCCAGCAGGTGTCGGTCCTGTTCCCAGAGGGCAGTCACGGCACGAGCCTGGCTCCTGCTCGCACAACAGGTCACATTCCCCACGACATCTGCTTTACATCTCCTCAGCTGGGATCATTTGCAATACAGAAAAGCACGTCCAATGAGAATAGGAAGCCCAGACAACTGAAAGACCAACTTTCCTTTTCTCCTGAGCTGGCAGAAGAAGGTGATGGGTGAGCAGTGGAAGTGGGAACAAGCTTCTCATTCCCCTCCCCAGGGACCCACCCCAGCACAGTGGCTACACTGGCAGTGGCATCGCTCCCCCAAGCTTTAACTCTGTATGTGCTTCAGACACACAGAGTGTCTTTCTTTGACCATGTCTGCACCCCCAGCAGCAGGAGGAAGGTACCAGATGCCCAAGGACTGCAATTAAAAGCTTGACTGCTCCTTTCACACCCAGATGGTGCAAAATGAACCCGACAACACGATTACAGGCACTGCATCGCATCCCTGCTGCCAGCACCTGCTGCCCAGAATTAAATCCCTCATTATCACCCCCAAGCTCCAGAAGCTCAGAGGAGGCACAGAGCACGAGAATATTCAAACCTTATGCCTTCAGAACCACAACAACAAAAAACTATTTTGCTTTAACATACCTTTAAATGAAAAACAGGCATCTCTGTGCTTCTTTGTTTAAAATCAGATTACTTACCTGGGGCAGGCTGAGAAAGCAACACCTACTTCCCAAGTCTCTCCAAGGAAACTGGCCAGATGTGATGCCCACAGGTTCAGTTGCTCTGTATGGGTCAATCCCTTCCGAGGATAACATGCTCACCCCATCGGTGGAGTGTGGAAAAGAACAGACTGACTGTGGATTAGTATTCCCGATTGGCACCAGCGAGGCACTGTCCCCAGGAACTGAGGTCCAGCGGCATCCCCATGGATTATGCCCTCCGGTCACTGAGGCACAGTGCCCTATGGATGCTGCAGGAGATGTCTGGCTGGGGTGGCACAGCTCGGTGTGGGTGGGCAGCTGGCTGCTCGAGAGCAGGGTTGTAAAGCTCCCAGCTCCGTCCTCTCTCCCATGCAACTGGCAGAGCTGGCAAAAAACACTCTCTGCACCTTCCCCCTCCCCAGCTCCCTCCCTTCCAAACTGCTGCCAGGCTGCTTCAGTGGCCATAGCGCCTACATGTCAGTAACAAAAAAAGCACAGGAATGATGATTTTTCGAAAGCCAAAGGACAGCCCAGGACACATCAAACATCACAGATACTGAAAGGCTAGGCGGTAGACTCATAAATTCATGGAAAGGGTTAAAACCAGCAGCTTTCTCTCTGAGGGAAGAGAAAAGAGCCAAAACTATGAAAGATTTAGGAGCTATGAGCTAATCAATTTTAAGAAGTCCCCTGTGCTAAATGGAAAAGATGAAATGCCAAAGTACAGGTCACTCTCAATGCAATCACTAAGTTAAATTAGTATTTGAATAGAAGAATGCTTACATAGCTAACAAAAAGTTTCTGTGTGTGCTGAGGTACAAGATGAAAGCAGAAAAAAAGAAGAAAGGACTGCAATTTTCTGCAAGGGACCCCAAATTCTCTTTTTTAGTTTATCACCAGAAATAATGCCGAATAGAATTACAGAATAATAGAATGTCCTGAGTTGGAAGGGATCCACAAAGATCACTAAGTCCAACTCCTGACCCTGCACAGGATGGCCCCAAAAATCCCACCATGTGCCTGAGAGTATTGTCCAAACGCTTCTTGAACTCTGGCAGGCTTGGGGCTGTGACCACTTCCCTGGTAAGCCTGTAGTCCAAGCAAAACTCTCAGCATCTTGTAGCTTTGTTTTATTCAACATAAACAATGGGACAAAATTAGTCTAAATTATTTTAGAATACACCAATATTAAGATATGGAGCCAGACCATTTTGTTATAGGAGGGTACATAATAGCTACTATTTTATAATAAGGAAACAGTTTTTCTAAGAAAATTTCCTATATCTAAATACTGCTCATCTCTGCTTAACTTGCAGAGCAAAATGGGTTTATTTTTTTATTAGTACATAACAATATAAAATCTATAAAATGGTCTTTTTCTTGTCCAGCCTCTTTGCAAAGCAGTTTGTCATACATAAAATACGACGTAAACACTAAGACTGTATTGACTTCAGGATAACAGCATTATTCAGCAGAGTGGATTACTGCATTAGAAAGAGTGAGTTTCCTGGAACTCATTTATCATTTACTGCAGGATGCTAATATATCTGCCATTTATGTCAGCTGACTTTAAAAGGGTCTGTCCAAGACATGCAGCACTACTTCCCTTTCAGTGATTTTTCTTAGTTCCACCATGGATCCAGTATAAGCTATTTGGGAAAAATATCTATATATTTTGCTAAAGGGAGGGCACTGCCTCTCACTCCTTCCTGCCCCAAAAGACAGTTAAAAATCAGTCAAAGGTAATTGTGAAAACCAGCAGCAGCTTTATCTGGAAAACAGCAAAGCCCCCCACCAGGCTGAGAACAATATGCTTTTGATTCATACTTTTCTTCTTTTCTTTGCAACATCATTGTTTCTGGAGTTAGGTTTTATACCAATGAACATTTTGAACTGGACGCCTACATAGATTTTTAGTAGATCATATATTGGTCTCTGGGGTTTTTTTTAACCGTTTTCATTATGTATTTTATTGTGGCAAGTGCAATTATTCAGCTTTCATATGGACACTTACATATACATCACCCTAAGTATCACCACTGTCTGGGACATCTGAAAACAGTTCCAGGGCTTTTTTTTTTTGCTTTTTTTTTCACTTGTTGCTATTAATTACTTCAACAATGACTATTTAGCAGCCTCCCAGGGAGCATATGCATGACAGTTGCTCATCAGGCTTCCCACCACAACCAGAGCAGACTGATTGATGTCACTGCTCCACTGCAGGTGGCCGCCTGCAGCTGGAGTGACCACCAGCCCCGCTTGGCGACGAGCATGGGGAGACAGCGACTGCAGCTTACCCAGCTGCTTTGCCCAGTCCATCTCCGCTGCCTGGCCTCCACTGTGGCACTGAATGTAAATCCTCAGCTGCCTGGCAGCTCTCGGGCAATGTCTTGGTACCATCAAAGCCAATCTCAAGAGCTGCACCTGCCAGGCAGAACGCTCTTGGAGAGAGGCATGGACATGTGGAGATCAATGCTGAAGATCAGAGGCAGTTTCAAGTCATTGCTTAGACATAACTGATCTCCTGGTACTAAAATAACTGTTTTTCTCCCCCTCCTACTTATCTCTTTGCCAGGTAGCCCTGACCTCCCTTACCCAACACACAGGCTATATACCTACCACTTTCCATATAACATGATGTGGGGGATTTATTTGGCTTATTTCACTGAAGTTTCACAGCTTTGTTGCTCCCCCCTCTCTCTTTCAACACCTGCATACACACAAACATGTCAAAACCACTCAATACAAACGAGCTCAGCTCTCAGCAAGCCCTGTCAGTTGAGCACTATTTACATGACAAAACAATATCTATTGTTTGATAGGGGACAGTGCCAGTGTGCAAACACACATGATGAGATATCCGCTCCCATTTGCATAAAACCAGTTAGGAGATCTTTCCAGCTGACTGCTGTTTAACAGAAGTGCCAGAGCCCAACCTTGGGAACGAAACAGACACATGGCTGTGCTCATGGGAGAGTGGGGGTTTATGTTACCCTCATACACAGCGGGGCTTCTGGATGGGAGAACTGTCTCTCATTGTCACCTTCTGTGCAGGAGCCATTAAAATGACTGCAAGATCTCACTGTGAGCAGAAAGTGCCATAATCCTTTCCATAAACAACTCCCTTTCCTTCTCTGCTGTTCTTCCCTCCTTCCTTAGACCCAAAGCATATCCTCTGCTGCCAGGGTTCAGATTAACTTTAGCATGGACAGTACCTGTCATTCAGTTTGGGGACACTGCTGCTGCCATGTCAGAGTTGGGGTGCAGAGGTCTCCTCCAGCTCATGCATGACCTGAACGCTCTTCCCTGCTAGCACAAGCAGCCCCACACTCCCAGACAGCACATTAACTCAGGTTAATACTGCAAAAGACACTCTAGAAAATTTTAAGAAAAAGTAATTCCTACATTTATAGACATTTTTTCAAGGTCAGAAAACATCATTATGACAATCTAATACCAACCAGAACCAAGGCACGAACTCCTATTTGAGCTAGATCCTATCTTTTATACACATTATTAAATATGTGCATCCAGGCAGTGATCAGGAAATGCTCTGGCTGACAGAGCAGAGAAGAAAAAACCACATTTACCAGCTTCAAAATATTTTTCAGCCAGCAAAAGAGCACTGGAGATGTTCTTCCTCTTCAAGAAAAACATTACTTAGGAGCTGCCAGCAGCAATGACGCACCCCCTCCTGTACCCTCACAGCTGATACCTTGGGAGAGCACCCGGAGATGTGGCGAGGTAGGTGGACAAGTGACACGCAGTTCAGCACTGAATCATGGAGACAACATGGGTACCTGAAATGTTTGGGTGTTGGCACAATACTCCTCAATATTGCTAGGCTTCTGGCACGAGAGCAAGAGTCTGGCAGGCGGTGTGTCAATTAAAAGCTTAACAAGGCCAAGCTGAAAGTCAGTGGATGAAATCCTAGGGATGGAGTTGCCAGGGTGGGAGAGAGATATTACTCAGACAAGCATGGGTGGAAGTGCTGAGTATGTCCACTGTAACCCCCAGAGAGGTGTGTGCCCCTGCTATGGAGCACACTGTTACCATCACGAGATCACGATTTTTCCGGTTGCCTCCCACCACACAGTACTGCAACAGCAAGAGGAAGCACAAATATCCAGGGATTTAACACACCCTGGAAAATGGGCAAGTGATAGAAACCGCGCACAGCAGGGAAGCAAACATGGAGGTCACATTTTGTTGCATGGAATCACCCCACCAGTGGGACTGCAGCTGGGACTGTAATTCTCATTTCCTAAACCCATATGCTGATCCCTCAGTGCTGCTGGTGAGAAGCTGGCAGTAACTCCCAAGAGAAAAACATAACTGATGAACTAAAATTAGCTGCACCTGATCCCCATAGGGTACCGCTTTAGGAAAGGTCCCAAACCTTTGAGTCTGTCAGAGGGCTCCCTCTGACCTCAGCAGACTTTGGAAGAGCCCTGAAAGAACTGGGGAGCAACTTTAATGCATCTCTGAGGAGATCCTAGTAGGGAGAGAAAGTGGGGGTTTAGGGACTTTCTTATCCCATCCATGAGTTTGGGCCAAAGACAGCAAAGACTCTCCTGATGTGGCGCACAAAGCCTCCATGCTTCCCATGGCGCTCAGCCTTTTGGGTTACACAGCAGCAGCTGAAAGGGGACAAAGCCTTTCCTCTTGAGACCACGGGCTCAATTCTACTTTGGTAGCCAGGTCAACTACCAAAACTGCTGTTTCCTGGCTGTGCCGAATCCTACATGATACCCAGAGAAGGTCTCTACTCCAATTCTAGTGCAAAGACGTTCATAAATGACAAATAGATTCCAACACATGTGTCATATACATACATTTGTCAGCCATCTCAGAAAACAGACTGGACTACCATGTGAAGGCATGTAATGGCACAAAAACTGGGGAATGAACAGAGATTTCAATACTGTCAGAGTTGTACCCCAGACAATTACAACACTCTCTTTCCCACAAAATAAGTCAGTTTATCAAAATGATACCTAATATTTTTCTACTATATTTACAAACAAAATGAAGCATGGAAGATCACTCCACAGGATCCCTCTGCCCTTCCCTTCTTCCATTTCTTTCACTGCTTTCTTGTCTAGATAAAACAATGACATTTTTTGTCACTCCCCTCTAGATCACTTAATGCAGCTCTCTGCTTGTTCATTCCCTGATGTAGTTCTTTTGAGGCTTGGTACTCAAAACTAGGCAAAGTATTGTCTGAGTATTCTTGATGTGAGCAGCCCTAAAGGCAACCTGGTTGTAAGGAGAGAAATACTGAGCAGAATGTGTCTGCTGAAATACTTACAGAGAAAATGCCTGCTGGACTGTGAGCTTGGGAACCAGCAGCGTCCTTGAGAAGTGCAGTCAGCATCTTTGAAGGGTAGCTGGGTGTCTAGAAACCAGAGGCATCCTGAGACACCATCAATAAGGACAAAACCAAGGAACTTACCATCTGAAAAGGTGAAAAAAGTGGAAAAGGTGGAAAAACGGGAAAACACCCTGAGAAAATAACGTTCAATAACTGTCAGAAACTGAAAGAACAGGAAATATTCTAGAAAACAAAAACTTGGTCTGATATGAGAAATTATCATCAAAAAAACAACAGAAAAGTGACAAAAAATGACAGTGTTTTATCTAGAAAAGAAAGCAGTGAAAGAAATGGAAGAAGGGAAGGAGAAAGGGATCCTGTAGAGTGATCTTCCATGCTTCATTTTGTTTGTAAACATAGTAGAAAAATAAGTATCATTTTGATAAACTGACTTATTTTGTGGGAAAGAGAGTGTTGCAATTGTCTGGGGTACAACACTGACAGTACTGAAATCCCTGTTCATTCCCCAGTGGTTCTCCCAGGTGAAAAACAGAAATTAAGAGCACCTCTTAGCTACTGAAAGAGTGTGTCCTACACCATCTTATGCCTCTGTGCTATAGAAAGGATTTAATTTACCCAAACTGGAGCTTTATCATCTGAGGATTTCCTGCACTGCTTGTAGTTTTCCCACACAGGTTGTGCCCCCTGCCCGAACTTCCCACAAGATCTTCTTGACAAACTCTTGGACCCTCATTAGGGATGTCTGGCTGACTCCCAACTTCGTGACAAGGCTCATCATTGACATGAGACTCTGCTTGTTACTTTACTGGTCTTCCCCTGGGTTCACTTCTGTATTACAGAATCCCTGAAACCCACCACAGTTGAAATCTCCTTACTCCCACAAGCCAGTTAACCCTTCAGGTCACAACAACCACGCAGTTAATAATTCCCTCTGATCTCCTCCACAGATCAATTTCTGCATACCAGAGTCCTGAAGCCAGGCTTGCCTTTCCTTGCAACTGCATCAGACAGATCAAATTCACTACTTCCCAGCACACTCCAAATTCTCAGTTATTTCTGCAGTTTAAACAGTAATTCCCTGCCTTGTAGGAATCACAGATATATTCTTACAGTGTTGTGCTTGGCACTCAGCAGAGTTTAATCCTCTTGATTTTGGACCCAGTGGAGCTAAATCCCCATGGATTTCCTCTCCTTTTGAAGTTCCTGCGTCTCCTCCCCATTCCACCCTCCCACACTGCTTATAGGTCCTTTCTGTTCCACCACCCCATTTGTGAATTAAGAGTTACATGCAGTTTCTATTTGTCATAAGCTAGGGGCACCAAGAAGAACACATTTGAGGGTGAGGAGCCCAACGGGCCTGTTTTAACACTCATTTCTCTGCAGTTACACAAGCAGGAGGGGCAGAAGCAGTAATAACTTGCAGAGCCAAAACCCACAAACATTTCAGGCAGCAACAGAGAATGTATCTACCTGGAAACCCTTTTACATTGTGTTAAAGGACTGTTATATGGTGTTTGACAACATGCTGAAGTCCCCTCAGGACTAAAAACAATTACTTTCATTAGCAGCACCCCACAACTGCTTAATCAATACAAAGTAACTAAACAAGTCAAATCTTTGGGAAAAACTAGTCCCAGGGAAAAAAATAACTAAAATTAAAAATGGAAACACTAGGTGTTTTGCACACATTCTATGGGCTACAAGCATCACATCAGATTACATTTTTTGCTGCTTTTCTGTATTGCGCTATTAACTTGAAGATCTGTTAATGCTGATGGCATGGCTGATCTTGCTTTCATGGTGGCTTGCAAAGGGTGATAGTAGACAGCTGTGCAAGGTTTATCTCAATGAAAAAATCTCTGGCAAGACCAGAAGGTGCACTGGTGATAAGCATGATAATGAGGGATGCTTTAAGAGGGAAAAGACTGTCCTTAGACACTGACAGTTAATAGTTCTCAAATAACTCACTCAGAGGTCTTCAATCAGAGGTGTCCATCGTGGAAGCTGAGGACAGTGGGATCAATGGGTTGGAGTAAACACCTGAAGCAAGCACTCTAACTTACCACTGGAAAACACTCAGATTGGAAAACAAATGCAAAAATGAACTGGTGCAGAAAGTAACAGCAAATCTCAGTAATTACTTATCTTCTGCATGGACTCTAGATATCACACTATGCTCTCAAGTTTAATTTTCTAAGTCCTAGTCAATGATCCCACAAGCCCAGCTGGTCCTGCGGCAATGAGAGTGCCTCATTTTAGCACATGGAAAGCCTCTCCTTGTGCAGAGGGTGGGGCTTCCTGGGGGGACAGTCTGTGACTTTGTCTTGAAGAATTGAAGCTAGCTAAGCTAGCCTCCTGTATAGGGAAAACCCATTTCAGTGGGATGTTTGACACTCCTTGAGCCACTGGTCCTTAAAAATGCAGTTTAACAGAGGTGTACAAGGACAGCAGAGGAGGCAAGGAACTACACACCCCAGAGAACACAACAGTGCGACCCATAACAGTGCGATACCATAACCCAGTGCCACAGCTATAACTCCAAGCTCTTCACAATCCCTAGTTACCCAGGAACTGGAACGCATTTCTAGAATGCAAATCTACATGGCATTATTTGTTTACATTTTGGACAAAAAATGTTGAAAGGTTTTACTGGTTTTTTACTCACTCTTAAGGATTTATCATTCAGTTTTTTCTGATGAACATTTTACAGCTGTGTCCTGCAAGGCAACCTCTGGAGAAGGACAGGGGGGATGCCAGCTTCAGTCTTTCCCAGTGCTGACGACAACAGCGAGTCTCCACACCACTGTGTGGTACACTGCTCCTGGGCAAGGAGAAACACATCATAAATGGAGCATCATAGCAGATGGAGAAACACAGAATTTAATAGCAGTGCTTTCTGCGGCATTCAGCTGCCTGCCCACACCTGGGAAAACCCAGACATTTCCTCCTGAGGTTTACACACCCACTTCCTGCTATAAACAAGTTCCAAACAACGTTCTCCAGTATGGTTCCCACTAACTGACCTCTGAAAATAAAATTGTGCAGCTCTCACTGCTTTGTAAGGACAAGGAAAATGCAACAGAGACCTTCATATCTTCCCAGAAATCACATGACAAATCAATAAAATCAGGAAAGGGACAAGTTCACAACCGTGTTCACGAATGATGGAAGTCACTTGGCCTGCATGAACTTTTGAGAGCTGAAAACTGCTAAGGATAAATAATCTCTCTTGATCTCTGAAGCAGAAATCATTGCTGAAATGCCAGTTCAGTGACTTCAATTAGAAAATGCTGTTGGAAGATCTTACCATCCTTCTTTCCTCCTAATTAAAATCACCACATAATTTAGCTGCTTTTGCTATCCTTTTTCCTAATGCATTCAGATCAGCAGATGTGTTTAAGTACAAAAACCACCTGATAATAAATAAAGGCATTGGAAAACTAAGCACTAGTTATGTCTGTGACTTGACCTTTTGGTACTGTTTTGCTGACTGTGTTGTCAAAGTCACTTTCTTGTGAATGCACCTTTCTGTTTCATTTTAACTGGAAATACCTACTGAAATATAAAGAACCAAATAAACAAACAGTATTTAAACTACAGGTAGACAATTAACAGTCATGCTCAAGATGATGTGCAAAAAAGACACAGCCTAAAGTTAGAAGCAAGAAACAGAAATTGGAGAGACATTGCCACAGCTCATCTTATCCCTTCTTAGAGCTTGGATGAACTTATACACTACTTCTATTTAGGAATAAATGGTGTACTCTGAAAACAGGATCCTAAAATGTCTCAGAGTTGGTACAAGTTCCACAGATTATGTGCTGATACAATTGCACGTAGGATCTGGAAAAATAGAAGGTTCTTTTAAAAAAAACCAACCAAACAAACAACAAACAAACCAGAAACATTAGTGCAGAAACAAGACTAAGCCTAATTCAAGATAATTTGATTAGCCATATGATTCTGTTCACCTCACCAGGTTCATCAGGAACACAGCTAGTGTGATTTCACTTGGGTATCTTAACTCTTATCTGTACTGTTTGAAAACTGTGTATTAACAGAAGTAACTCCATATCTACATAAATAGTTTATCTGGCAAATAGTATCTGTAGTATGAAATTAACACAATATGCTGCTAATTTACACACTATTTGTTAAAGACTACTCACAAGCTGAAACTTGTTCAAAGAAAAGGGTCTGAAAGGTGAAATAGATCCCTGTGCTGTATTTGTGAGGAAAACCAAGCGGCAGCAACTGGACAGAGTGGCAGAGAGTGCAGGAGGGATCCAGTAGCAATGCTGTGAACCATTTAAGAGCCCAGGCATGCTACCCAGCATCTTGTGTAAGATCAGAGAACAAAAGCATGGGCAGCGTTTCAAGAACACTGGGGACTGCAGACAGATGACAGCTGGCCTGAGGCTGAGGAGGAAGCGCACATTGTAACCTTTGATGAGGAAGAGGTCAGGAAAGACACTGCTCAGGATGAAATGTGCAAAGCTGGACTGGAAAAGGCACTGGTGCCACCAACAACTACTGACAGAACATTGAGCAACAAGGGGGAGAAGAGAATTGCGGAAGGTATCTGGATGTGCAAATGTAAGTGGTGATGGTGTGGTCTTTTTCTCATGCTGGAAGAGGTTCAGATGAGCTTATGCTGCTTGCAAAAGCAGAGGAATGAGACATGAGGGTGAATACTAAGAGAAGAGATGAAAAAGCAGTGAAATGGTTTGAGATTGTACATGATCAACAGGGCAAGTGGAGGGGTTAGCAAAGGAGGGCAGGCAAAGAACTTCTGCATTTTCTGAAGAATGAAAGACTTGTAAGAAAATAGAAGAGATCATAAGCAACGAAAAAGCTTCTTTTGCTAGTGTTCTCTTCAAAACAATTATGGAGTTCTTACACTGAGAGAGAACTGGAGGGAGAAAAAAGGGAATCTCCCAGGGACAAGCCCATGCTGTCAAAAACCTCACTTGGGCTGTAGAGTAAATATTTATAATAAATTACTACTTCTTTATAAACCACCATATATGCTTAATGCACATGATTTAAGAAATACATAGATATTTCCCAAAATGCACTCCAGTCCATTTAGGAGGCAATATTTCAGATTTTCTTCAGGTGGGAAAAGAAAGTTTATATACTCTTGTCTTTTGTATTAGTCATGCAAGTCTTTGTTAATAAAGATTAGTCACATTTTTACCCTCCCCCCCATTTTTGATGGATGCACAAATCACTTAAAAAACCAACATTGCAACTGTGATATTTAAGGGAGCAAATTTAATTGCTAGAGACCAACAACAAAACTTTACTTATCCACACTAAGCCAAGAATTCGAGTTTAAGAAAGCATGATTCTAAAATACTAATAAAGCTGTCCTCATCTATGCTGCTATGAGTGTTAAGCATTTCACTTTAGATTAAATATTGCATTCATCTGATGTGCAGTTTGTATGCTGTATGTACAGAGAAAAACATACAAAGCTGTAGAAACCTGGTTTTAGCCAAACCATTATTTTTCATGCATATTAAATATATTTTAGCAGCATAAATATTAGCTATTATATTGTACAAGGGCAATTGTTCCTCTATAAAACCATCAAATAAATATGTTAATATACTTATATTCCTTTCATAAAATGCAAAGCATCTGTTTCACTGCATTTGAAACATAAATATGTTGAGCTCCAACATTCACCTGCTGTACCTAGCAAAGTATTGTAAGTGATGTTGGAAAATACGAGTTATAAAGCAAAGACTGACAAGGCTAGACAATGTTAATACTGATGCTGTAATAATTATTTAGGTTTTAATCTTCCAAACCCAGGGGAGACAGGTTTGGTTTAACAACTGGATTGTCAACAGAACAGTATCTTCAAAAATCAGCTGTTCACTGAAAGGTGAAACTGAATAAGGTGGGGCACCTACTTTTCACAATCAATCAATCATTAAATCATCATCATCAATCAAACCGTATGTTGGTAAAGCCCACCTAGAGCCCTCTTGAAACACATTTGTTTTATTTCCTAATGGTGAGAAATCTCTGGTCTGCCACTCTAGAGAAACAGAAAAAGAGAAGCATTCCTGAAAAAAGACCAGTCTTACTGAGAAATGAGTTGCAATTAATGCCTTCCACACATTAGTCATAAAAACAGACACAGAATTATAGCACACATAGCAGCAATTTTTTTAAACTGAATATTGGATTGATTGTACAAACCTGTCAGAAGGGAGGCAAAAGAGAGCTGGCACTGTGCTTTATAATACATTTGAGGAACAGCACTCACAAACGGAGTAGTGTGTAGCCATTCACAGATGGTGCTTATATTTTGTTATTATCCAAGTCACTCCAATCTCTGGATGAAAGCAGAAACAGATGTACTATTTTCTTTGAGACCTTTTTGCAAGTCCAACCCAGTGCACTGGGGACACCATCTCTGGCTGCACACCCAGCAGAACTGCACTGTGAGACCTCCCTGAGAGCTTTGGCCAGGAAAAGCTTATTTGCCTATGCAAAACAGCATAGAAAAAATGGTAGACCTAGCTGGGCTAGGTTTAGCACAGTGTATGAGACGGTGTCTGAAGAGTGTTCAATACTGTGCATTTTCAGGGCATGATATACTGAATTTCTTTCAAGATGACTGGACTTCACTGTGCAAAAAAGTTGGGACTGGGTGATGTTGCAGCACCCCTCAGTAATGGCACTAAACGGAGGGCACAGTAAAAGGCCCTCTCACGCCAGGGCACAGCAGAGAGACAGAGTCTGTTCACAGACCCACTGTCATAGCTCATACCTGTTTTCATTGGGCAGCATCCAGAGGGGGGAGATGGTAATTGCGTCTCTTTGTTCATTCAGCTCCTAATCTCTCTGTTGAGACTGACAACGGGGGAGACCATTAGTGTCAGCTCTGCTGGGACTTTCTGTTATTAAGGCTACTTAAGCTTTTCCAAGTAAATTGCATGTGTCAAACTAACAGCACACAGTGATGGGCAAAAAAGCCATTACACAACTGCTCTCCCTTTCTATTGATCCACCCAGGTGCAAGGGGGAAGGGAAAAGACAAAACCCTGGAGACTCTGGCCAATTCTTTGCAATTCCCTGCTCCTCCCACTCATTATATTTCTATTTTACACTATTTACAGGCAATGCATTAATCATTCCCTCATTCTCTTAACTGGCGGTTAATGACTGGTTGAGCATACAAACCCCTCATAAAGCTTCGCAATAGTCACCATGCTGGATACACTTTGCTGGATAACTTAAATCCTAAAAAAAATTGGTTTATATTAGTTAAATTTCTTTCTACTGTCGATGGAGAAAGAGAAACAACGGTAATACAGACCCAGGAGCATCCCAGCTTCTTTCTGGGCCCTTCCTCTGACCACAAACAGACCTCACCTCTAATTTTCACATGCCTCTATGGTGTGAACCCCATATGTAACAACGAACTGGTCATCCTTTAGAGAAAATATTTTGCTATGTCAAAGCTTCCATCTTCTTGTAGAAAGGGCTAGAAGTTGTTTCTAGACTATCTTCTGAACTGTCATTATAGCCCTTAGCTACAAGGAGGCTAACAGGATTCTCTTTAACACCTTTTAACCATCATTAGTTTTTCTGTCATTTAAGCAGCAAAGCCATTCCTCGTGCCACCTTGAGTATATCTAACCTCACATATGCAAAACCTTAAGTAGAAAATAAGTATGATCCTTGACCCTATTGTATCACAGAGAATTTGCTGTTAACTTTGATGATTTCATTCCAACTCCTGATACCCAGAGAGCTACAAGGCTTATAATTGTTCATATGTACAAATGGCTTTAAATGTCTAACAGTTTTTTCAGTCTTGGAATATTCAGTCTGTGGATCTCGATCTATAACACAGCATGCTGAAGAATTCTTTCTGCTAGGTGTAATGTTTGTTATTAAAATCCATGTAGGTTCTTTGAAGCAGAGATTGTCACCCTTTGATACAACTCAAAAATACAAATTTTATAAGTGACAGTTCTTAATTCAAATATGCATTCAACTGAATTATGGCATTTCTCCATTATACCTTACTTCCCTCTCTTTTGCTAGTTTCTTTACTGCTTTTCAGAAGAAAATCAAATGAGAAAGGGGAGAAATAGCAAGAGGCGAAGTTTAAGCAGATAGAACTTAGTCCATTCAGAGCTAGGGATGCCAAACGAAGGAAAATTGAGCTACCTGCAAAGCCACTCCAAGGCATACACATTAAAACCAGATACTGTAACAGTCTGCAAAGCACAGATACCAGAGAACTTTTACAGTTCTTGCAGGAAAACATACCTTTATACTTATGAACTTACTGGCTGCTTATTATTCTCTGTTTAAACGTTTCATGATGAACACAAGTAGCTGTGTCACTGTTTCATTAAGTACCCTGACATTTTAGCAGGATGTTTCAAGGAGATTTATACCCCTCCATCCAAAAGGGGCAAAAAGAGAGGCAAAGATGAACAAAGGGCTCTGAAGCACTGTTACCGTGGGAATGAGGTGCCCCTCCACATGAAAACAGAAGAGCTCTTTAGATGACAGAATGGCCAGCCTACAAAATGTCACTTACTCAGCTTTCTCTAAAAGATGGGGAGTTTTAGGACCACCATGTATAGGAATTAATTCAAACAAATGAACAGGCTGTTAGATTTTTCCCCTTGAAGAATCTAACATCCACACTGCCCCATCTCTCCCCCTTACCACCACCCTGCATGAAAAGACCAGGGACTGGGGATACATATCCACAGGTAGCCCAGACACATTTTCTTCACTGACTGCAGAGCATGCTTATGGAGACAAAAACAGAAGGCAATCCACACTAGGCACTTAATTTGGAGATTCTGAACATCCCTTTGGAGGAAAAATGTCTGTTTCCATTCACTGAAAGAGAGTCCCAGGCAGACAGGTTGGTTTAAGAGTCAAATGTCCAAATTTGAATTGCCTGATGTTTCATTAACACCTGAAAAACTCTGCAAAATGACCTGCTTACTTTCTCACATTCATTCCAAATTATCATGTTTAAAATATATTAACAAATACAGAAACTACTTTTCCTCACCTAATTTAAACTAAAATGCATATTTGTTGTGTATGTATGTGAGGGCACTAGATTAGTCCCATTTCTGTTTTGGATATTGAAACCCAAATATGGGATTCAGCCTTGGTGGTGGCTCCCCCTGTATTGCCACTACTGACCATTTCCAGTCTTTCCATAAGAATTCAACTCTGAGCAGATGCACAGACACATCTGGACAGGCAGGCAAGTCTGTCAGAAAGCACACTCGCTGTGCTGGTGAGTGCACACCTCTCAGTACACTGCCTGCTTCCCATCTGTGGCACAAATAAAAAGGGGAAAAGGTTCAAAATCAGCTAACACAACTGGATAGCTACAACCTGGATATTTGCAAAAAAGCCCCTAAAAATATCCCAAACACTCTCTTCTTTATTTGTGTTCTTAAGAGTAACCAGTAAGCTGCAACAGAAACTGCAGAAAGAAACAAAAAAAAAGATTGTCAGGAGTTGAAAGGAAAACATTCAAAAGAAAATAATACATGTAATTTGAAGTATTTTTGTGGGGTTTTGTTGGTTTTTATACATACCAAGTAGTTTGCAAGTTCTTATTAATTATGTATGCTCTGAATATATATTTCTATAATACAGTTAACAGCCATTATTTTTGTTAAGTCATTTGTGGACATGAAAGAAAACCAGGAAACCCGTACCAACATTGAACATGAAGGTCTTCAACCACAACATTTGTCAAAGGTTTTACTCTAAAACTCTTACTAAATGTTTAAGGAAGCTTAACAGAAATACTGTCTGATTCCTGTTCCCTGATCATCTGCACAGCAGGGCAATTTCACACACAGACAAGGATGAAGCCTCTGTTGACTCAGATGGTGTAATAGATAGTAACAGATTAATGTTTTTGCAGAATGAAAGAGAAAGAAAAAAAAATCAAGTATCTCTGCAGTTCTTTGTCAGACTTTTTGATTTCTGATAACAGTAAAAAAATGTGCAATGATTTTAAATCATTGCCTACAAAATCATGCCTACCAAAGCAGTACCGAACTACATGGAATAAAGAAGCCAGGTACTGAGATACACTCTAGTCCTCTGCCATCTACTCCGGATTGCTGTATGGCATGTAATAAGGAAGAAATTTGATTCTCTATTCAGCTGTAACATAAAGCAATGCATATGATAAAAAATAGTATCTCCTTGACAAAAGAGAACTATTGGGAATGGTTCAGAAGAAAGTGATTCCATAAACAAAAACCAGTGATTTAATATCAGGCAATTTAAATGTTCATATATTTTTCACAAATTAAGGAAATAACCATTTGATTGGTCGTCTTGTTTGTATCAAAAAAAAGAAGGAGAATACTGGCTGAAAGTATTACACAAGAGTATCCTGTATCTGCTGCATCATCTCATTAAGAGGGCAGAAGTGCAGCAGCCAACAGCTACCCAGACATAGTCCACGGCAGAGGAACTAACTGCATGTGACCAAAGCAAAGCAGCGCCCTTGTAAACCTACCCCAGCTCTAGAGCAAATAATTCTGAACATCTAATCCCTACCAGCAGCTAAATGGACACATGGCTGGGCTGAAGTTTTGCCATTTACATGCACGAATAAAACCTCCCGCAACTGCAACAGGAAAAAATGTATTTCGCTCAGCTTTACACCTTATGAAAGACAACCCAACATGCCCTGAGATTTTATGTCCAAAAAGAAGATTTCTTAAGAGGTTTTCGAGCAGCAGACTCAACTGGCACATAAGTGAGGCATTGGGAGGAACAGATTGAATTTTAAGAACTAATTTTACATGTGATTTAAAAAATGTGAAAGCTTGGCGTCTCTGGCGATGATACAGACACAATCACTTGCAATAGAAAATAAATTTTGTAGTAAAATTTGACAGTTCTACTTTTTAACCAAAAAGGTACTGTATTTTCACAAATGTCTATTCAGTACAAAGAAAAGTATTAGAAAAGAGTGAATTGTTTGATATGCTTTTATATACAGTATGACTGATACTTCCCAAAATTGTGCAGAGCTGTTTTTAGAGGGAATGATACTTCAATTACAATGGTGAAAAATAGTGGGTTTAAAATAGTTTTATTAATTATTCCACCTTAAAGACTAGTTACAATACAAAAACCCTCACATATAAAATTCTTCTTTTTGATAGTTCACTGACTGTTTTGGGGTTTGGTGCATTTAGAAGGGTTTCTTTTATTTTTAACTCTAAGTACCCACTGTATGTTAAAGTATACTTTGAAGAAATCCAGTACCAGGTTCATTTTGCCACACAATCTTAAAAACAACAAGATTAGCTAATAAGGTTTTGAAACCTTTCACATTGGACATCTCAAGTAACTTCTGACAGAGTCGGCAAGTAAAATTCATATTAACAGAGCACACATATACTTGAAACATCTGATATGAAACAGTTAAAAGAACAACATTCATTAAATGGGTATTTCCAAACCAATTAAAAGACCTTAAAAAAGATAAAGATCAAAAGAGAAGCAGAAAGCATTTCTCAAATGAAGCTGCACATTGCACAGCAAACACCTGCACCATCGTCACAGACACCTGCAAGCTCCAAAGCGAAGTCCAACCAAGACAGGAAGAAAGCAGAGATCACAGTACTGGTGTCATGCCTGCTACTAATTACCTACTATGGAGCAAAACCACCTTCTCAGCAGGAGAAAAAAAAAAAGTATATATACATATGCCTCTGTATCTATCTCTGCATGATAGATCTCTCATTAGACACATTCATCAAAGTACACAAGATTGCTACTTGCCAAGGTTTATAAGTGAATTACAGAGATGTTACTGCCTTGCCTTGCCTCAGCACTGACAGCTCATCAGGGACACCTCTGCGGAGAATGAGCTCCCCTGATGCTGTGGGGTCCTGAGAGCAGTGGCTCCTGTTCCCCACCCTGCAACCCAGCAGAGGGAAGCGGGAGAAGGAACCTCCTCTGCAGGATTGTACAAGATTATATTTAGCCCAGTTTGATCCTATGCTCAGTAGTTTGGGCAACAAATTACTAGCTCCTCTGGGGGTGGGGAAGAAGAGCACATCCCCTAGTGTGCCTGATCTTGATGTAAGGAAACCAACTAATCCCCTTCTGAACTACTTCAGTCCTCCAAAGCAATTATTTTGTAAGATGAACAAGACATGAGCCAGTCCGCATTATCTATACCTAGACATTTCCATAAGGCTCTTGAATAAACTCAGATATTTCTTTTGTGCCCTCACTGATAACCACGTAATGCAGAGAGTTGCCTCTCAGGGTGTGCAGGGTTGTGCACAGCTTTGGAAATCTCCAGCAGCCAGAGCCAGCAGTCCCTGGCTGCATCAAGCAGTCAGCACACGGCACCAGGACTCAGTGAAAATAGAAACAGAGAGAAGGAGAATTACAGGGAAACAAAAGTAAAAAATATTAGAGGTTCCTGATAAACATAAAGCAAAAAAGCCGAAGAGGCAAGAGATGTACGTGGCTCTGCTTGTCAAAATCTCCCGTGGAGCTACGCTTCTAAGCAGGCAGACAAGAAGTGTGGTTATAGCTGCTATTCATCAAGCCTCAGCATCACCAATGCAGAGAACAGGAGAGTAAAGACAAAGTTCAGACGTCAACCTAAATTCTGTTGTCGAACTTCAGTCCTTCCGTGTAACATAATATCATAGAAAAGGGAGAAAACAGCTCAGCTGCCAAAAGCTTGTCTAATTACCGTGAATTTGTTTGCTTCACATTTCTTGAATTCCTTTCTCTTTGCCAGACAATTGACTAAGAAATACTCCTTTCCTCAAAAAAGCACCGAAGCAGAATAAATAGAACAACTAATATAAACTGGCAGCTGTAAATTAATCTATATAGTAGGCAGTCTGGAAGGCTTTGTTCATCCTTAGGGCTTTGTCGGCTACAAAGCAGAGGAAACGAAAACAACCCCAAATACTCATGCACATCTGCACGCTGTTCATTAAACAGCAGCACTAATACTTAATCTCACCAGATGCTGGGGTGAAACAAGCAGCACTGTCTCAGTGCACTGAAGTGTTGTTGTGCCAAACAAGAGCTGTTACAGCGCTGGCACAATTGTCTGAAAAACAAGCAGCCATACACGCCTGCACACACAAGCCAGCAAGCGAGCGAGTGCTTCCACTGCCACTTAAGTTCCTTCAAAGGCTTTTCAAACTGGAATTATTTGAGCCTGTTACATACAGATTACAGAGTAAACTTACGTTCTGTTTTTCCAAATTAACCTCTGTGCCCCCAATTCACATTCAAGCACTCTTAATGAAGAATTTTGAGCGATTATACCTAATTCTGTAGGGTTTTTTTTTTTACACTCTTGTCAATTTAAAAGAAGCTGAACCTAAGAAAAGGGATGGAGTTTTCGCAGTGAAACACCCTAATTTATCACCTCTTTGGTAAGGAGAAAAAACGCACAGCTGATCTGTAACAGCTAGTATAGTGCTTGGTTATTAAGCACTTTGTTCCTCAAATGTATCCCAAACATGTTATTACATCTTAATCACTCTGCAACTATAGAAAAATGTTTATTGAAACCTCTGATGAGCAGTTTTATAACTATTTCTTTAGCACTGAGCTGGGAATTGAAACATAAACAAAGAAGGCTGACTCTAAATGTTTATTACATTCAGGTGATGATATCTGCCTCAGAGATACATTGCCCAACATAAAAATGTATTGTTTTATTCTACATAAATAGAACAATATGTTCATTTGAAGCATTCAGATCGAAGCTCCTGGGCTATTCAAGGGAAAAGGCAAAGTCAGTAAAAGTAATTTGGGTTTTTTTAAACTCTCTCTTGATTTATGGTGTCATATGGAGAAAAAAACCCTTTGTATATAACTGTTCATATTAGATACTGCAGTATTCAAATATCATGGGGAAAAGCAATCAAAATAAATCACAGTCTTTCTCCTTCCCCGCCATTTAAATGTGTTTCATCCAGAAAAGTAACCTCTAGCTGATTACTTGCAGCAGCAGCATCACTAAGAGTGTGTCACAGCTCATTTGCCAGAGCTGCAAGAATGAAGCTCATTCTGTGCTGGAGACATACCTCCATAAACAAAGTGAACAGGTGATTGTGGAAATACCCTCTTTATGAGGTCTAAGTTTTGGGTTCTTGATCTTTGGTAGCACCACTTCCAAAGAAAGTTGACAGTTTCAAGTACCCACATAACAATGCATTATTAAAAAATTAATACTGAAACTGAGTTACTAACCAAGTCAATTCATACAGCACTAGAGTAAGTTTCTCAGGGAGGTGCTGGGATAATAAAAGCTTTACTATGTTGAAACATTAAAAAGAGAAGTAAAACCAACTGAAAGATAAAGGAAGGCACGTAATGGTCACTGCCACGTTATGGTTTGGAGTGAATTCAGTACATTTTGAAGGCAGAACACCTCCACGGGAGGGTACACACAAAGCATCTTTCATTGAGAAAGCACTCACACAGCACCTGTCTGAGTACATTTGCCTCATCCATGTTCATTTCACCTGAACTCATCTTAAACCACAGTTGCTGGGTTTTTTTTCTTTTGATCCTTACCTCTGTCAGATACTTGAATGACAAAAGTGCAAGACCACCAGGGCTGAGAATGAAGACCAACAAGGTGAGCAAAGTGAAGCTTTCCTAACACTCGTAATATATTCACATATAGCAATTTGATACATGTATTTGACACACTCATATATATCAAATATATTTTTATATGTGTGTTTTTATTCACATTACTTTCTATACTCTGCATTGTGGTTTAGGTGAGTCTTCCCTCCTCCTCCTGTTCTGTAACACCACCTATGACACTGAACCTGGTAACCCTGCTTGGGGCACCTTTGGCACCTATAGCTAGGCTCTAGCCAGCTCGAAACCCTGCTGCCCCAAGCTCCAGCATCTCTGCCCTGGGGTAAGGCAAGCCCAGGCCACACTGGTCTCACCACCAACACTGCACATAACCACCCTGTCATTGCAGAAGAAAGCTTCTGCTCCCCATCAAATCCCCTCCAGTAAGAGCTGGACATGAGATGTCTCCTCCAAGCAACTCCCACCTCTCTTTGCATCAGCAGTCCCTCCCTGGCCTGGCACACAATAAGCATGTACCCAAAAGAGCCTGGTTTTGGCTAGGCTTAGCACCGCAGGTCTTGCGCTTGTGCTCCCAGTCAGGCTTGAAGGGAACTGCAGCAAGCCCCAAATACCAGCCCTGGCATGACCTGCAGCTGCTCAGCTGGGACGGGGCAGGGAGAGGACAGCAGAAAAGCACTCATGGAACTCTAACCCCAAATGAACTGGCGGATATACTAATTCTGTCTGTGTCTGGAAGGACTACATCACTAAAAAGTGGAGAAAACCCTGGATATAAGGGCTAAAAGGGTTACAGCAAACGATCAACATACCCATTTCTATCTCTGTAAATTGTGCAATTCCTTACGGGAAGGATTATGTCCCCAGACCACCATGCTGTGGCCAAAACACACCCCCACACCCCTCCTTGCAATGCCTCCCTGGATAATCCCCACCAAATAAATCCTCTCCCTGCCAACAGTGCTGTCAAGTGCTAATGGAAACAGTAGCCTGCAGGAACAAAACTATTTCTAACCTCCAAAGGGAAAAACCCCCACAACTCCAGGCCACCACATCCCTTCACTGAAACATAAACACAAAACTAGGTTTTGAACAGCAACTGTGTTTAGTTCTGCTACTTGTGTGTTCATATACATGCATATATGTATATATATGTATGTATATGTATATGTATATTGCACTGCTGTCTGTCAGAGGCTTCTACCAGCAGCTGCAGAAGGCAAATGCCCCCCTGCCTAATCCCCTCCCCATGTGGGAAAATAGCTCATTTAACTAGCTAAAGGTATGCTATATATTTTCTTTATCTCTGTGTATCATTAAACATTCTTTTCTCTGCATCATGAATGAATTAGGGAAGACTCACTGATTTCTCATGAGGAAAAGCAGAAAGCCAGGGTGACAATAAAGGGACCCCGCATTAATCAAATGTCCAGCAATACTGAGGCCTTAATCTCTGTCTGGGAGAAGTGCTGCTTAAAGCTTTCACTCAAAGAGAACAGAAGAGACTTCACATGGCAGGTGCTGCACTTGCTGCAGTAGTGTAAAAACTCCATTATTCCAGATTTCTGGTGAACATTAGAAGAGAAAGAAGGAAAAGAAGAAAGAAAACAATACAAGCAGCAGCCTCAATGCAGTGGGAAGTGGGAAGGAATGGCATTCCTTGCTAAATTCTCACATTATTATGCATTAACAAATTTAAACAGACTTAACACCATGCACTTGCTCCTCATCTGTACGCAACTCAGATGAGGTCGCATTTTGTTCTGGCACTGCTCCCCACGACTGGTGGTACTCATGCAGGACAGAGACAGAGCATCACAAAACACGAGTCTGCACAGCTCCATGGCAAAGCTTTGCCTTCACACCCCTTGCGCTGCAAGCCTGCTTTCATCTCTTCCCTAAAGGATGCTCCTCTTGGGTGAAGCAGCACAGGTCTCATCTGTGCCCATCCAAATGCACTGCTGGTGCAAAACATTTCCCTGCTCATGGAATCTGGCAGAGCCTCTGTACACCTCCCTCCCTCATCTACTTTCTAACTTGTTTCAAGCCCAAGGAGAAAATGCGCCTTGCCTTTCTTGCCTAAGCTTCTTAATGTCTCTCTGTAACAGAATTATTTAAGTGAAGTGTTTTGGCATAAAAATTGTGTGGAAGACTCTTAAAAATGACCTGCCAAAGAAAACATATCCTCTGCTCCTGCAATATTAAATTACATATTTCAGTGAAGGAAAGCTCTTGTTTATTACTTGTATTACAAATTCCTGTCTTGCCTCTCCTGGGATGCCACATGAATGACTGGAAAGATGATGTCAGAGTATGCATCACAGCAAAAGTGCCAAAAGAAAGGAAAAATCCTTTGTTACTTTGCCTTGTTTTGGATGATGTTCAGGAAGATGCATCACTTCAGTACAATTGCCAAAGTGTTTCCTGCATCGTACGAGTCTGCAGCCTAGAGCTGGATATATGCCCATGCTGACCATGCTGGTCCTCCATGGAGACCTCCAACACATTCAGAAAAGACTGTGGTGTTTGAAACACTTCTATAATGAAAAGTAAAGCAATCAAGAGAAACAGCAGGCCCTTTCAGACTTACTGCGTGCAACATTGAAATAAAAATTATATAGTTATCTTCTTTCATTCACAGATGAAAGAAGGGTGGGCTTCCTAGACCAGATGAGGTCTTCGCAGAGTCTAATCTTCCCAATCATCCGCTTCATAAAACACACAAGTAACACTGACGTTCACATCTCATGGACTAATCTCTAAAACCTATACAAATTTACATCTCTTCAGCTCAAAGCACCATGACTTCAGTATGTTCACCCAGCTGTACCAAGCATATCCCTCACCTTGAATTTCTCTCCTTCTATTGTTTCACCTGAGTCTGCCATCCTCATCATTCCTCCCTAAAAGTAGCTTACTGTTTTCATTTAAATATAAACAATGCTGTTTAACCATTTTAGATAAACCTTTTATCAGTCATGTTCATATGCCAAAAATAATGTTGCAGTCATTCAATTCTCATACAATATATAAGTAGTTGCCTTAACACTCTAGGCCAGATACCCTTTCCAAAATCATGCCACAATTTAGGCTAAAAGCACACTATCTGCAGCTACAGCAGTGATAGAGTAACATCAGGAAATATTACCAGAAAGTTCTGATGAAGATATAACCATTTATTATGTGAATATAGTCTGATTAAATATCCAACAACAATTATGCTGTAGCTAAAGATATGTTTTACCTTCAGTAACTAACACAAACATTCATTTATGAAATGTAGGAAATCAATCTTAGGTCACTGTTATCCAATCCCACCTTATGCAGAAAAAGCATGCTGTAGCTTTTGAAGGATCATATGGAGCCAAGGGAGAGATAGTTTTTCTTCTTTCTCTTCCCTAGCCATACACTTCTGGCCACTGTGTGAGGCAAGGAGGAAGAGCTTTTGGTCCAGCTAAGCCATTATAGCTACCCATTTTCCTGCCTTGTCTTGTTATACCAAAGAAAGCCCATGACAGAAAATAAGGGGGAGCTCAGGATATTCTGGAAAATATTATCAATTAAAGTGCACAATCAATGTCTCTACACGTGTTTAGGTTCATATTTATAAATTTGCTGAGAAGAGAGAAAACACAAATTCTACAAAGGAAGGTCAAGATTGTCATTGAACAGGTGAAAAGAAGAAAAACTAAAAGAATTACAAACTGCCATCCCGCCCTTTGCGCCCAGAATAAACTGTTAAGCAGCCACAAGCAGAATACAAGAATGGAAGTAAGCTAACAAAACTCAAACAGTGCAGAATTCATCAAAAATTATGTGTGATGTAATGTTCCTCTTTGGCGGGGTAATCTCTCACTAGGCAAAAAGAAAAGCAGCATATGCATCTTGAATTCAGTAAGGCTTTTGACACCGACACATGAACTAAGGAAATACAACCTATGGGTGCAAGCTAGGTGCCCAAGTGGTTTAGAAAATCAATAGCTCAGTAGTTATCTCTGATAGTTTCCTTATCAAACTGTCCTGCAATTTCTAATAGGCTCCTGTACATGTATATGCTGGGTCCAGTTTTGTTTAATAGTCCCATTTCGAATCAAGGGAACAGAGATGACACTTGTGAAATCTGTCTTTAACATTAGTATGGGTAAAGTTTCAAGTCCTTTAAGAGACAGACAGATCAAGACTTTTCAAAGTCATTTCAAATTGCAGAAATCGTCTGGAATAAAGAGGATGCAATCAATAAAGTGCAAAGTTCCACGTTTAGATAGGAATAATCAAGTCTATAAATGCAAAAATAGGAATGAACTGACTAAGCAGCAGTACTGGAGGAAACCACATGTGAGACACAGTGAACCAAAGCGTAAATGGAAATAAAGAACACAATGTTGAAGGACAAAAGATACCTCTCAGGCTGGACATGTTAGTAGTGGCTAGAGAACTGATTTCAGTAGGTAAAATAAGAAAAATGCAGAGGCTCTTTTGTGTGAACAAGATATGCCAGTATGACTTAGACTGTGATTTAAAATCAACTCTATTAAACTGACACAAAAAATACAGAGATGTTGTTGTAAAGCAGCCCATGTTTAATTAATTTAGCACAGCTTGATAAAGAAATCTTAGGCTACTTATCAAAGTTAGTCATGTTTCTCCAGATCCCTTAACCTCAAAAATGGGACCAAGTGAAGTATGAACACTGATAAGGGTTATTTTTCACTTTATTCACTTTGAATGTGACCACTAGACCATATTAAATTACAGTAAAACTCACCAGAGAGTTTTCTGAGAGAAGCAACTTCTACATCATTCCATTTTTACTAATCAATTTGCTTTAAAAAGGTGCATGAAAAGTTGAGCACTTGCAGCTGCTTATTGGAAATGGAGTGAAGAAAAATGGTCCCAATGCTGAACCTCTCTAGTGTTAACTCCACACCAGCACAGGTCTCACCACATTCTACAGAGCTAAACAGCTTCTTCATTTCAGAAAAAGATTTTAACCACCTTTATGTGGGAAAACTGATTTTAGTGTTCCTTTTATTTCACAATTAGAAGCATTCAGCAAACAGAATCATTGTACTTATCACTATTAAAATCTTAAAATATGAAAACCTCCTTTAGCAAGCTTTCAATTGCCATCCTTCTTACAGTGGAAAAAGGTGGTCTTGCACTTCGACTATTAAAGCAAAATGTGCATTTCCCGTTTAACATAATTCCCTACTGACTACACCACATTACGTGTACAGTACAGTCAGAAACCCCAGGGAATTTTCAGTGAACTGTCAAAAAGATTCTACTTTAGGAAACATTCAGTCTCTAAATATAAAGGTGTCCACAATTATATAAAACGGAAGTAATCCTGAAAACCTTATTTTTCGTAGGTAACAGCAGTTATATGCTCTGCAGTCTTTCTTAATAAGCACTATGTCCATATCCCACCATATTAATATTGAGCATATTTATGGCACCAGAAGAAGCCAAGTCCTGCCTGTGTTACTACCACAATGGAAAGCATTATGGAAGCCCAGTGAACACCAAAGCAGTTCCAGAGTGGCCATGCCTGGAGCAACCTAGACCATTTGAGAAGAGCTTAAATTAGGAGAGCAATGAGAAGAGAAAGAGGAAAAGGTCAGACAGACAAATAAAGCAGCAATTAGACAGAGGTGGCTGGGTCCAATGATGTGACCAGAATACCTATCTAAATTCCAGTCCCAGGTCTGACAGAGGCTTTCTCTGTGCTGATGAGAGAGTCATTTGATTTTCCTATACTTCTGTTTTACAAGCCATAGAGACACTGATTCCAGATTTACTGTGACATACAGTGATACTGCAAGAAGTAATGCACTATCATTTACACCCAGCTGTCTCTTAGAAGAAACATGAAAGATGAAAATAGAGAGTACGGGAAAATAATGTAAGGGAGAAAAAGGAAAAAACAAAGAGGAATGCAACAAACAGAAAATCCCAAAATAAACAAGCAACCCCCCTGAAACACGGAGCTTGAAACTGACTCTTTAACTCAAGATCAAAAGTTTGAAAAATCGTTAATGGTTCTGAAATACAGGTTTCCATTAAGTCATGTTATGGAGAAAACACTACAACCCAAAAGCACAAAGCAAGCCAGCCTCTTTGTCCAGTCTATACAAATAAATATGTACAAATAAGGGGTGTGTTTATTTAAGGAATATTCTCCAGGATCCTTTTATTGACTGATCCAATGAATGGATGCACATATTCTGGGAAAACAGCATCTTAAAAAAAATTGTAAAAATATTACTGATTTGCTTTCTGGAGACATTTTTAGTGTACATTGTCAAACTGTCCATGTGGCAAAAATTTCTGCTGGCCAAAAGGCATCTCTGATTTCCCCAAGCTTCAGCCACTTATTTTCAGGAAGAAAGGAACACCGTGTGAGTGTCATGAAAATTGGCTTTATTGGCTCAGTCTTCTACTTTGAATGGAGCAGAGGTTCATAGGCAATGTAATTTCAGAAATTACTAATGCTACTCAAACTACCATATGCCTCTATTTTTACACTGTCCTCCATTCTTCTGCCAGATGCTTCTCTTCTTTCATTTCATCTGTGTAATGAAGCTCGGCTATTTAGGCCCCAGTGCTTCGATTTTAGAAAATTATGTTAGATACTTTATAAAAATACATTATCATTATTATTGAGAAGATGACTGACTGCCTCAATTTTTTTCAAAAAAGGTAACATTTAGTTTATCTGTTCAAAAAGGTATTTATTTGGTGGTGCCAATACCCCAGCTTCCAGAGGGTGAAACCAGAGACAAATATCCAGCCAGAATTAAGCACAGGATACTTACAGCAGATATGGTCATACACATGGAAGTGTACATGACATTTTGTCCCCATTTGGGCAATGGGGTTTTTTTTTCACTGACAAGGAAATGACAATGTAATATGGATAATCTAACAGTCCATAGGTCTGGATGTTTATCTAGGATCTCAGTGTACAGGATTCCAGACCTGTGGATGGTTTGATTATCCCAAGATCCCTCTGAGTCTAGCAAATCTCAGTCTGTTATTTTGCTCACCTCTAATGAATTAGTATTGTAAGACCCCTTGAAACCCCTCATTTTGTCTCTATACCCCCACCATACATAATGAATTAAAATTGCTAACTTGCATGACCTTAGAACACAGGCTGCTATGTGATTAATTTTTAATTTGCCTTAATCAAAACACTGAGGAAGGAATATAAACGTTAAAAAGCAATATTCAAATTCTCATTTATTACTGTTCTCAAGGGTGTAATTCATCTACCCCAAGGAAGCCAAAGAAGGGTGGAAGGTCTCATCTGGATGCTTTCTGGCACAGCAAGGACCACTGTGACAAAAGCAGAGCATAGCAGTCACAAGAAATTGTGCTGCTCTGCGTAGAAGGGTTACAGAGCAGATGCAACCTCCACAGGGAATCCTCACAACCCACCATCTGACTTACAGAGTGGTGCCACCACTTCTGAATAGAAGTGAAGAGGCAAGGCTGGAAGTAACTCACAGCTGTAGATGCTCAGGATCAGCTCCAAAAGCTGCTGTTACCCCCACAGGGTAAAAGGAGCTCTAAAACTGGAGTACAGCTCTCACTGCATCCACAAAAGCAGCTGCATTGACTGGGAACACAAAGCATCTCAGGTGTCCTTTAATGCACTGGGCAGTTCCCAAACTGCTTACGGGACATGCTCAGGAGGTGAGAAAGGCACCAAGGATCAGTAAACGACATCAATTAAGAGCTTCAGTGTTGACTTATTCATTTCTGTTCGGGATTGCACTTCCACACTGCCCTGTTATGTATTGTGTAATAGGGTAAAAGAGTATTTTTCCTTACCAGATGAGATGAGCTTTCGTATTTCATAACACAGCTGTTCTTACTGACAAGTGAGATTTTAAGACAAGTTAAGCTTCTTGCATACAAAACCACCAGTAAGAGGAAAGAGGTCAGGTCCTCACCTGTGTCAGGAAGGAAAACATTAGCACAGCTTCAGAGCAATGTTAGCTTGTCTGCTTTATTTTTAATGAACCGTGAACAAGTCAGCAACTTTTGACTAACAGTTAATACCTTGACCCAGCACATACATAAAACCAGACATAGCCCCAGGGAACAGGTTTACTCCCAAGGTCAATCTAACCAGGGGGGAAAAGTGTTATATATGGGTTTAGGTTGATCTAATTCAGCAGTGGCACAAACTGGGGCCAAATACACTGCAGGAATGACCCTTGCACAAATGTGTCACGAGGGGCAGCTAACAGTTATTGCACAGGCCAGAAAAAAGGAACCTATTAATGCAGGGCTGCAGGAGAGGTTTCTTAGCATGCAGTGACCCTCCTTCCTTCTGTGCCTTCTGCTGCCCAGCAAAATGACTATGCAGGATAAAGCACTCTGCAGGATACTGGAGCAAAAGCTGTACAAGAGGGTAATGGCTTTCTGATCCATCAAATAGAAATGGATACTCAGCTATTTGATTTCAAGAGGCATCTTTTTAAAATAGCTTGTGATATTTGTGCTGCAGATAATGGGTGTTGCAAGAATTTCCCATAGCATGAGGGAATTTACCTGGGCTCTTTTTTCTCCTCTTACACTAGGGTAATGAGACAGTTCCCAAATCCTAATGCACGTATTGCTTCTGATTTGTATCTTACAGCAAATAATCACAAACACTTGACTTGGGGGGCTGTAAAAGAAACTAGGCTATTACAATTATTATTTCAGTTCTCACATGCCCACAGCAAAGATTACCATGGGACCAAACAGCCCTCCTAACCCGGCAGTTAGTCCATCCTAACAGATGGATTCAAAGTATTTCTCTCTCCCTTCTATGCTTATGGTAGCTTTTTAGGCAGGTGAACACAGATGGCAAAATGGCCTTTTATTTCAGCAACAGCTGGATCCAGATTATGTCAGCATACAGTAGGTAAAAAAATACACAGGATAGGCTGTAAAATCAGTAATGAAGTAACAACCCTCATGAGCAGATATTCCCCTCTCCTTGTCCATTTTGGAAAACCACAAATGCACCAAGCATTTCCTGTAAGGGGCAAGTGAGGAGGAGGGGAATCCTAAATTTGACCCCCTTCTAGTTTAAGGAAGTTGTAACAAGCTTATATTTATGCCCTAACCTTTAAAATCTTAACATTAAAAACTCATTAAATAAAAGGTATAAGCACAGTCCAAAGCACTTCTGAGAAAAAAAATGGGCACCCTGTGGCCACCCTACTCCTATCCCCAGCTTCCATGACTGACTGAATGACCCACTTCACTATCTCACTTATTTTTTCCTTAAAAATATTAGGAAATGAAAGCTTGCCTTCCAGTATATGAATGGAAAGTGAGAAAACTGAGTACACTCACATAAAATAAATCTCTATGAACAGTAAAGACAAAGATCATCCATTACAACCACCAACTGCCGTGGGAGGAGAGCTTAACTCTGACACTGGGGAAACATCTGCCTCCAACATCACCACCAATACCTTCTGAAAACAGAATAATCAGTTCCCAGCTGATGCAGACAGACGTGTAAGCATGGGACTAGTACTACCTTATGCAGTATTTCCTCAACTGAGCACACCAAGGACAGAACTGGCAAAGAGGGGGAGTGGAGGTGGGACATGATCACTGATTAACAAGTCCAGGCAGTGCTTCTGCACAGTTCAGCAGTAAAAAAAAGCATCTGATTGGAGAACTCGGCATTTCTTGAGCTCCCTGGCTGGTCCAAGTTGCTCCTTGTGGTGGTTTAATCTTAGCTGGATGCCAGGCACCCACCAAAGCTGCTCTATCATTCTCCTCAACTGGACAGGGGTAAGAAAATATAATGAAAGGCTCATGGGTCAAGCTAAGGACAGGGAGAGATCACTCACCAATTACCATCACAGGCAAAACAGACTTAACTTGAACTCATTACCACTCAAATCAGGGTAGGATAATGAGAAGTAAAACTTATTCCTGATTGCATTTTCCCCTCATCTCTCCCTCCTTCCTAGGCTTAACTTTATTCCTGATTCTTTGCCTTCCCTCCTCTGGGGGACCAGGATCAGAGGAAAGACTCCTCACACTCTTCCCCTGCTCCAGCCGGGGGTCGATCCCACAGGAGACAGTCCTCCACAAACTTCTCCAACGTGAGCCCATCCCATGGGCTGCAGATCTTCACAAACTGCGCCAGTGTGGGTCCCTCCCATGGGGTGCAGTCCTTCAGGAACAGGCTGCTACAGCATGGGCTCCCTGAGGGGTCACAAGCCTTTGCCAGGAGCCTTTTCCAGCACAGTCTTCCCACAGGATCACAGCCTCCTTTGGGCATCCACCAGCTACGGTGTGGGGTCCACCATGGGCTGCAGATGGATTTCCGCTCCCCAATGGACCTTTTGGGGTGCAGGGACACAGCTGCTTCACCACGGGCTGCAAGGAAATCTCAGCTTCAGCTCCTGGAGCACCTCCTTCCCCTCTATACTCACTGATCCTGGTGTCCACAGAACTGTCTCTCACATGTTCTCACTCCTCTCTTCTGTGACTGCACTTTGCCTCTGTGCACTAACTCTTTCCCCGCCTTAACTCTGACATCCCAGCAGCACTACCGCCATCAGTGATGGGCTCGGCCTTGCCCAGTGGGGATCCATCTTGGAGCCAGCTGGCATTGCCTGTATCGAACATAGAGAAAGCTTCTGGCAGCTTCTCAGAGAAGCAATCCCTGCAGTCCACCTGCTACCAAAACCTGGCTGCACAAACCAAAACCTCCTCACCTGGAGAAGAGCCATTCCCAGCTTCCTGCTGGTCTGTCCGGTCACTATGGTCATGTAAGTCTTTGTGCACCGGGACACTAAGCTTAGCCCAGTATTGGTGAGTTATGAGATTTGCCATCATTTGAACCTGAGTAATTGTACTACCAATCTGTATGTGTTACAGAAATGAGCTATTGGTCTGCCATCTGATACTGGACCCTGCACCAGAAGTCAATGGGTTGTCTTTAAAATCCATCAAGAACTCATTCACTCATTCCTTAAACTAGTGATTTGACAGATAACAAAGAAACAAAGGCAAGAGAGGAGGGAATGTCTGTAGAGACTCAACATTTAACACAGTTTCAAATATATACAGGCTGTAAGTTTGCGTTGAAGAAAAGAGAGACAAGTACAGATCATCAGGATAGCTAATCACCAACTCAAATCTAGTAATGAAAGAAAAGGTGGTAGAGAGGTTCTCTTTTTGGAGACTAGTTTTGTGGCAGTGAGAGATGCTGATGTCTTTTTAAAACAAAATTCAAGAAATTACTTTTTACTGTCTTGAAATTGTGACCAGCATGACCATTCTTCATAACATGAGATCAAAACTTGCAATGCCCTGTCCAATCACTCTCAGAATAAATGACCTCCTGACAAGATCTCACTGCTTAATCTAAGAAGCCGAATACCCAACATAAACCCCTTGGTGAAAATGTCCTTGGCTGCTTTTTTTTCCAAATGGTTACATTTTCATCACTGTCATCACCTTCACCAGATGTTCATTGCTCAAAAGCTCAGTCAAGGGTGAAGGAAAAAAACATGGCAATGATGTAAGGGGCAGCTGTGAAATTATTACTACAGATGAAATCAATAGTAATGTGCTACTCTTGGGAGATCAGCAGTACCACTGAAAGCTACTGAGCCAAAAGCAGTTTCATCTTCAATCAGGAAAACACTGTGTGTATGAGGACCTGATTTCGTTTCCTTCAGGTTTTTAAAGCACAGTTCCAATATACAAAGTGTGCAGTTTCCACAGATCTCCAGGCATCCCTTCCAAACCCAACTATTATGTGGTATGAAAGAAATTAGAAAATATTAATCAGGATATATACTCGGAGAATATGAAAAGACTTTTCCACTTTTAAAATAAATTAATTTGTACAATGACTGTAGTAAGAATCCAGTTTCAGGGTTTTTGTTGCACATATTGTACTTGTCAGAAGAAATACAAGATACTAGTGGGTCAAAGGATGCCTTCATATGGGAATATAATTCCATTGAGTGGTGGGTTGAATACTCCTTCAGCAAGAGAATATTTACAATAAGACTTTTTAAAATACCTATATGTAATTTAAATACAAGAGAAAGTCACACATCCTTCTCTGAAAGAACAGGAGGCTGCTACAGCTATTAACTCATTTTGAGACTGCCTTAACGGCTAAATTGTCCAAGACAACTACTGGCAGCGTCTTATTTTAAATATATTGTTGGGAGAGAAGCTCCAAAATGAAACTAATCTTTAAAGACAGAAGAATTAAGCTACTTTTCCATGTAGGCTATGCAAGTTCTCTTTGTCAGAAACTTTCACTGTGCATTAATAAGCACAGTTAATATTACTTCCAAGGAACAATGTGTTTGTGGGATAACATGTAAGATAACATGTTTCATGAGACACATGTTCAAAAATGAAGAAAGCATGTTCTGGTTATTGAATTTGTCCACAAAATGATGGATGTGTCTTTCAAGAAGCAGTTCTGAAACAACAATTTATCAGTCCTGCTTTAACTCATCTGCCTACCAGGAAACACAAGACTGTAATATGTGCTAGCTGACTTGGAGTACAACAGAAGGTGACACAGAAACAGCAGGAATATTTACAACAGATGATCCGACCAGCAAACTAAAAGCACATTCCATAGGGAAACCTCAGCTGCTTCTTTCATGAGAGGCCAGGGACAAAACAATCCTGATGCCTTTATATAAAAACAGATCTTCCCACACTTCCCTCATGAAAAAATGTGATCCAGAATTTGATCTTTTAGAGATTCTGTATGCATTTTCACATCTATTTGGTTTGCCAACTCAGGTTTTCACATGTGGTGAGACTCAGATCCACATTTACTTCTGTTTGAACAGCTGGCATTGTTCCTCCTCAGGAGGCTGAGAGACCTGACTCACAACACGATCCACATCAGCTTGCAGCCCCTGGAAAGGCTTGTGGCTGCACAGATGGTGCCACACAACAAAGTATTTCCAACCTGCCTTCCCTTCCTGCTTAGGGACTGACAGAAGCCATTCTTACAGCTACAGATCTCCCTGAAACAGAAAACACCAAACACCTGGTAATGACCACTCCACCAGCTCTCCTGCAACACTATCATATTACATTCTGACTATCATACAATAAAGAGCCCTCTGTCTTCATTAAATGAATGAGGAAGTGGCAAACTGGGATTAGGGTGAGAAGGGCAGAGATGAGAGAGCAGACATCCTGCAAAACATGTTCAGTCTGGATGCTACGTCTTGGAGAACTGTAGCAACAATACTAGGCAACAACCTAGTTTTCTGTTTTTTTTCAAAAAAAACCAACACCCGAACCTTCAGAATGGGCAGAAAAGTCCTCCTCTCCATGCCATTCCGCAAAAAGTGTAATATACAGCCACAAATTCTCTTGGGCAGGTGCACATTGCAATTTTCACAATATTCAGTATTTTCTGACTTGAATCAGTAGCTTTTATGAGCCCATAAAAAACCTAGGAAATGTCTGAAGAAAACTGAGGATACCAGCTCCTCCATCTTGCCTTAAGAACAGAGTCTCACTTTTACAGGAGTGTTAAAGAGTTAAGACTGAGGAAGTCCCTTTGCTGGGAGGGGAGACTGTCAACTGCTGGCACAAGAGAAAAGGGTATCTCAGCACACTTGCCTGGAACCATGTGTCTACAGCTCTGTTTTCTGCAGGGATTTATCTGCTTCCCAAGAGGCCAGTGCTGTGCTTCCCAGCTAGAACAGACTCCACAATGAATTTTCTCATGTGAGCAAAAGCAGCAATGTTGGTTTATGACAGGATTTATTCCCTTAAAAGTGCTTTATGCCTGTAGTATCAGCTTTTGCAAGGTGGAGGATAAAACTGGTCATAGAAACCATTTTAAAAAGAGGAATGTCTTCTATTAAAAGAGCTTGTCTTCTTCCCCTACATCAGTGAGCAAAGTTTCACATTAAAAATCAGGAGCAAGTTCACCAAATACTACTCACTCATCCGTGAAGAGTGAGTCTGGCAGGCCCACGCTCTCCCTATAAATGTGGGAAGCTCTTCAGAAGGACTATGTTCTTGGTGTGCCCTGCCACAACAAAATCATCAGGGAGAGCAGAGAGCCCGTCTGACATCGTCAGACTGCAAGGAGAAGGGAACAGGCATCAGTGCACCTCTGCATCTGGTGCAGCTGCTGGCATGGGCTATAGGGGTGCTTCCCTCACAGGTATGGGGAGAAGAGACTGCCTTGCTCTTGAAACTTCTTGTACCCACTTCTGGTTTCTCTCCTATCTTGCTTGGCGATAGAGGGAAGTAGCCCCCTCTAGCCAGATATCTTGCAGTGCTCCTCAACAAGCACCCTGCCAGGGCATTCCCCCAGCACTGAAAGGATTTGGATGTTTGCCACTGCATTTCGAGGTCTCCCCCTGAGATCTGAAGGGACGCCAGCTGCTGTGACTGTTCAGAAGAACAAGCAGTGCAGAGAGGGAGCACCGTCTTCCCAGCCAAACCCCCTCTACATAATAAAGAAGTGAAACACAGAACTTGGGGGCAGCATGGAAAGCAGCTGCCTACCTCCTGAATTAGACATTTTGTCCAGAAGATTTTCATACAAAATAAGCACTGGAGTCTCTAAAAAGCTCTCCCTGACAAGAATGGCTGCCAAGCCAATGCACCAGCCGCCAATACAAAAAGCTGGAAGAATCTGTGGAGACAGGGCAGCTCCCTTGAAGCTGGAAACTGATGGCTCTGGCAGTAATGCTGAAAGGATGCTACAGTGTTTGCTGCAACAGAGCTGCCCACTTCAGCTTGGGAGAGAAGGAAAAATTGCAAATGGAGACAATAGGAGCTCCTACAATAATTGAAGGGGAAAATACTGAAATATTTAAAGACACTTCTCTCTTTCTCTCAAGGTGTTTAAGTTAAAAACCACCACAGGAATTTCAAATAATGGATTAATTTCAAAGACATTTGTGTGATACCCTGTCAGACCTAATGAAGAACTAAGGTTTTGGAGACAAGTCTCTGAGACTCAATTCTGCTAACTGCAAGCTCTCACAAGCAAGGACTCCTGTCAAACAACAAGGCAGTTCCTCTACTGCATCAAGTGCAACTTCTTGAAGTGACAGCTCCCACATCTACGTTTACATATACTATTGCCTATTAGTAATCAGATACCACCATCTGAGGCATGATGGCTAACTTCACCAAGGTGCACTCCCAGGACACAACAGCTGCAGCCCTGACCACACACTGCACGCCACCTTGCTCAGATAGAAACTGCCATAGTTCTTCAGCTGTTACTACAGGAACACTTAATGCAGGAAAAAAGTATGTTTGGGATTCTGACATAACCTGGATAAAATATATATGCAATCCAAATTCTCCTTGTAGGAAGCTCCAAGTTGAAGTAACAACAAATAAACCAAATCTTAGAATAATAGTATTGTTGCAAAATAGTTTACAACGGGGAAAAAAAATAATTGAACTTACACATTTATTCCAAGGAACTGCAAGACAGTAAGACCTGAATACTTGTTTAAAAAGTCGTGGTTTTAAAGCTGAATGTTTTCATTATCATCTCTCAGCTTGGATCAGCAAGTTCAAAATCAAATTTCCAACATAAATTTAAATATCCCAAAACTGGGTAGTTTCAGAAGTGAAGTAATACCATCGCTGCATCTTCAGATTTAACAAACGGAGTCAACTTCCTCTGCATTCCCCCCCACCCCCCTGTCAAAGCAATTCACCCCTCTGGTAATTCAGGTATGCTAGAGGGAAGTGTTGCAGGACAACACTTAACATCTCCTCCTCTCCCCGGTAATTCAAAAGAAGGCAACAAAAGACTCAGTAATGGAGAACTATTCTCTGAATGAAAAGGTCCAATTTTACAAGATTCATCACAAAGTCTCTTATTCATCAGCAGCCTTGGCACTCTTACTCTTCTACCTCACACAGACATTTCTGGAATGTATTTCAGGCTACTGGGAAAAAAAAAAGGTAGCTCAGCAGGAACCAGCAGAGGGTAAAGAAATGAAAACCTGAAATCGATCCTGTTCGTGTCCTACACAGCACAGTTTCTGCCAGAAGCATCAAGCAGAGCAGCACTGTCCCCTTGGTGAGCATAGTTTTCTTTCTCGTTTTTCTGCTTTGGGATCTCCAGTAATATCGACAAACTATTTACACACAAGAGCAATACTAGCAATTTTGCATCAACAGACTTGCAGCTGTTCTCTTACAAGGCATCTGAGATTTTATATAAACTAGATTTGGAGATCGAGAACAACAGATTTGTATTTTCATCTGCTTAGGAAATGTTCTACTTGAAAAGTTTCCTCCTTACTAGACTGCATGTCGGTTTACTGACAGACCTGCTAGGATGAGGACACACAGAAATTCACTTTAGAAGCCGCATGAGGTTTTACTACCATTTTTATGAGAAGAATATTGCTCCTGCTTGCTCTGAATCAAGCTTATAAAACCCAATTAAGAGACTGAAACAAAGTCAGCAGAACCAACAGGGGGAAGAAATGTCTTACTGGAGTTCTGGACCTGGCATCTGGACAAGCTTTGCAACAGAGTGCCAGTCTCCTCTCAAAGAATACCTTCTCTGCACTTTCAGAGGCAGTTCGGCTCTGGACCAGACAAGGGACAAAATAATAATAATAATAGTAATAGTAATAATAATAATAATAATAATAATAATAATAATAATGTTTCATTCCTTGGATTTAAACTCATGTGAATTGACCATCATTAGTGTAG
>VZRL01003198.1:215660-245800 GCA_013397895.1 Origma solitaria
GGGGGGCACGGGGCCGCCACCAGGAGGTGAGGTTGGGCTGCCCGCGGATATGGGTTAGGGAGGAGGCGAAGCTCCCTGTGGGGTTTGGGGCGCGAGGGGAACCAGGGACAGCGGTGCGGGGGAGACGAGGCGTCCAGAGGGAGGGCAGGCCCGGCTGGGGACGGGGGTGGGCGCTGAGAGGCCGGGCGGAGCGGGGATGCTACGGAGCTGGCCATGGGAAGGGCCGGACGGGGTCAGGGTGCTCGGTGGGTCAGAGGGTGCAGGGAGCTCCGAGGCAGGAGCAGGGCAAGCGAGGGCTGACAGGTAGCAGGAGGCGTTGGGAAAGAGGGAGGAGGCAAAGGGAGTGCAGGCAAAGTGCAATCTCTCATCAGTATTCTTAATGTCTGGCGTGAGAGTTATTAGTTATTAGACTCTACAGCCTAATGATGTGACCCCTGTGTGCCAGGGAGGTGGGGGTTGGGTGTCGCGCTATAAAAGGCAGCGGCTACACGCAGCTCTGTGTCCGGGGCTGCCCCGCAGCTGCGAGTGTCAGTCCCACAGTGGCAGGCTCTGCTAAATGTCCGTCTGTGCTTGTGAGGACCTGCGTTACTCACTGCATGTCCGTGTCAGTATGGATGGTGATGCTAAGAAGGACGGGCTTACCAGGAAAAGCAGTCTCATTCAGTAGAAAAAGGAAATGCCAGCTCAGAGCCTGTTGCGTTCATTCAGAGCCTGAATTCATTCTTCTGAGACATATTTCTCAAAGGAGCTTGGAGAACTCTCAGTATCTCAGGATGCAAAAAGAAGTGCTTTTTTATAAGAGCATAATAAAAGGCCACATGTTTTAAGTCTACTTCAATATTAGCATGTGGAACCCTTCTCCTTAAAGGCCCAGTCCTACAGGCTGCCATGGGAGGTGCTGCATTGACAGATGTAATTTTGGGGAGGGGAGGAAGGTCAATGCTTTGAGTATAAGTTGTCATGGTTAAAAGTTAAAGGAGTGTTAGACTCTAAGAGCTGTAACTGAGACTAAATAAAGTCTTACTTAAACCTGCTAAAGAATTGCCTACATTTTGATGCAAAGAGAGTAAATTTTAATGTATTTCTTTAGTCCTACACTAACTTACTATTTTCTTTAGAGAAGTAATCCATCTTCTGTCTTCAGATGAATTTCTTTGGATGTTTTTGAATAGGACTTTGGTAGACTGCTGAAAATTTCAATTGCTTTATAGGAACACCAGAATATTATACTTAACAGAAACAAACCTTTATATCCTGAATAGCAAGAGAAGACAGTCCATGCAGGGACTTTTAGACAGGATTTTTAAAAAAATCCATTTTAACTGTCCGGGTTCCCTGGCTTTCTGTTTCATTTTGAATTCTCTGGAGAAAGAGACATACAGCATCTGAAATGGATAGGGTTGGGTTTTGGGTCTGTGTTTTGTGTAGCACTGCGCTGCAGGCAAGGGGCTTTCCCCCTTTTTTGTCCTCTCTTCCTGGCTCTGTACAGCAAGTAGTCCAAAATTCAGTGTCACAGCCTCCACTTTTCTACAAAGAAAGAACGGAAAGGGGAGTATAAGAAGAATGGCTTCAATGCATGGCTGTTGACAGTGAAGAGAAAAGCCAGGCTTAAAAGTAAAAGCATAATTTCTTCTTGTAAGCATGCAGAAGATTTCAAAACTTCATACTGGTCATCTCTCACTCCATACTGGGTTCTTGTCTCCAGCCTCAATGCTGAAACCATGGCTTTTGTCTTCACCTTTAGTTTACACATAGGGTCATATTCAGAGACCTTAAAACACTTAAATTTACGTAAAGCTTAGTCATATTTTTATAGATGCAATTAAAAAGTATTTAGAAGCAAGGGAAGCTCTCTGCAGAGTGCCCAAGGAAGTGGCTTTAAGACATACCATCTCAGAGTGCTGCACTTGTGTCAGTGTGGAACCAGGTCTTCTGGTTCTGAGTCTTCTGTAGCCACAAGAATTTCCTTCCACCAGGCGTTTCTGCAATGTCTATGAACCGGCAGTAGCTGAACAGCCTTCTTCATCGCATACAAGCTTTTTCTGTTAACTTTTTAGTCTCAGGCCATCTGTTAGCATTGAAAATGTTCATTGTATGTGTTTTGTAAGGGCATTCTCTTGACAGCAATCCAAAGTGCTGCAAATACCACAGTCACAGTAGTACTGGAAATGCTACATGATTAATGGGCTTGAAAGTAAGAGTAGGAAGTTTGGGACTGCTGCCTCTCCTTCAGACAAAAATGGTTAAAACTTAATATAACTGCATTAGTGGGGAAAAAGAATCATTATTAGCTGTATTAGTTAAAAACTATACTCAGAGGCTCATACCTTGCAGATGGTAACATGAGCAAAATAATTCCTTTTGGCTTTATGTTACTTGAACAGATGAGCTGTGATGTTTTATTTGGTTGTTTGAAAGCTGGTGGGATGTACAGAATGTGACATCCCCATCCCATATGCCTGCGAAGCACTGATAGTCACCTGCTTTGACAATTAATTGCAACTGATCTGGAATTCAGGATGGGCTTCAAAAACTGTTTTAGTTATCTCTATATATCTAATAGTGTAAAGGAGGTATTGAAGTGTTCATTGTGTGCTGTGCGTCCTGGTGAGACAGGTCAGGACAGCTACGTGCAGTTCTCAACTCAGGTCTGTGCTCTTCTGCATGTTGCAGTGCATGCAAAATGCACTCCATAAGCAAGGACACAACCGCAGTTAAGTTTTGTAAGGAACTGAGTGCTTCTCTGGGGGAAAGTTCTTTTAGGTTTGAGTTAAATTTGTGAATACTTTGACGGATATGACCTCTAACAAGCATGGCTTCTGTTCTTTATGGCTGCTTAGAAAAGTTGAAATATGATGGACTGTTGCTATGCATTAGAGACTGGCATTTTACAACATTTACTCTTTGCAAAAGTGAATGAAGCAGGAAATGTGTTACATCTCACAATAAGGAAAATTATCTTTCCCGTTATAGAACAGAGAAGAGTTTAGTGTTTCTCTTGGGCATATTATGATCTCACTCAGTAACCTAGTCTGGGAAGTTGCAGTGATACATCTACTGGCATTTCTGTGGCAAATTAAAAAAGGAGTTGTCATGTACTCCTGCAAAGGAATGTGGGCAGGCAATGCATCGTCCAATTCCTTTACATATAAGGTAATCTCTTAACTCTCTCTGAGAGGGAAGTGCTATAGAAGCCTTGCTATCTCATCAGGTTTGGATGATACTCTTACATTTCGCTGTCTTTGAACTGGCAGGATTTCAAAAGCTAAATAACAGTTTTACTAGCAGAAGAGTTGGTATTCATTCTTCTCATCACTAATTCTGTTTGCAGTTGAAATTGTATTTTTTTTGTATGGCTTTAATAGAGAGCGATTTCTTGCTATCCAGCATTACAATCAGTAAAAATCTAACAGCTTGGAGTAATTTAATACCACTATGTAAAACCCCAAGTTATTTAAAATATTTGTTCAGGTATATGTGGGGTCTTAGCTTGTTTCTTAAAGAAAAGGGAGTTAGGTTGGTAGCCTGTGTTCACGCAGTCTGATAAATGGTCAGAACCTTGGAAACTGCTGTCCACCTTCAACCAAATTTGAACAAAAGACGTCTCAAAGATTATTAAGTTCCCACAAGTTTGAGGAAAACTGACATTCAGAAGAGAGGAGAAAGCTAAATGAAGTGTCCTCAGAGGGACAGATGAGCAGCTTTGTGTGTTTTTTGTGGCAGCAGCTGGCAGGCGGGTGTACGTATGTTCACAGTGTAGCCAACTGAAATGTGCTGATCTCAGTTCAGCCACAACATGTCATATCTGTTATTTGGAGGATATGTCATAAGACATACAGGAGGAAGTTGGTGTTACTGTGGTGGGAAGAGGAAGGGGACACAACGTACATATCCATGGTGAATGAGACTTTGTAAGTTCAGTTGTGTACAGAGAAGTGGCAGGCTTTTTATTTTTTTGAAACATGCAATAAAACCTCAACCTGAAGACTGTTCTTTTTATAAAGTCTTTGTAAAGCTTTGAATAAATTATTTTCCCTTCTGGCGGCCAAAAATCAGAGTGGTATGGAGGATGCACCATTAAATCTTGCATGTTTGATTTGGTTTGTTGATGAGACTGTACCCCCAAAACATAAACTATTGTTACATCATCTTAGATGTTTATTATTCTTCTGTAGTTGTAAAGTGTTGTAGGCAGATGTTTCTCCCAGCCACAGGAGGTAGTATCCCTGTTCAAGTTGATGGGAAGAGTAGAGCAGCGTGTTGACCTCAGTTTCTCACTCCCTTAATTTGTTGTGTGTAGATGAGCAGAAGTGGCCATTGCTGTGTTTGGAGGATGAGATTCTTACGGAGTTAGCTGTCGGTGTTCTGCCTGAAGGTGTTTCCCCTCTGTGCTATTCCTGCCTGGCAGTGTTTCATGTGTGGTCATTGACAAGACCACAGTAGGCAGTAATACCTGCCAAGGCCTTTCAGTAGTATTTGAAATGGACAGGATCCCACCGATAATGAGTTGAAAACTCCTGTCAGTCACTGGTGACATGGGCCCCCACCGAGTGGCACAACCCCTCACAAGCCAGTAGATGGCACAGGAGATGTTTTAATGCTAACACTGCAATACTGTCTGTTTGAGAAGCCCTTCTCTGTCACTCAAATTTGGGAGGCACAAACAGACCTGGACAAGGTTCTGTAGCCTTCTGGCACACATACCCTGCTCTTGTGTTTAAGAAAGCTCTGAGTGATGCTTGAGGGACACAAGAAGACACAAGATGTGGTGTGGTCACCCCAGGAGGAAAACATGCTCTTAGGCAAAGGATTCCTTTAAGCTTTCCATCTTTTTCAGCTGATAAGGCTATGTAATAAATTGACAAGTTCATTTTTTTGCTGAGGTTTCTTGTTTTGGATTTTCATATTTTGGGAGTAAAGCTGACCACTTCAAGTATGCAGGGCATATTCAAGAATGGTGCATGTGAGTAAGTGTGTGCCAGTTTTCTGCAATTCAAAACTTATCCCAGCAGAAAAAGAAATGCAATTGTGTTGTGCTACAACGTATAATCTGAATAGTCTGTAGTGCAGTGGATGGGAGCAGGTCTACAAAACCTCACTAGGTAGTATGTTTAGCCTGTTGTGTGATCAGTATTTTAAACCTGATCTCTGTGTACTTCAAACTGTACTCTGTGGATTTATCACTGACAACTCATTTTTTGTGTTTCTTGTATTTAGCACTGCAGACAGAGTTTCACAGAGGTGTTTGAAAGCTTTTTACATGTAAGGGCAGTGCCATTTCACCTCAGTACCAAAGGGCATTTCGAAGTTACAGGCCAACTAAATGCAGCAATTTAAACTCCTGTAGATGTTTTGATTAAAAATACCTGAAGCTAAAGTTGGTGTGCCTACAGGAATGGATAGCTATGCATTCATGTCCTTACAGATAAAACAACATAGTTTACTGTTGGAACTACTTGATGCTAATATAACTGTATCAGGACCAGAAAAAGTGGTACCAGTTTCAAACTTGGGTAGGTAACACAATGAAACTCCTGTGTTCCCAGGTCTTTGTTTTGCAAATAGGCAGATGATATGCTTTAATCTTATTTATTGTATAACAAACCTTTACAGATTGTAACAAGCAGCAGGTGAAATCCTAAGCACCTTATAAAAGAACTCCTCATGGGCTCAGTACTGTAAGTTCCAACACAGAAGAATTGTGTGCCTGCTGAGTTGAATTCTTCCTGTAGCTCCTTACATGTGTGATTTAATTTATTTATTTATTTATTTATTGGTTGATTGATTTTAGAGAAAGGAGGCCCTCAGACAGGAAGATCATGCAGAGGTACTTAACACAGTCTGTTATTTCAGTAGTGTGATTTAGCTATCAGCTGAAAAGGGTATTTGTTGTCAGATGATACTCTTTTAAAGAATAATATATGTGGCATAGTGTTAATTAGAGTAAAATTAGGTATTTTAGGATGTCTGTGTGTGATAACAGATTTTTCACATACAAACAGAGCAGTCAAGCCTTCTACAGTTTCTGTCTTAGAGGTGAGAAGTAGATTTTCCGATAGCATAGCCTAAGGGGCAAATAATTCAAGTTAAAATGCCTGTAGCACTGGTCTCTAAGCTTGAACATTGGTAACTTTTGCATAAATTCAAATAAAGATTTCATGAAAATAAATATCAAATGCATGTTATCTGGCAGTTACTGATAATATTGCCATAGTATATTCCTTTTCTTCTTGTGTGATTTTATTCAGTTTTGGATTTCAATGATCCCTTCAGTACTGAAGTTAAGCCAAGAATCCTGCTCATGGGATTGAGAAGAAGTGGAAAGTCTTCCATTCAGAAAGTTGTCTTTCACAAAATGTCGCCGAATGAGACTCTCTTCTTGGAGAGCACAAACAAGATCTGCAGAGAGGATGTTTCCAACAGCTCCTTTGTCAACTTTCAGATATGGGATTTTCCTGGACAAATTGACTTCTTTGACCCTACGTTTGATTATGAGATGATTTTCAGAGGCACTGGAGCACTGATATTTGTTATTGATTCTCAGGTAAAAAAAGGGGCTTTAATCTACTTTTTTCTTTTCTTACTTCAGCAACAGACAAATGGGTTGGAAAACATAGCTTTTTTCAAAGCAAATAAATAATCTACATAAATACACATTAAAAGAAGTCATTAAAACTTGAAGAGCTGCTTGGCTATTTTTATTCTCTCTGCAGTATGTTCAGAAGTTAACTAATTTGTTTTAACATCTCAAGGTTCTTGCTCAGATTCCTAAGTGCTGACAGCATGAGATTGGTGCACATGCTGGATGTAGGCTCAGGCTTCTACTTATAAAATGTTAAAAAAATTAAGCTGTTGTTGAGCTGTAGTACTAGCTAAAAATAAGTATCATAAAATTTAATATATATATATTTTAAATACTTTCCTAACTTGTAGCTCTTCTTTTTTCTTTGTTAGGATGACTATATGGAAGCATTAGCTCGGCTGCATCTTACTGTGACCAGAGCTTATAAAGTGAATCCAGATATCAACTTTGAAATCTTTATCCATAAAGTGGATGGTTTATCTGATGATCACAAGATTGAAACACAGAGGGATATTCACCAGAGGGCAAATGATGACCTTGCAGATGCTGGATTGGAGAAGATTCACCTCAGGTGAGAAAAGCTGCTGTATGGAGAGTCCTAGAGGAGAGCAGCTTATCTGACAAGTTACCATTTTCTATTCTCTTGAAGTAGCAGGCAACAAGCATTTGATATATGAAGGAAAGGGATAATCTGAGAACCTGTATTTGACCTGAACCAAAGTATCTTATTTCTGTTTGCTGTCTTGGAGGGAAAGATAGAGAGCTGCTTAATAACAGATGAGAAATATGCCAGAATCCTATCAGTGTTTGCTGCAGCTGCTGTCTTGAAATAAGTTGGCTTGGACAGTGACAGCAACCAGTAGAGTTCCAGACAGTAGAGTGTATATGCCACTACATCCCTTCTGCCTTCTTTGGAAGCTCTCTGCCACACAGTCCTCTCCCAGTCACTCATCCTCACTACTGCAGCCTGCTTGGAGCCACTTGGGAAGACCCATGCTGTATCTTTGCCTTGTGTTTTCTGGTAAAATGGATTATTGTAGCAAATAGTGACAAATGGTGGACTTCTGCAGATGGGGAACCAGAGAACATCAAGTTGTCATGGCTTTCTTAGCACTTTAAAGCCAAGTACAAATGTATTAAAAAGAGAGGCCTGCTCCATGAACATGCCAGCTCTTTAGAGCTCTTAACTACTCAACTGCATCACTGCACCAATAAATGGGTCAACAACTTTCAAAAGGTAGATCACAACAGACATACTCAGTAATACTCCTCTCCTGCAATTAAAAAAAAAACTTTTGTAAGAATACCAGCATGGGAGTTGCATTAAAAAGTTCTACATCAAGGTCTAGGTTTCAGTGTCTAGGTTGGGGTTTTTTTTAGTATAGAGATGAAGTCCTGTACTTCAATTATATCATGACTTTTGATCACAGGGGGTAATTGCATTAGTGTAGGCACTTTCTGTTTGACGATATTTTATTTCACTCATATTATGAAAGGTACATCTTGTTCACAGTATGTGGCTAAAAGGAAAATGTGGTGACATTTTTTTCCAGCTTTTATCTGACAAGCATATATGATCATTCTATATTTGAAGCATTTAGCAAAGTGGTACAGAAACTGATTCCACAGCTCCCAACACTGGAAAACCTGCTTAACATCTTTATTTCAGTAAGTACTTACTATATCCTTTGTCTGTAGATCTGGCTATGTCCAACATATGCATGTTCAGATACTCTGCTCACTGCCTTCTTAGACATCTAGAGCAATGTGAACTCTCAGAGAAATTATTAGAACTTAGTTGAAATACATCTCCATGCAGCTTGGCCTCCCCTCCCTGTCTATTAAACAGCGTTGGTGAGCTGCTGAGATACTCTAGTATTTCCCGAGTCACATAAAGTGGGTTAGCAGCCTTCGCTTTTCTGCTCGTAACATCAGTCTGAATGTTACAAAAGTCTGTGCTGCATGCATTTGTTTAAGTTGTAGTTAAAACTTGTATGAATAAATACTTAAGGGAGCATAATCTAGTCTGACCTCATATGTGGAGCATCCCAGAATTAATTTTACTTTGTATTGGAAGTTTATGGAGCTTAAGAAAATCTTCTTATGTTATGAAATTTTTAGATGTAGAATCCACCACAAGTTTCACTGCTACCATAGTGATTCTGAAGGCCAGTTAGGGAGCTTTGTATATCTAGTGGTTTGTTACCACTGTGGAAGAGATTGCTTGCTCCACTCTTCCTGTATGTCTGATGCCTTCCTTTCCTTTGTACTGCTTCTGACACTCACCTGTTCCCTCGTGAGGTTACTATGACACACACTAATGCATTGTTTAATTTAGTTAAAAGCAGGTGATGGAGGAGTCCAACATGCTTTTGCTTTGAGATGGAAACATGGGGCAGTGAGTGAAGGGGAGCACAGTGAGCAGGTTGTGAAAAGGGGAAACTCCCTGTTTTAGTTGTCGTTAAATCAGGTCACAGTGGCTCTGAAAACTGCACCCTTTCTCACAGTATTCTAATTTTGCACTTGACATCTAGCACTAATTTCTAAAGTTTTAATTTCCAGGCAAGGTATTTTGTTGTGTCTTGTGATTTTGACATAAGAATTGATTTAATATCATTCAACAGCCTATAAGATAAAATTAGACTTCATGGTTTCTCAGTGTGAAAATGGAGAGAGAAAAGTTGGATGTGAAAGGGAAAGCTAAGAATAGAGGAAGCTCATTCCAGAACTTATTCTGTTACTATTAAACAGCATATTTATACTGTTTCATATTGAATGGTTTGCTACAAAGATCTATTTCTTTCAAAACAGCCGGATACCAGTTATCATGTAGTCTCAAAACTCCACAACAGAAAGATAACGAAGAAATGATGACAGCAGTCCTAGAGCAATTAGACAGTGCTTTTGGCACACAGTCTTGCAGAGAAAGCTGTCTGAATAATAGTCCTCCTTGTGCCAGAGTCACCCCAGTCGCTCATTGTGAGTCAGATCTCTGTATAGAGTCTCCTCACTGTTTGGAGTTGGTGGAGGGTTTGTACGGAATCTCCACATGAACTGAGCACAGGCAGCTTCCTGAATGACTAATGACAATTGCTTATGTGTCTGGAACACCCAGTTCCAATCATACCTAAAATATCAGGTATAATTTGTAAGGAAGAACAAGTATTTCAAATAAATGGGAAGTCCAGAGAAGTGACAGTGTGCTATTTCCCCTGTTCATCATGGGAAAGAGTCTCAGACTGTTTCTTTGCTCCAGTTTCCAAGTGACCTAGGGCCATGTGTAGCTGCATCACTATGTCCTGGGCATGCTTGCTGTCTGTTTTTACAAGTATCTTCTGTCTGTAAATGGAGAGACTCAGAATGACTGCAACCACAGGAAGATGAAACATCGTTCTCCATCATGCAATTAGTTAGGGGGTGCCTCTTCACCTTGGCAACTTAGTAACAACAAATTCTGGCATGGATTTTGGTCACTCCTTACCTCAGGAAGCCAACGGGTTGGATATCAGGGTGTGGGTGTATTCGTGTTCTACTTTGGTTTTGCAGCAGTATTCACAAGGAAGTGCTTTCATTTATGTCCATGGAGACTTCCAACACAAAAAGCTGCCGATTACAAAAATAGATCTGCGATCACTCTTAAGTTCACAGCAGGTTTTTGCCTAAGTTTATAACACCACAGTGTGTGAGCATGTTTGAGGAACCATGTGTGATAATACTGCTTCTACATTCTTTAATGTAACTGCTTGTAAGTCATAAAATAACAGTTTGTTTGGTACTCAAAATCCATGTAAATCTTACCTGCACTTAACAGCTTCATATAGAAGGATGCCTGTTTCTTAATTACTGTGGCCTTATCAACCAATCAAGTTGTGTGACATGGGAATGTAGATTTTCACTTGAGGGTTGCTTGGTTTGTTTTCAGGGATGTTAAAAAACTTTGTATTAATTATTATGGTAAAAATAAAACTATGTACAGTTTTGGTCATTTAATGATTTAAATTTTGTAATATGTAAATTCAAACATAGTGCTTAAAATTAATTCATGAGATCTGCTGTTTGCTGTAATACCTGTTTAAATAGCGGTCCAAAATTCATTCCAAACTGGATGTGACTGGCAATATCCTCTTAAGTTCTTTTGAGAATTGCTTTTTAGGGCCAAATTCTGACTTACTCTTCATACTTTCAAGACAGAAAAAGAAAATGATAGGCCTGTTCACGTATCCTAGATATTGGAGTAATACTACCAATATTTACTGAACTCATTCTATTGAAGGAATAGAAACTGTCTTCTACATCATCACACCTGGTATAGTTGGTTTGAATTTGAAGTACCTATCCAAAATAAAATCTCATATATTCATTGCAGATTTTTCACAATGACTCTCTTGGTTAAGATTAACTATTGAATATTCTTTCATTCAGGGTGCTTTTAGCACATGTTGTGTCTTCTCTGTAGACTGTAGGCTTGTCTCAGAACTGGTGTTTATTCAGGCCCTGCTCTCATTTAATCAATGGCAGCCTTTAATTCAGCTGCATGAGGCTGCTATTGGCCTTTGTTTCTTTAATAAGGAACTCACCTGCTCTAGTAATAGAAACAGTTAATTTCTTATTGTCATTTACCCTGAGCATTAATGATGTATTGTCTCTTTAAATAGTACTTTTTATCCACTTTTTCCTGTTTTTTTATGATTTGTTATTATTGTTTCTACAATTTCTTTTTGGGGTGTTTTTGGGGGTAGGGGGATGTGGGTGTTTGAGTAATTACCATATAAAAATTGTGGGAAATCCTTTGATTTTTTTGTTACAGTTGTACTAAAAACCCTGGCAAATGAAATATTTGAAGGCATGTGGGTACAATTTAGTGGTTACTACTCCTGGCAGTCCATCCTACACTTTTGCAGAGGTTTCTGTCACCATACAAAGTTCTAAAGAAGGAAGTATGTGCAGTTTCTCCGCAGGTTCTACCACAATGGATTAGTTGCAATTGAAAACAAGCATAGTTTAAGTTACGAGACCAATTTCTGCCCATTCCAGCAGGTGTAATTTGCTGGCATGGCAAACATCTCAAGATGAAAACTTTCTGAACTGTCACTGCATGTACAGGCAGGCTGCAGCACCTGGAGTTCTGAGATGAAAAAATCACTTCTTATTGTTAAATATTACTATATTATCACTGGCATCTTAATAATTTAAAGTGCATCTTACCTGTACAGCTGAAATTGTTGCTATGTCTCTCTTTGTGTAATAGAAATTGGGTAATTGACTTCTCATGAATGACACTGCAGGGCTCAAGTTCCAGCTGCTTCAGTCTGAAATTACTTGTATTTTCAAATACAACTTTGGCAATGAATTACGGCTGTGTACCTACGTGATATTTCAAGTGAATCTTGTAATTAATCTTATTTGACAGAATCTGTTGAACTATGTGAGATGCTGTCAGAATTACTATTGAAAAAGTAAAATTACAGAACTACCATCTATGGCCAGAACAACCAGTATAAATAGGCATACATTTTTGTTCTTTATGCTCAAAGAACATAGACTTATAGAGCCCTGTAGTCTGAAAGGGACCTTTAGAGGTTAGCTGCTGCTCAGTCAGGCCAGTTACAGCAAGTTGCTTATGGCTGGGTCCACTTCAGCTTTGAGCATCCTGGAAGGATGGAAACTCTACAAACTCTCAGGTCAGCATGTTCCCAATTCTTCACTGCTCTTACTTTTTTTTTTTTTTTTCCCCTTGTGTCAAGTCAGAATTCCGGCCTGTGCCTTTTGGCTTTTGTCCTTCAACATTGTAGCTCTGTAGCAAATTTGGCTCTGGCTTCTCTGAACCCTTACATTAGATATTTGTAGATAGCAATGAGCCTTCTCTTCTTCAGGTTGAACAAAGCCATTTCTCTGAGACTCTCCTTGTACATCCTGTGCTTCAGCTCATCAGCCTAAGATATCCACAGTGTATACTTTGTTTTGAATATTTTTTTATTACTGACTTACTGAAATATGCCACTCAGAGAGTCTTTTCCATTATGAAGTGCATCTGGAAGGATGCAAGAAATGCAAGAAATTCACCTCTCTACTCTCACTACTAATAGATGTTTGCAGCCTTAGCTCTGTGTGCAGTGATGGAAGAATGAGGCCTCTTTAAGAAGAAAATGCCCTAAATACTGCTGGCCATCGTTCAATAGTATATCCAGTGTTGGAAATTTTTCTGCCTATTTCAGGAAATACGGAAAGCAGGAGAGTCACATTAGTCACTTAACTATGTATTAAATAGTTGAGTTAGAAAATGAAGAAAAAAGGGAAAAGTTCTGTAACTACAAAAGAAGCTGAAACTATTAAAACTTGTTAGGGATTTTCAGTGTGGTTTTTGGTGCTTACAAAACTAGTGTGTCAGCAGACAAAAGCCATTTTAAAAAGGGAATCCCATATATGAAGACATTTCAGTTGGATGGAGAAGGTTCCTTCTCTTCCCATAAAGGTGGATACTGAAGTGTATTTTATAGCTTAGCAATACTGGGAAATTGCCCTTTTTTTCATGCTGGAACAGCTGCCCAGGTGTAATCCCTTGATATCAGCCAGCAAGGTTACTGTTTTCAGTTAAGCAGTACACTTTTTTTTTTTTCCAGGAAGCAGAGGCTTACAGCAGTTTACCTTATTGACACAAAGAGTAAGAGCTAGCATTCCTGGCTAGCTTCTCAGTTGTGAATACGATACATCTCCAGTGTGGAGAGAGTCTTAATCAGCTTGGCAGGATGACAGGAACATAGCTGTCATCACTTTAGCAAGCCTTAGCATTTTAAATATGGCTTTAACCACCAGAGCTACATGAAACCTGAAGGCACCATCAAAACGGTGGTCTTTCTCCTGTGATCCTAGAAGATGTTCTACAGAACCAGACAGTAGAACAAGCCACAGACGCCAATGAAAAAAATTCTTAATTTCCTTGAGAAGTCAGTTCCTGAACAATACTGTGTTCTTTGTCTCATCAGTGTTTTCTTAACTTTGTATCTATCTTCTTATATGCCCAGCTAGAATAACTTTAGATTACAGTTTTCTTTTATGTCTGTTGCTACAATTAAAACACCAAAAGCTTGAACTTGGAAGATTCTTCTGCTCCCCCCTTGCCCCCCTGCCTTTTCCACTGAAAAGAAATGTAATCTCTTGAAATGGAGAAGTTTGGGAGTGTAACTTGGCATTATGCCTGCTCAGAGGCAGAAACTGTTGGAAGGTCTGTGAGCATTATGGTTTGCTACAAATACATCAGTGCTGTATGTACAGTTCTTTCAAAATGAGCTTGATTGCATTTTAACTTCTTTAGCCTAGCTTTTTTGTATAACAGACAAGTAAAGGATCAAAAAAGCTTGGTGTTAATATGAAAACATGTCTTCCACTTTATTTTTCTGTTTTTCTTCTCTTGAATAGAATTCTGGGATTGAAAAGGCATTTTTATTTGATGTAGTCAGTAAGATCTATATTGCAACAGACAGCACTCCAGTGGATATGCAAACTTATGAGCTCTGCTGTGATATGATAGATGTTGTGATTGACATTTCTTGTATATATGGGTAAGTAAATCACGAAAGTTTTCTATAAAGTTGTGTACTGAGAATTGGAATAGCCTCAAAATTAGAGTGATGTGGGCATAAAGAATGAAAATGGATCATTTGCCAGGACACGGGAAGAGGAAAGGGCTGGCTTCTGAGGGACTGATCCTTCCCAGCAACAAGCACTAGTCCCTGTTCAACCTCTTTTGTGAGCATCTTCCTCTTTCTATGCTAATGATTTTATTTGGAGGAAGAAGTAGGAAGAAACCAACCTAATACAATAGGAAACATAATCTTTTTGTTCCCTCGGGATGAAGTCAACAGAAGGATGCCTCCTGTTTTGAAATGAAGTGGGGCCATATTTAGTTTCATTTAATAGCCAGTGGCCTGTAATGGCCTCAGAGAGTTGTTTCACTCTAGCTTCAGTTCTCTGTCCTCTATTCCCTACCTGACCTTTCTGTGTTTTTTCAGTTTCCCCTTATATATTAGCAAATGGAGATCTCCTAGGCTGGCATATACATCTCCTTGCAAGTTATGTTCAAATGTAATGTCAGCCATTCCTGGGAAAGACAGGGGCACATTAAGACTTAGTGCATTAAGATACGTACACTTGGTGGCCAAAGCACAGCATGCTTAGAGTGGTAGGCTGGGGTAGCTTTGCATTTGTACCCACTCTTAGACTTCTTGTACTCTTGGAGAAAGTAGAAGGGAGAGTCCTGGTGAAGATGTGCAGTAAGCCAGAATAATAAATTGTTGAATAATTACCTAAATTTCTGAAGTTTGTATGTTCTCTACTACGTGTTTCAGATTTTGGAGTCATCACATCAGTAACTGTGTAAGAACTTGTTTTACAGAGGTATAAAATAAAGGATTCTGATTTTTGTAAAGAGAAAGTTGGTGCTGTGTAGTTCAAATGACTGCGCATTTAATAATTATCTGTACAACACCACTTGTAGGGCTATTTATTTACAAAATACCATTCTGCCACTGTGGTTGTGTAGCCATTTAACATTTATAACTGGATGTCCACTTGCCATTTTTTAGCTACGGACTAAAGAAATCATATTACAATTCATTTCTTGTCCTCTGTTCCTGGAGTATCTGTGGAACTTGCCACTTCAATATATTATTGAGATTAAGTGTTCTGGGAGGTTGGTGATAGCTATCCATTTAACAATATCTGTGTGTGCATTCAGGAATGAGGATAAAATTACAATGTTACAATGTAGAAAAATATAATACAGTGGTCATCATGACACAGCATCTCTGAAGGAGAAACCTCTTTTCATAATATGATGTTGCAAAAGCCAACATCTCATGAGGAAAGTCTCATGATGTCTTAAACTGTCAGTCAGCTGCCACTGCTCAAGCAAGGTTACTGGGTTTGGAATTACCAGTACACACTTACTGTTTCACATGTTTATGATAAGTCATAATATAAAGGATTGATTAAAAGAAAAGCAGCCTTGTGGTAAATGGGTGGTAACTTACAGAGAAAAAAATAAGGTTCCAGTTCAGGCACTTGGCAATCAAACAATCTGATTTCTAGCCCCAGATCTAAGGTGTGTGATGGGATAAACAATTTAATCTATCTTCTTAGTTTACGTAGTGTGTAGTTTGAAGAAGAGTCTCTGAAAGGTTAAAATGAAGATTTCATAAAGTTTGAGATTCTTTGGTGAGAGAACCAATGTAGCAGTACTTCTGTTAGCTAATCTGGTGTCTTTTCTTGTTTGTTTGAATAATGCTCTTTAGGCTTAAAGATGATGGCACTGGAACTCCTTATGACAAAGAATCAATGGCAATCATAAAACTGAATAATACAACTGTCCTTTATTTAAAAGAGGTGACAAAATTCCTCGCTCTTGTTTGTTTTGTCAGAGAAGAAAGCTTTGAGAGAAAAGGTATTTTCCCCTTTTCTAGTATTGCATTAGTTTTCCCTTATATTAGTGAGTTAATGAATAACTGAGGTTGTTATTAGCTGATAACAGTTTCTAACTGTATCATAAACACTGAGGTAAGTACAGCTTGATAAAGCTTACATAACATGTTTAAAGGCATGAAGTATTTGTGCTGGCATTAAGATGGGATGAAATCTTTGTATGTATTTGACAACTTTCTGATATCAATGTATTTGAAAGTTTACATCCAATGCAGTAAAGCTTCCACCTGCACCTGTAGAATGTGTTAGTTTATCTTGACTGACACTGATTTGTACCTGTTAACACCAGCATACACATTTGGAACAGCTTGCCTGCCGTAACCAAGGGAAAATTTTTAAAACTGGCTGATAGAGTGTTCTTGCTTTTCTTAGATCTGAAAGGATGCTTTTGAAAAGCTGCATGTTTAGGACCTAGTCTTATTCAGGAGTGCTTTAATATTTTGCAGTTAAAGTGCATAAAATTTCTTTGTTAAATTTCTGACCATGGTCAAGGTCAATAATGAACCCTTAGTTCACGATCTCTCTGCACACGGGCATGATTTTCACTGAGTTACTGGCCTTTGTGACAGGCCCTGAGACCAAAACTCAGCAATGGAAGAGCAAGCTGTCATCTGGGCGTGTGTGCCCCATCTTGTGATATTAATTCACCAGTCAGTGTTGGTGTTTTTGTGAATGCAGCACTTGTATCATGTCTGCTGGGCTGTCTGACAGCCTGTTAAGCTTTTGATAGAACTTAAACTGCTCAAACGTCTCTTTCATACCCCTACCACCTTTATTGCATATGAATATTGGATGCAGTCACTTTCTGTTGTAAGCATAAAGTGTTCCTTCTGCATACTTACTAACAGCACTGTTTCAGAAAAGACACCATGTTGAAAAAACATCCATTAGGATTTGTCCCTAACTGTGTGAGGTTGTTGTGTCTACATAGTTGGGACGCTTGGTAGCCTGCACTCTTCTGCAGTACAGTTCAGATATTATAATGGAGATGAGCTTTTTGTGCCTGATGACTTCCAGGTAATATTTTGTCTGAACTCTAGGGAGGGGGAAAATAATTCCTGGGGAAAAAGACATAGTGTAACGTGGTGGATTTAAACCACTTAAAAATAGGTATCTCCTGTTAGGGAAATTGAAGTGGAAAATGCTGCAGTATTTAAGAAAGCTTATGGCATTAACGTTGAATGAGGTCATGAGCTCAGTACCAAAATTCTAAAATTGTATTGTGGTATTACAGAATTGTAGCACTCAGTAAGTCTTCCAATTGACTACCAATATGGCTTTACAGCTTTTCTGTGGGATCACATTCAGCCCACTGACATGATAATGTTATCTGCCTATTATGTAAGTATCTAATCTAACAGCATGTCTATTGTGTTATTTTTTTAATTACAATGTAAGATGAAATATAGCTGGTTGATATTTAGTAATAGTTCTATCAGATATCCATTTCAAAGCTTATGTATTGTCAAAAAGTGAATATTTCTTGATTAATAGATGCTACTTATTTTTATCACAGTTATTCTGCAAAGCAGATTTCCAAAGTGACACCATATTTTATGAAAGATTTCAGTTTTTCTTCTAGTATACTGAGCACTTCTTCAAAGCCCTTTATTAAATTAAAGCTCTGTTATCTGCCAATGAGCTTCTATTTGTTTTTTCCTAAAACTAGCAAGTATATTTAATAGCAGATGTAGTATCAAGCTGTAATACTTACTGATTATTTGTATTTATCAAATATGCTTTTGCTTAGCACAGAAAAAATTCCTGGACAGTTCAGTGAATATGACCTCCAGACAGAGAGTATGGTATTTCACTAAACATAGAATATAAGCCATTTTTTCATTACCTTATTTATATGAATGTCTTTATTAATATGTAAAACATTTCTGTCTCTGTAGGATTAATAGACTACAATTTCCATTGTTTTCGAAAAGCCATACAAGAAGTATTTGAAGTAAGAATGAAAGTAGTAAGATCTCGAAAACATCAAAGCCACCTGCAAAAAAATAAAAGACCCACTCCCAATGGGACACCAAGAATGCCACTGTAACTGAAGTTTTCTGGCAATGTGGCAAGCAAAGTTTTCATGAAGCTGATGTGACTTCTGCATCTCATTGCACTGAGTGAAGAGGAAAACAAATGGGACTGATGTATTATATGGATTTTCTCTGAACGTTCAGAAAGCACTGTTTAAATATTTTTATCCAATCAGTTTTTTTCATACAGTGAGCACTTTGAGCAAAATGTTGTATATATAGACATTGAGGTGAACACTTGTAAGAATTTTCTTAATATATGCTGTAAACCTTTTTCATGCCATATTAAGAAAAAACAGCTGTGACAGAAGTACTGGGTACATAATTTGCACTTTTTCATGTTTTCCTTGTGGAGTTGGACTTTGATAAACTTAGTTTTTATGGTGATTTTGATGCATGGTGTCAGGTAAAATGTATGCTGTAGTTTATTTACCTGCTACAATCAAATTGGTTAGTAAACAATTAAGACAACTTGGTACAATGCCTTTTTAAATTTGTGACAGCTAATACCTAACATTCATACAGATCTAATTTCATATATTTTTCAATTTGTAAACTGAAGAATAATATTGAAGTATTACAGCAATAAGCACCTTACCAGGGATTGTAACTGGTAGGTAAATATTAGCTTTTATAAAACAGGCTTTTGGCCAAATTTCATCTGGAGTTCTCCTTAACACTGGTCATGCCCTCTCTTGGGTCTGTTTTTATTATTTACCTCAGCATATACCACTAAAATAACTTTCTATAAAGATGATTGTTTTGTAAAATGGCTCTATGTTGCACTGGTATTTTTATAAGGCTTCAGAGGAGTATGTTGTACCTGTATGGTTGAACTTACATTGCTAAGTTTGTGTTGAGAGCCTGCACATATACAGTTGGCACAGTGAAGAATCTGTATGTATTTCCACCCTGACGTTCTGATGTTCTGATAAGTTGTAAAGATGTGAGCACTGGGTTCTGACTCCCTCTAACAGGGGTACATCTGTGATTGAAATCAAGATGAGACCATTAAAATGAGGACTGGACAATCTACCTGCTGTAATAATCAGCGTACATCACTGCTTTTTATTTTAATATTGAATATGGGCAAATTTACCACAGGAGCAGCCAGGACAGCAGAGGACTCTCAAACCTAAAAAGAACACTTACTTTCCACATTCTGTCCTCACTATTTTTGTTTTAATTAGTGATACAAAATTATAGGTGAAAGGGAAACTTCCTTTTACCAATTGCATGCACAGTCCTGTGGTTTTGTTGGCAGCTTTTGGGGGTGAGAAGAATTTGACCAGAATGGGAGGCAGCTTGCTGTACACCAGAAACAGGTAAGGGGAAATGTACCTTATTCACAGCTAATCTGCCCCTAGCAAAAATAGCTCTGGAGGCAGGCAGGAAGGTAGAACCAATAGCTTCGTCAAGACTCGTGTGATCAGTAACACAGTTCTAGGTGCTCAGGAAGGTAGGAAATGTTGTTAATAGTGAAAACCACTGATCCTGGTGCTGGTGTGAAGAACAGTGACAGTAGCTGTAGTCGAATCAGAGTGTTTCAAAAACACAGAGTTCGAATTCCTTTTGATATTGTCACCCCCCATCATCTTAGTTGAGGGCAGCTGTTCTGACTAGCCCCTCAGTTAAAGTAATGCAAAACTGTTTTCAGAGTACACCAAAGCAGTGATGGGTAAGAAACACCTTTTGGCAGCTTTCCAGTCCACAGGACTTTTCCAGTGAAGGGCTGCCATAATTTCTGGTCATGTGTTTATCTTTCACTTTGTTGAGATCTGCCATTGGGTCACAATCTCTGTCCTTCTCCCTTCACTCCTCCAGGTATAGGTGGCTATGTGGGACTAAGAACACCTAGCAGGCTGGGCCAGATTTTTTTTAATGTGTAAATGAAATATCTCATAGTGGCTATGGTATGAGTCATAACTGAATGTAGCTTCCATATATTTGGCCTGAGTTTTATGTGGGTGTGCATGCCCTTGTATTAGAGACCATCAACTTGTTTAAGACAGTGAAGTTACCTCTTGTAGTCCCCTCTAGAATTTGGAACAGACTATCTAGCATAATTTAGTGAAGGTGACTTTAGCCAACATAACATTTTCAATTGGATATTATCAGAGTAAGTATAATTTTCATTAGATTACTTATGTTTCAAATATAAAATGGAAAGAAAGTTAAAAATGCATTAGTTTTAGTATTTAACTGGTATTTTCAGGTTAGGTGATGACTCATTTCACTTTTGAGTAATCCTTTTCTAATGTTCTAGCTGAAGTGATTGAGCACTGAGTGAGGCATGCAAGCTTCTTTTTAAAGAAATTTTAGAACTTGCTTTTTCTTAAAAACTTGAACATTTTGTTGAGATTCTAGTTTTTATTTTAAAGAAATTAAATATCCCATGTGCTACAAGAGCCACTTATGACAGGGCTGTGTTGATACACCTTTTCTAAAATAAGAAATTGTGCAAGAAGTAATTAATTTCCAAGAAGTCCAGTATTTCTAAAATACCTGATCCATGAATCTCCATTTTGTATTTATCACTGGGAGTTGACCAGAAATGACAGGGACCATTAATGAACTAGCCATGTCTTCTTGAAACATTGGTTTATAATAAACCCAAACCAGTTTAGTATCCCGTAGACATTTTAAAGTCAAGAGCTAGATAACAATAAAATATTGGTTTCAAGAACTTGTTATGGCTGAGGAATTCTCTGTAAGTAATTCAACAGGCAGCAGCTCAAGAGTGTGTAAAGGATTCTCTGAAGAGTTAAAATGCATCTCTGAGCATGCACTGGAATGGCTATTTAAAATGTTACACTGCTGGAATGTGCTTCTAAAATCCTGTGATTACAGACATGGTGTGCATTAGCATGGAAATGTAATTGACAGGAGCAAACTACCCTGATAAAGCATAATTCAAATGGATCATTTGAGATCTCATGTTTCATGATAGAACAATTCTTTTTCTCATTAAAACAAAAATTCTGTGGTTCCTTGCATGTGAAGTTGCACTCCTGATGGTTTGATACTAAGGGAGTCCATTCTGTGAAAGTACTGCAGCAATTCTTAAATGTTAACTTATGAACTCTGTCCAATTTTATATGCATCATCAGACTAAGTTGAGGAAATAAAATAACCCTAAATAGATAATTGTATACAGTAGCAACTGTTTGCTTTAATGACATATTTACTGTTGCTGTCATTTGCAATAATCACTATAGAATATTTTTTCTTAAATTGAACACTGAGGTTTTCCCATTTTTGTACTGAATGATGTACATGACATTATGTCATGATTTTTGTGCTGCAGCTTTAGCTCTGTCCTGTTCAATGGACAGATCATTAACATCAAAATTTCTTATTCAGATTCTAAATGTTTATCAATAGCCACCTTTGAATTTACTCAATTGCAGATAAACACATCAAATTCTCCCATTTCTGCTGTGTGGAAAATGAAATAAGCTTGGTTGGAAAGTTCTTTTGGGCTCCTCTGATATGGTGGCATATGGTTGACATCCCACTTGATTTCTCACTGTATTAGTATTTGCATATTAGCTCATGCACATATCTTCAAATAGCTACATTTAAAATTACACTAGCAGATTGTTGCTTTAGTTTGTTTTCTCCCTGATATCTTCTGTGTTACTTTTCTCAGTTTGCTATCTCTGAATTTCACATTTTGCTGCAACCAGGTCTTATACCCATTCTCCTTGGTTCCTGCCAGCCTATTCCCTTTGGCTTGTAGGCATTATGAGCCACAGGCTAGGTTTTGAGCTAAAACCTACTGAAAAAATACTGAGTACAAAAACATCTAAATTGTAAAAATCCATTACATGCTATTAACATCCTTAAAAAGATTCAGCATATTTCTGTAATCCTGGATTGTATGCATGCCATAAAATATGTGTTCATATTGACATTACAGTTTATGCTTGCAGTCAGATTTTAAACATTTCTTAATAGTCTCCAGAATGTATTTTAAAATTTTAAAAATATATAAATATATAAATATGTCCAGGACAAAACACCCTAGTGCAGCAGTCAATCACAATGTCTTTTGGACTAAACTAACATATTTTTGATAAGGTGAATAGTTTCATGAGACTAGTCAGAGAAGATACTCTACTGAATATTTTCCTTAATACCTGGACCTGCTACAAGGAAGAAGTATTATTTAGTTCAGAATTGCTGAATAGCAGAAGAAAAAGAGAAAAAACCCCATGGATGTCCTTTCTTAGAAAAAAAAACCCGAAAGCAAGCCTACAACTAACATGCACTAGCCTAAATTGAGAAGTGTTGGGATTAGACACATGGGTGAATGCAAACATGAGAGACAAGAAAAAAAAGTACAGTGTCCAAAAGTACAGTGTGTAGGCCAGAACATTTTGGTGCATTCAAGCTGCCTAACACAAAATGTTCAGGTTGAATACTTGTAGGAATTTCTTCACAGAAAGGGTGATTATACATTAGAATGGGCTGCCCAGGGAGGTAATGGAATCACCATCCCTGGAGATATTTAAGAAAAGATTGGACATAGCAATTAGTGGCATGGTCTAATTGACCTGGTGGTGTTCAGTCATAGGTTGGACTTGATGATCTCAGGGGTCTTTTCCGACGAATTGTTTCTGTGGTTCTGTGAAAATACAGACCAAGGAAAGATAATGGGCTTATCACAACAGGATCAACCACGGGAAGGTGATGTGGGTGAGGTTGGTTGCACCACATGGTACTCAAAGGCCCAAGTAGTAGTGCCCTGACAGGAAGCAACAGGACAGTATAAAAGCTGCCTTTCCTATTATAGCAGGATTTACCCTTTGTGTAGGTGTTTATCTCCATTCAGTGCAAACTAAAAGCCGTTCTGAACTGTGCTGAACTGAAGCATAGTGTCAGTACAAATATAAGTATAAGCCATATGAAGACATTCACACTGGAAATCAGAAATGAATTGTAAAGCAGGAGAGCAAGCGATGTTCTGGAGCCTCTGCTCAGCACAGGGAGAGCAAACAGCCTGACTATATCCAAGAGGAACCTCAGCTTGTCAGTGAGAATGGGTATAAATCATGGTGTATCAACTCTTCAAGAGTGCTAACATCAGGGAATGCTATAGTCTTAACTCACTTTCTCATCAGCACTGCAAGATTCTGACCTAGATGAACTCATGTTTGCATTTAGGTGTTTATGTGTCAGGTAGGTGCTTACTCAGCCAGTTCAATCCATGCATCACTGCAAATTTATGTTCTTGGTCCTCAAAACTGGGCTGCCTCCTTACTCCTTCCCATACAAACCCCAAGTCTCATACCTAGTGCATGCTTCTTTGACAAATAACTGCCCTAGTCCTTCCTTAGCTTTCTGTTATCCAGAAAAAACAATCATCCAGCAGTAGTGCTTTCAGACTCCTTCACAGCTAGTGCTGTGAGCTCTCTTCTGCAGCTGGAGTTCCTCTAATGCTGCTGATATAACTGCCTAATTGGATGGATACCCTAGCAAGAAACTTAAAACCTTTCAGCAGCACTCCTGGGGTTTCTAGAAGCCCCACTATCCAGTGCAGGGGTATCATTCAACTCCAATTGTCCTGAGGTTAAGTCAGCTGTGGATTGAATTTTCCTGTTGCTTATGCATATCCATATCTGGTTTTGGGGCTACTTAACAAGACCCATTTGGGCTGTGGGAAATGTAATCTGTTTCAATTCCTTTTGCAAAGCAGGATACACAGAGAACAGGTGTGCCTTCTGGGAAATCCAGTAGAGCCAGATGAAAAGGTCCTGGGACAATCTTTGTCTCCAAACTCTGTGCTGAGAAGTGGAACCATCTCTGTTTCTCTGCAATGCCCTTTTCAACTACTGAATTGTCCTCTGGTGAGCCAAATGGTCTGATCCACAAATTGCTTCTCTTTCAATACTCCCTTTGCAGCTGCTTTAACTTCTTTGGACTGTCAGTATGCCATTCATCATGCTGTCTTGGTCTCAATATCCTAAGTGCTGAATGCAAGTTTTGCAGCAGAGGCACACAAATTAACTCACTCCCACCAGTCCTGTTCCCCTTGCTCAGCACTGTTTCCAGCTCTGTTCCTTCAGTAATTTAATTTCATATTTCAATTCCACATTTGCTGTCTATAAAGCAGCAGTCGTCATTCAAATTTTGCATTCTTCATAAAGTCCATTATGCAGAAACTTAAGTATTGACTTTAAATTCAGTGTTCTCTTGACAGATTATAAATGCCTTTACTCAGTCTACCCTCTCCCATGAAAGCTTCCCACTCCCATGAACTAAATGCATTCATAAAAGTTCCTCAGGATGGAAGAAGTTCTTTCCTTCTTCTCTCCCCTTTTTATGTTGCCACCATAAATAGTCCCCAGAAAAATCCAAGCTATAAATCTGTAATTTGAATAGCTATGACAACACCAGACCGCACAATTGTTTTTAGCTTTTGTTATTTCTCTTTCAGAATAACAACATTGCTCTGCAGCCTGCATCCCCCATGAGTCTGCATCCCCATAAGTCACTTTGCTAGACACCTTTCAGCAAGGAAAAAAAAAGAAGCCTGCAAGCAGATATAGACAATTTAGGAGTGTAAAGTAATAATTTATTGGCTAATATAGGTAGCTACGACTAGCAAGCTACTAGACTAAGCATTAACATGTTCACCTCCCTGTTCAAGACAACAGATGAGCCTTGTCTCACTCAAGTGTCACCAAACTGCCATCTTTTGACTCCCTGCTGTTTGCTTCCAGCATCTTACACCTTTTTAACACTGTTGCTTTTTCCCTGGACTGTATCTCAATAGCCCTACTTCCATCTCTGGGTCTGTCTTATCTTGCATGGCTCTGTTCTGCAGCTCTTTCTCTGACAGTGCCAAACCAAGGCTCTGGCGCTGAGCCCTACCAGGGCTGGACTGTGGAGCCCAAGCATCTGAAAATTCAGAGGAGAGTGACCTGGTATCAGGCAGTGGAGATAAGGTCGGTACAGTCAGCAGGAGCCCAAAGAGCAATGCAATTTGCCAGAGAGTAGGCATGCTCGGTCAGCAGACCACTCTCTGGGCTCTCCTGACTGTTGTGATTTGGGCTTTAGTCCAAGTGCCCCAATGGATCCCTTGTGTCATTCAAGGCGCCCTAGGTACTTCACCTGGCCTGTGCTGCTGCTTTGCTCGGAATGGCACCAGTATCCCATACCGTTCTGCTCTGTATGGGTGGATATCTGGCATACCTTAGGATACCTCAGACGCTTATGTGTGCGCAATTGAATCAAGCCCCAAATTTTCACTAACCATCTGAGAAACTCCTGTATGTCCCAGATATCTACAGGGGGCTGGTGAAGACAGCTGATAACTCAATATATCTTGGTTAATGACACAGTAAGCTTATACCCATTGGTAAATGCTTTTTGAGGGGCTTTAAATTAAGAGCCTGCTCACCAGTCCTTTATTCTGATTGCTGAGTCAGTCAGAGCTGTTTGCAAGCAGCTGTATGCAAGCAGGAACATGCAAGTGCACATTAAAGTCTTGAGTAACAGTTTCGGAATGGATGGGGTGGAAAGACTGCTTCATGGCAGTCCAACAGACATAACCCTGACTGCTTTCCCTCTGCCTGATGTGTAATTATGAGGACAGGTGCTCCCTTCCCAGGAGGAAGCTCATGGGAGTAAGTTAAAGTGAAGGGGCATGTAGAGCAACTCACATATGGAAAAAGTGACAAAAAGAAAATCTGGAGCCTGAAGCCCTAAAGAGATCATGAAAAACTGGCCATATGAGTCAAAGGCTATGCTCAGCCTTTTTGCCTTAAATAGTGGCACAGGAGCAAAATATTTTCTAATCTGAGTAGTTTGCAACTATTCTCCAACTATCTAGTGTGCTCTGCAATTTGCATGGTAAAGAAATATGCACCAGAGAAAATTTCTGCCATTATCTGTAGCTGCTAAAGATAGAGTAACTAAATCAGGGAAGTTCAGAGTCACGACCAGCTGTCACCTGGACACAGCTTCAGCTTTGACTTGGGCCTTTGCACATGTCTTGTGAACCAGGAAACCATCTGAACTATTATAGCAGTGATGCCAGAGGGCTGTGAGTCAACTGATTGGCGTGACTCTTCCTATTCTTCAGGGAGTAAAGAAAAGGTGAAAAATATGTGCCTTTATTTTGACTTCACATTGTGGTACACCTTGTTAGTCCACACTAACTCTGCACCAATGGTCCAGATCAGGCACTCACTTGCTTCATCAATGAAAGCAATCTGGTAACTTCTTTCCCCGCTATCCTTCTTCATTTCTGAAATAATGCTAATTAAAAGTCAGCTGGCAAAGCCCCCCATTTTGTGAGATGGTTGCCTTAGAACTAAGCTTGAAGAACAGGCAGTAATTGCATTCCTGAGAAGCACCATCCATCTGTGCAATTGCTACAGGGCATTGGTTACACAATGCCACGCTTGTTTTTATCAGTGAGGAGGAGGTGCACTTGTTGAATCCAGATTTACAAGGTCTGAATTCGCATAAAGGATTTTAAAAGCTGAGACTGTATTAGTCACAATGAGTACCATAATGATTTCTCTTGCAAGTGAGTCATATCTGTTCCCACTAACAATACAGGCATATGAATATTAGATTCCTTAATTCCATTAGAGTTTAATTCTGCAGCCAACTGTGTGTATTGAAAGGCTAGCATTATAAATGAGGCAAACCCCTCTACATTTTGTGAATTTTTAAAAGCAGGGTGTGATTGCTCTGTACAAAGAACTATTTCATTATCATAAGCTTCTGTGATCTCAAACCTTCTCTAGAATAAATAATTTGTAGCTGAGTTTATGAGACAGCCTACAAAGCATACAAACTCCACTCCGAACTGACTTGAGGTAATCACTTAACATATTAATCACTGTTGAAATGTACCTCATCTCATACAATTATACAACCTGCACAGAGAAATAAATAGTAGTTCAGCGTCACATTACCTAGCATGATTCCCTGAGATCTGTAAGAATACACAGTGATGCATCAGACCTTTGTGCAAAAACTGAACCCCTGTATCACACAAGTGTTCTGCCTTCCAGAGAAAGGGGAACTTTGGGGAGTAACTCCCTCTTTGGGTGCTCCTGCTGGATGCCTCTTAGTGTCCATCCCCCCAATGCTGCCTGCTGACCCTTGTGATTCCCTTTCCTACTGCCTGAGCTTCCTTCTTGGACCTTTAAAATCAGTTCCTCAAGGAGGTTACTGTTAAAAATAAGAGGCTATACTGACTGAAATGCTTGTAATTCTTCTAAACTGAGGGGAAATGCAGGATACATTTCTCTCAGGTATAGAGAGAGCTATGTATATCAGATGCAGCTATACATACATATAAATACCTAACTGGGGTGGTCTAGAACACAGAGGACTTAGCTTAACACTCCTTTGCAGCTAACTGAAAAATGCAGGAACTTTTAAAGCATGGTTTGTTGGGTGTAGAGCTAACATCTATTCCAGGCAAGATGAACTGACAGTTCTCTCCATTAGCTATAAAGTGAGCCTCAGGAAATCAGCTCAGAAATGTGTATCCATAGTCTGCAAGTGATCAGCAGAATTCTGCCCATATATTTACTCTGACTTGGCCTTTCTTTCACAGTAGAAACACCTTTAATTAAAAAATTATTCATTTTGTCAAACCTTACAGTTGTCATTAATGTCATAATATTTTTTTGGACTGAAAGAGCCTATCTGCTACTTTGCTCTGAAGCTCAGTAGATCTATCAGAATCTCTGCTTTCATCCAAAGATAACTAAAGAAAAGTACATAGAAATATGAGTAAAAACTTTTAGCATAGATTCAGTGCAGCATTAATTAACAAAATCTTTGTTGCAGCAATGTTCAGGCAAACTTTCAGTTTCTATGTGCTTCAGCTGAGCATGTTTATTTTTTCACCAAGTTAGATCATATGACAGGATACACAAGCTACATGAAGTGCTGCCAGCATGTAGGATTTGACTGCAATTTTGCTACTATATTTGGTGTTTGGTTTTAAAACCCCACAAGTTCTAGCACAAAATGGCTTCTTCCTGCAAAAGTCTAAACAAAGGGCAGATGAAAACACTAATCCAAAGGGCATTTTTAACCAGAGGCAGGAAGAGGAGGGAGGCTGCTGCTTCTGGACTGGCAACACTGACTGTGCAAGAGCTCTGCAGTGCCAGCTTCTCATGTGCCCCAAGCAGCTGCTGAGATGTGGGGCTGGGAATTAATTCCTAACTGGGAATTAATCCCTAACTGTATGCTGACTACCTTGCAGGAATCAGCAGTTTCATCTGGCAGCATTCACGTCCTGCAGCTCTGACTTTTAACTAATTGTACATCTGAAAATGAAAGCAATCTTGTACTGCTGGCTCTGCACAGTATCTTATGGTGATTCCCTCAGCTCCCAACCAGGCCACACTGTAGGTTACTTAAACGGGGAAAATGTACACCTCCTTTCAGTCTATTTCTCTTTCTTTAAGTCTATTCAGCTTATTTTCTATAGTGCTTAGCTGTCATTGAAGTTAGAGTGACTATGTATCTTTTTTTAGCTGAAAGCCTGAGTTTCACATTAACTGCAGGTACTTCCTCCTTGAACTATATAAAATGACACTGTAAGTGCATCCAGGGCCAAAGGCCAGAGCCCAGAAGACAAAGCTGAACTCCACATTATGCTTAAGTAGTTCATAGTAACTACCACTTTATACTATTCATGTTGTAATACAGCTTCAAAAATTATCTTCAACCGAACAGATTCCAGAACTTTTTACATGGAAATCCAGATTTCTGAATGCAAAATACCTCTCTCCTTCTTTGGGGAAAGGCAAGTCTTAGTGACAGATTGTCCTGGAGCCTTTCTCCAGCTGCATAGCAAGATGGCTCTGGAAGGCAAGAAAAGATGGGGCATACTTATGATCCAAATAGTTTGTGAACCCAACAGCCAGTGCCTGCAACTCACCATCTCCAGTGGTCAGATCAACCATTGTTAGCTAGAAATGCTGGCATGTCATCAAGAGTTGTTGGCCATTTAATATACTCTGGGGTGCTTCTGTTGTAAGAGGGAACCCCAAGGTCTGATGCCATCTTTTCTCATCTCTATACATTAATGACCCTTTATATTATTCATAGTGCTTTGTCCTGTAAAAAGGATGATCACCTTTCAAAATTGTCCTAGTTGTTAAAAAGGAGTAGAGTTGCTTTCTTTACTTACTGCTCTTATCACATCACTGTGTGACAGAACAGGAAAGGGAAGACTAACACATTGTTTTGTAGTACTGAGAACATGATGAGATGAAAAATATGTACCTACTCAAAGCTTTTATTTACAACTGTTTGCCATTGCTGTTCAATCAAAGAGGGAAAGAAGAAAAGAGAACTAAGACATCAAAACATAAAAAATTCATTTTAAAAAGATGATTACGAAGAATATGAAAGTAACATGAAATTAAGGAGAATTCATTTCAGAGATGGAATTAAGGATAATATGAGCTAGATATGAGCTTCAAACTTATGCTTAAGCACATCAGAGGCTGTTTATTTACCGCTTACACTAATCAAAAGGAAACTGAGACTGCTGAGATTCTGACCACTTTAATTTAGATAGTCTGGTAACGATACATTCTTAGAAGTGCTATCTCAAGTGTACTACACCTATAACCAGGTGGAAGCAAAACAGCTGTAGAGGCAAATACCCCTCTGTCACTATGGCATGGAAAAGGTGGCAATCAAGCCAAGCTCTCGCTGATATTTCTTGCCTAAAATAACAATCATTGGCGTATGAAACCATTTCAGTCTTTCATGATCCTGAAAACCAACAAACAAAGATGCTACTAAGTCTTACAGTGAAGTTTTTTGGGCGGGGTGTGCGGTGGGTCCGTGGGGTGCGGGAAGCCCCTTTTCCAAGCCCCCAGTTTTCAAACCCATCGAGGGCCGGAGGCACCTCGCCCCATCCCCTCTGCGGGCCGGGGCGGAGCCCAGCCGGGGACAGCAGGGACACTCTGAACCGCGCACAGACCGCGGCCCGGACGCCGCAGCACCGCCTCCCCGCCCGGCTGCGGTTCCGGGGCCGGGCCCGGGGC